>JANHMN010000017.1:44548860-44575402 GCA_030674055.1 Rhabdomys pumilio
AGAGAGAGAGAGAGAGAGAGAGAGAGAGAGAGAGAGAGAGAGAGAGAAACAATATTATATATTTAGATAAGTTTATATGTTTATATATTAGCAATCTATAACCACCAATAGTTTCATGTTCATAAACTCTGGAAGATGATTTTGATGATGGGCAGTGTCTATCAGCAGCTGTCAATTGGATTGGAAACTTGTGGGATGGAAACTTTCTTTTTTACTTTTTCTTTACTTTTTTCTTTTTTTCTTTACTATGCAGAGATGTTGAGTGGGTGGCTTAGATCTAGTCATGTGCACTGGGAAGTTTCTCTGTTGCTTGTTTTTGAGTCTGAAGATCTATATAAGCAATCTTATACCCAACTTTTGGCATTTTATCCAACTTAGAAGAGGAATTTACTGAGAAAATCTTTAAATAAGTTGGGATCTGTTTTTGATAAACATGTTCTATCTAAATGTTTATAGGTTGGTCCAAGAAGAGGAGCTGATAGTTATGGTTGATGAAAAAGTTGATAAAAAAGAACATATTAAAGTTGAAAAATATTTTTATATGTTCTAGATGGTATATAATGTGGGAAAATTTGTAATCAAAGTTGCTAGGTTGATCACTATACCATTGCTTCTGCTTGTCATTTTTTTTTTAAATTATAAAACTTAATCAACTGTGCATTTCAGATCATGATTACTCTATGGAAGCAGAGAAATCCAATTCACAGAAAGACAGTTTATTAAGTTTAAAATTTTGCTTTCCTCAACATTATGTTATTATATGCTATTAAATGTTTTTGTAATCATTTAAAAGGAAGTTTACGTTTAAGAAAGACATTTTTTTTACTTTATAGTTTGTGTGTGTGTTTGTGTGTGTGTGTGTGTGTGTGTGTGTGTGTGTGTGTGTACCTACACAGAGGTCAGAGAAAACTTTCAGAAGTCGATTTTCTCTTTCTATGCAGTGGTGCCTCAGGACTGAACTTAGGTCATAGGGTTAGCAGCAAGGCTGCTTACCTACTGAGCCATCTTAGCTTAGTCCTAACCTTCAATAAATCAAAATTGTTCTGTAAAAAAGACTTGTGATTAATTTTCAATCCATTCTAGAGCAAAATTAATGCTTTTAATAATCTTCCATATTCAATTTTTCTTAGTATAATTTCCTAAGACATGTAAAATTGCATGTATAAACAGCACATTCAACATCCACTTATAAGAACTTCAGATATTTGGCAGAATTTATAAAGAATTCCATGTGACTGAACCCTAATATATAAGACAACTAAAATTTAAAAACACAGTAGACCTGATTTTACTCTTTTCAAGAATGTTTATAATTCTTCACCTTGAAATTAGAAAGGTGGAACTAATTACTATTAAATTTGCAAAAGTATCTATCAGACTTTAAAATTTGTTTGATTTTCATGAATATTAATATATTAAATAATTAGATCTCAGCATATCTAATTCCATATCTACACTTACACATTTCATCACAAGGCTGACTCTTAAAGGTATTTATTCAGTTTTACAAATAGCTTAAATACTGTTGGCTTTTGACAGAATTATTAATATAATATTGACTTACTTAGTAAATCTACTTAGTTAAAAAAAGATTTCTCTATTGCTAAGGGTAGGCTGCATGCTTAGCAGTAGATAGCCAGCAAAAGTGAATTCAACAGTCTCTTAGGAGGTTCCTTGTCTCATGATGTCATATCAGAGCTATTTTTCCCTTTATTTAGAAAATTTTATATATACATATGTACATATATACATATATGCACTTGTGCACACACATAATACACATAATACACACACACATATACAAACACACACACACACACACACATATATATATATGTATATATATATATATATATATATATATATGTACAAAACCTAAGTGTCTTGTGTAGTACAGATTCTAGTTATTTTTTTGTGTGTGTGATCCATGAACGTGTGAACAAATTCATCTCTGTGTCAATATCTCTTTCTCATATCATTTTTTGTTTCCTTTTTCTTTTCTTTGTTTTGTCTTATTCCAATGTTAGTTTTCTTTTATATATTATGTCCTAATATATATAGTATTATATTATATTTGTATCAGTTTCTTGTGCCCCTTCTTGGCTTATTTTCCTTCTGCTTTATCCTAGTCTGATGTGTTGATTTTTGTTTATTCTTATTGTATCATACTATATTATATTTTATTATTATCCCTTAGATGCATATTTGTTTTCTGACAAGTGACAGAAAGTGTTCAGTCTATATGGGATGGAAGATATGTAGAAGTAAAGGGAGGAAAAAATATCATAATCAGAATATATTGTATGAAAAAAACATTTTCAATTAAAAAATGATTTCTTAGGGTTAAGTATTCTACAGATATACAATATTATTTTTCTGAAAAAGTCATTCTTTCCAATCCCAGGAAAGGTGAGGTTGGAGAATGGACATCAGATATAAAACACAGAATTGAGTTTACATAGAGTAAACATCCCTACGCTTCTGTCAGAAGCCTGGGTTTAGCCATATTCTAGACAAGGTTAGACTCTTCATGTGTTACCAAGGGGTTAGCTATATAGTCTATCATCATTGGTTTAAATCATAGTAGTCAGTTTTCTTTCTGCCTGAATCCAATAAACTACATATATCAATAAAAAATCAATTGTAGCATGATACTCGTGACATAAAATCTACCACCTCAGCTGCTTTAAACAGTACTGTTTAAGAGTTGGAGGCACACTGAACTACTGAGAGCACCTACTGCTCTTACAAATAAAGAAGGTTTGAGTGCCAGCACATGCATCATGTGGCTTACAACCTCTTGTAATTCCAGATCCTGGGGACCACTGCATTTTTCTCCTAACTATGGGTTATGCATTTATGTGGTGCATATAAAATGCAGAAATGCTTAAGTAAACAGGTAAGTAAGTAAGTAAACAAACTATAGTTTAGTGGCACTGGGTACTTTTACATTATTGTGGTTCCATCACTGCCATTAATTTGCAAAACATTTTGTGTTGAGAAACAGAAGGTTTGTATCTCTTAAAACAGTAATTTTCCATTCCAGTATCCCCCCATCCTTTGGACCACTAGTCTTCCTTTTGTCACCACCAGCTATATAATATAATAGAACTCATGTGCCATTTGTTCTTCAAAACTTTGACTGATTTATTTCAGCAGGAATGCAGGAATGACATTCATACATTATATCTATCTTTTAACATGAATCACAATTTCTAAGGCTAATGTTCCACTGGATGATGTAGTTTCTTATTTTTCATCTGTTAAATGACCCTTGGGTGCTTACATGGGGGTTATTATGAATGAACAGGGTTATGCAAATAGGTTTTCATGTTGCTGGTTTAATTTTCTTTTCAGATTGTGAACACCAACAGAATCATTGACTCTCAAACTTTACCTCTTTTTTGCAAACTTTTATACACTTTAAACCTCTAAATTTTAAAAATATTCTTTTAATCATTGAAAAATTCCATACATTTTGGAGCAAGGGTTGTTCCTGAATCTGTTGCCTGCCTGCCTGCCTGTAGATCCTGTTCCCCTAACTGGGCTACCTTGTCTGTTCTCAATAGGAGAGGATGTGCCTAGTCCTACAGCGACTTGTTGAGCTAGAGGTGCTAGTCGCAGGGAGTGGGGTGTAGTGATGGTTGGAGTGAGAAGGTAGGAATGGGGGAAGGATCTGCGTGAGGGGGTACTGCGGGAGAGGAGGTGATATTGCGATGTAAAGTGAATAAATAATAATTTAAAATATAAAAGAAAATTCCATATATTTTTAACTAACTAAATGTAAATTGATCACACCATCACCTCCCTCCAACTCCCCCCCCCAGTGTCTCTTCCACCCACTTCACCTCTCTCTTAGCTTCATGTCCTCTTTTTATCTTACTTTTGTTATTAATAATCCCATGAGTTCAATTAGTTATACCCATATACATGTGGGTGTGTGACTATCCACTGGACATGAGTAACCAACCAACAGGCATGCTCCAAAAAGACAGTGACTATTCCCCTCTCAGCAACCAACAACTCCCAACACTTCCAACAGGGATGGTCAAGATGGAGCCGTGGGGGTCCCATCTCATTAGTCTTTATCAAAGCTACTATTGCTTTTTTTCTTTCAAAATAAGCCACCTCATTCTTATACTGGATGCTTAAATTCACTTAATAAAATTGCTTGACCATAGGTTCACGTCAACTGGAGCCATCCACACTACAGTTTAGAAATAGGGAGAGGCAGAGGACCTTGACTCTTAAAATTCCTGGCTGAATAGCATTAATCTTAATAGAGCACAGAAAGAAAGGCAGGCCCTCCGGGAGCCACGCCATCTCTATTGAGTCAGAATCTGCTTTTTATCAAGGTCCCCATGGTGATGCTAAAATGTCTGAGAATCATGTCAGATGCTTCCTCATAGCCATTTTTATCCTGGAATATTTGTAAGCACCAGAATGAGCTCAAATATGATTACTCAATGTTTGGTCAGCATTTTTATCCTCTTTGTTGGATATCGGGTGCCAGGTTTCAATGGATTGAAACTAAAGAAAATCTTAGGTCACAGAACACAGTGACCATTAGAACATGGCAGGGCACAGAATGTCTGGGTAGTCCACCTATGTAAATGGAATTCTGCCAAGTAGGGGTCATGGACTGAGCACAACAAAGAAACAAAGGGTAGTGAAGAAGAGACCAGTACACATAAATTTCTCCGGGATGGGAATCACATCTAATTTAACTTAGTATCCCTGGAATTCTATGCTGACCATGACATGCATTAGCCATTTAGTAATTTTTGACCTGAGTGAGTGAGCATTTTCAGAGATAATAAAAGCCAAGTATGGTGGCTGAAATTGTAGTTGGTACACGGAGCACTCATAGCATCTGTACAAACTGGTACCAGACCCCACTGAAGACACTGGCAGATACTGAGTAGTTAAACCTGGTTGTACTTTGACCTGAGGCTGCTCAGCCAGGGCAGTGTGAAGAATGTTAATTCTGTTTGTGTGAAGCGACTTTAGGAAATCACTTTTTAAACAGGCCAAATGATTGTAGACAGAGGTGACCCAGCTTTGAGAAAACCCAATACATAAATATCAGAACTGTCAAAAGAGATGAATGTTACTGTCATGAAACTGCTTTACATTTCCATCCCCAATCCACATCTTAAAATAGTCTTATTTTAAAATGTTCGCTTCTTTAGGAAGAGCACAGCCACTTTCAGGAAACTGCTCTGGGAACTCTGCGCTGAGGCGGGCTGAGAATTCAATTTATTGCCAGTGTGTTTCTGAAGACGTATTGGACTTATAGTTCAAGGTCACCTAGCTACTAATTCCAACAAAAGAAGAAAAACATAGCAAATGCTTGTAATGTTTCCTTTAAATAAGGAAAAAAAGACTAATGCTTTTCTTCAGGTTCTAGTGTTAGATGTTAAAAGTGAGTATAGACAGTCAGGAGATCATCGTGAGTGAAGGAGGGAGCTAACAACGGGAAAACAGGCTCTTTAATGGAGTCAGGTAGTAACTGGGTCAGTAGAGACTCTATCCTTTGATAAATCTGGAAATGGAGTGAAGAATAGCCAGAGGACAAAATGCTTCCTCTTCCAGGAATGATAATAGTGGACCCCTGTATCATAGACAGTTGGAAACCCAATAAGTTTTAAATTTCATTGTGCAGATTTGACTTAACATTCAAATTCAAGATAAAAATGATCAACATATAGTTAAAGGTAATAAAAAAAATCAGGCTGTAAGTATCACCCTTTTTAATTCTCTTTTTAAAGTGTAGCATTATATATATTTATTCAAATAAGAGTTAGTGGATTTCAAAAGATTGGGCCAAGGGTTGAAGATGCTATGGAGTTCCCCTTGGAGGTAATATGGATGCAATATAGTTTATATTAGGGATATAATAGCTTCTGTTTATTGATGGGAAAATGGATATTTTATCTTGAGATATGGATGCAGGGGGTGAGAGGCAAGCTTATATCAAACATTTTTATTTTATGTAGAGATGACAATAAAGAATTCAGATAAGAGGAACAAATAAGCAATAAGAATTTATCCCCATAATGTATCAGTCGCTATGCCTTGACATCGGATTCAAAATAAACGGGCTGCAAAGATGTTTTAGCTTAAGCATATTTGTCTTACTCTTCTGGCCTTTGTGAATACCTGCATATTTGTAGCGTATACCATACAAGAACACACACATGTGCTCACACACACACACATGTGCACACACACACACACACACACACACAGAAATTGTAACATAAAAGTGTAAAGAAAAATGTGAGAAACCATACTAGATTCAGAGTTTTTCCCTCCAACTTGATGAGAGAGATCTTTTTTAAAATTAATTTATTTTATTGGATATTTTATTTATTTACATTTCAAATGTTATCCTCTTTCTGGTTTCCCCTCCTGAAATCCTCTATCCCATCCCTCCTACCCCTGCTTCCACAACGGTGTTCTTCTACCCACTCCTATCTCCCCACCCTCACATTCCTCTACACTGGGCTGTCAAGCCTCTACAGGACCAAGGGCCAATTCTCACATTGATGCCCAACAAGGCCATATGTGGCTACATATGCGGCTGGAGCCATGGGTTCCTCCATGTGTACTCCTTGGTTGGTGGCTCAGTCCCTGGGAGCCCTTGTGGGTGTGAATGGTTGATATTGTTTATTTTCCCATGTGGTTGCAAACCCCTTCAGCTCTTTCAGTCCTTTCTCTAACTCTTCCACTCCTCCATTGGGGACCCCGTGCTCAGTCCGATGGTTAGCTTCAAGCATCCGCCTCTGTATTTGTCAGACTGGCAGAGCCTCTCAGGAGACAGCTATTTCAGGCTCCTGTCAGCAAGCACTTCTTGGCATCCACAATAGTGTCTGGGTTTGCTGATTATATATGGGATAGATCCCCAGGTGGGGCAGTCTCTGGATGGCTTTTCTTCAGTCTCTGCTCCACACTTTGTCTCCGTATTTGTTCCCATGAGTATTTTGTTACCCCTTCTAAGAAGGACCGAAGGACCGAAGCACCCACACTTTGGTCTTCCTTCTTCTTGAGCTTCATGTGGTCTGTGAATTGTATCTTGGGTGTTCTGAGCATTTGGGCTGATATCCACTTATCAGTGAGTGCATACCATGTGTGTTGTTTTGTGATTGGGCTACCACATTCAGGATGATATTTTCTAGTTCCATTCATTTGTGTAAGAATTTCATGAATTCATTGTTTTTAATAGCCGAGTAGTACTCCATTGTGTAAATGTATCACATTTTCTCTATCCGTTCCTCTCTTGAAGGACATCTGGGTTTTTCCAGCTTCTGGCTATTATAAATAAGGCTGCTATGTACATAGTGGAGCATATGTCCTTCTTCTAATATGTTGGAGCATCTTCTGGGTGTATGCCCAGGAGTGGTATAGCTGGGTCCTCATAATACTATGTCCAATTTTCTGAGGAACTGCCAGACTGATTTCCAGAGTGGTTGTACCTGTTTGCAATCTCACCAACAATGGAAGAGTGTTCCTCTTTCTCTACATCCTCACCAGCATCTGCTGTCACCTGAGTTTTTGATCTTAGTCATTCTGACTGGTGTGAGGTGGAATCTCAGGGTTGTTTTAATGTGTGTTTCCCTGATGACTAAAGGTGTTGAACATTTCTTCAGGTGCTTCTTGGTCATTCGATATTCCTCAATTGAAAATTCATTGTTTAGCTCTGTACCTCATTTTTAATAGGGTTATTTGACTTAAATGACTGGATAAATCAATTATTGGGATGGCTAGCTGTAAGCAGCATAGAAATTATATCCCACTAAATTAAATAGAAACCCACTTCTGGATTTAATTTGAATCTTAAAGCACAAGTAGAAGAGATCACTCCATGGTGGCAGGGTAGAGACATACCACCATCTAGCCATATGAAACTTTCTCTGATTTCTAAGCGCAAACCTGTATTTGTGGCAATAATGAAGTGATTAAAGAAGTGGTCACTGGATGCAGAGACCCACAGCCAGAAGCTAGGTGGGGACAAGAGAACCCGTCTAAAGGTGGGGAGGAAGGACTGTAGAAGCCAGAGGGATCAAGGGCCACACAAGAAAACAACCTACAATGAACCAGGGCTCATAAGGGCTCACAGAAACTAAACTAACTGTCAGGGAGTCTACATATGGGTCTGACCTAGGCCTTCTGCATATCTGTTATGGTTGTGTACTTGGCGTTCTTGTGGGACACCTAACAGTGGCAGTGGAGGCTGTCTCCGATTTTTTTTTTTTTTGCCTATTTTTGGGGACTCCTTTCCTCCTAATGGGTCTAGGCATAATATGTGGGGATGTGTCTAGTCTGACTATAACATGATATGCCATGTTTGATTGATATCCCTGGGACGCCTGCTCCTTTCTGAAGAGAAACAGAGGAGTAGATGATTTCAGGAGAAGACTGTGAAGAGAGAAGGGAGGAGATAATATAAGAAAAAGAAAAACTGGACTCACTTAACAGGGGCTGATTTTTCATTGTACAGAGGTCTTTTCCACTCTATTTCTTTTGAACATATTGAGGGTCTTTAAATGAATTTTGCCTACAAGTCTTGGCACATTTTAAGTTTGAGAAGCATTATTCAAGTTTTATTTGTCCAAATGTGATGGTTAACAATCATATTTTATGAACTACCTTACAATAACTACATCAGGGGATGTTCTCTTCTTCTCTGAATGCTGGCTGGTTGCTGGTGCTCAGAACAGCCATGGCAGTGTATATGCTCCAACTGCTTACTGTTAAAACCTACTCTTCAGTTTTGGAAGTTAAATAAGTTTATGGTTTGTAATTTGGGAAAAGAAACATGGAGCAGAAAAGAGGCAAATTTCCATACACGTGAGAACCTGTTACCTGTTTTATATGATGGACTTTTATACTGTCTGGAGATGTTTCTGCTAGCCACAGCACTTAGTGTCATCTGTATAAAATGACCAAGAGGCTGACATTTTTCACCTTTTCTGAAATATGTGTAAAGTTAAGTACACAATCTATCAACCTTTGGAGTCCTCATAAGTGCCTGTGGGGACAGCTGAGAAGCCTCTAAAACAAAGAAATTATCTTTAAAACTTTGGTTAGAGATATATTTGCAAGCAAAGGAATCAAAGTAAGAATGATTAGTTTTTGATTCCTGCTAGGGACATAAGGGAAAGCAATAGTCCTGCAGGTGTGTGTGTGTGTGTGTGTGTGTGTGTGTGTGTGTGTGTGTGTATGCATGCATATGTGTTTGTGTGTGTGTGCATGCCTGAATAAATATATGTATATGTGTGTGTGCATGTTTGTTTTTATGTGTATATGTATATATGTATGTGAATGTGTGTATTTGTGTGTGCATATGTGTTTGTATGCATGTTATATGTATATGTTTGTATGTATGTGTGTGCATATGTGCACATGTCTGTACATACATACATACATGTTATATGTGTATGTATGTATATGTGTGTATGTGTGCACATGTATGTATATATGTGTGTGAATGTGTGTGTGTTTGTGTGTGTGCAGAGTTCCAGGTCATTATATCACCAGGAGAGTTAATAGACAGAGGCACTATCTTCTTCCTAGTTTTGTTCTGAGAGAAAGTACTGCCCAAATTGCATCCTGTTTCAGTGGTGAAATGATGCATTGCAGAATTAGGAGGTGCCCCTTCCCACAGCCAGACCCCTCCTTGCTATGATCACACTGTCAGATTCAAGTCAAAGATTCGGCTCTGCCAGGTGGACCACTAAAGGAGGGATGCTTTTTTCTCCTACCCAAGTGGAAAAGATGCCTGTATTACAGTTATTCACGTTAGAAGTTCACTCTTGCATATCTTATGTCTCTCAGTGACACCTCCAAGGATTTCATTTCTTTAGACCTTAAGAGATCTTTGAGGAGATAAAGAGTGTGGATTATCAGGCAGTCACTTGAAGAACAATAGACAAAGACAGAGGCATCAGAAAAACACACCAGTGCCTGCACACATCAATGCCTTGTTATGATATCAGATCACGGTAATTTTCACATGTTATAATTTGGCAAATTGGATCTTCAAATAGGTGAGAAAGTTCACCTTTTAAAAAAAAAAGCACTTTTTTTTCCAGAGGTTGATTGCTCTTTATTTTTGTAGTTCCTTTTCTTGGAGTGTTTGTTGTGTGTGTTTAATGCTTTGCCCTTTGTTTTCCCAGCCCCACAGAAAATGAAGTAGTCTCTGCTGGTTTCTTATGATAGCTTTGCTCACTGAGGCAGAGCCGCCTCTGGAACTGTTCGATCGCTCTGACTGGCAGCTATCCTCATGTGTAGCTGAGACACGGAGAAGGCACTTTCTCTTTCCTGTTTCCAAGACATAGCTGGAATCAATGAAAATCAATTAATTTTCACCTGTTTAAATTTTAGACCACCAAAGACAATAAGACTTCCATTTCCGACAAGCACAGGACTTTTTTTTTTCTGTTTCAAGTGCAATTCAATTAATAAATGATGAAGAATTTATTTGCTAAGTTATCTTAAGACTTTCCTATTTGTCTTTTTAATAAATGCCACAATCGAAGGCAAGGGAAATAGATAAAATTAATTTAATTAAAAGTGAGAGTCAGGAGTGGTGGTACCCAGGAGCATCAAGAGTTCACGTTTACTCAGGGAATGTGAAAGCAGCTTGAGGTACATGAGATGGCATCTTACAATAAAGTAATATAAATTATAAAAACACTGTAGAAATGTCAACATGGTGATTGTTGTTCTTTTACCCCTAGTTAAGCTGATCCACAATTTAGAACCTATGAAATATTATATCTATTGGCTAACTAAAGATAATCCAAAATTACTCACTTGTCATTTGTAACACCCAAAATGGCAACTCTTATGTGTAGTTACTAAAAGTGGAATGTTAATATTGTTGGTTATCCAGCTTACTATTTTTATATTTGAATAAAGGGAAAAATTATTTAATAAAGCAAGGACTCATAAATTATCATGATTATTATTAAGATTAGTGCCTGCTTTCCTCATAAAGTTGTCAAAAAGTCCCAAATGTTTTATTTACAATAATCAACTCTGAACGTGTAAGGCATCTAAGTTTCTTATATTAACCACGTCATTATTCCAACGTTCCCAGAGACAACATTTTATGCCTTTGGTTTTTCCTCCAACTCCTTAAAATGAGGAGTACCTTCTGTGTCTCTTGCTCTGTGTGAAGGTGGCTTAGATTCACATTCCTCTCTAACAGCTTCTTTTTTTAAAAAAAAATTGATTCAATTGAAATACACCTAGATACTTCAAGCTTTAGTCCTTTAGAACAAAAATTTGCTGTGTGTGTGTGTGTGTGTGTGTGTGTGTGTGTGTGTGTGACAGAGAGAAAGAGAGAGACAGAGGAGAGACCTTAAACTCACCATGTAGTCAAAGATAGCTCTGAACACACATTCACATTCTCTTCTCTCTCTGTCTCTCTCTGTCTTTCTCTGTTTCTGTCTGTGTCTCTGTCTCTTTGTATCTCTCTGCCCCCTCTTTGTGTGTGTGTGTGTGTGTGTGTGTGTGTGTGTGTGTGAGAGAGAGAGAGAGAGAGAGAGAGAGAGAGAGAGAGAGAGAGTCCAAACTCTTCTTGTAGTCAAAGATAACCCTGAATTATTTGTTTGCGTGAACATGTATATATTTGTTCCTGTGTATGTGCATGTGTGGGTGGGTTCAGATACACACGCATGTGTAGGAACATGTGTGGATTACCTCCTCAACTTCTCATCACTTGAGCTTTTGTGGTAAGGCCCCTTGCTGAGCCTTGATTCAGCTGGTCTGACTGGCCAGCAACTGAAAAGGATCCTCCTGTCTCTGCCTTCCCAGGATTGGGATTTCAGGAGTATATGCTAAGTTTCTGGTTTTGAGGGTAGCACTGGGGATCCAACTCAGGTCCTCATCTTGTATGGCAAGTACTTTTTACCCATGAGGCATCTCTCTAGCCCTATGGACTTTTAAAAGTGCTGAAGGAGTTTGCAACCCCATAGGAAGAACAATAATATCAACCCCCCAGAGCTCCCAGGGACTAAACCACCAACCAAGGAGTACACATGGAGCGACCCATGGCTCCAGCCGCTTAAGTAGCAGTGGATGGCATTGTCTGGCATCAATAGGAGGAGAGGCCTTTGGTCCTATGAAGGTTTGATGTCCCAGTGTAGGGGAATGCTGGGGCAGAGAGTCAGGAATAGGTGGATGGGGGAACACACTCATAGAGACAGGGGGAGGGAGGATCGGATAGGAGGTTTCCGGAGGGGAAACTGGGAAAGGGAATAACATTTCAAATGTAAAAAAAAAAAGAGAAAATATTCAGTAAAAGAAAAGAAATAGAAAACTATCTTGTTTATTGTTTAGGGAGCTTCACTGCTCTTTCAGATATTCCCTTTTTCATCATCTCAGAAAACCCTGTACACTGAGACACAGCTTACTATCCTGAGCCCTCTCTTTCTCTGTTCACTGTAGCCGCTCAAGTCTATTTATTGAAGACATATTACTAAATTAAGTCTGAATCATAAATCTGGGGTTTTTTTTGCTGCTATCTCTCATAAAGGGTACAGCTACCATCCTGAGGAGTCAGTGTTTTGTGAGTTTCTTCTCAGTTCCACATCTCTGAATGTTCAGTGACCTTGAAATCCTCACAAGGTTGCTCGTTGGACCTTATCCACAGAGACAATTTCACAAAATGTTTTCTCTCTTCCATCCTCTCTCTCCCTCCCTCCCTCCCCTCCTCTTTTTCCTTTTCTCTTTCCTTTCTCCCTCACCATCTCTATTTCTCCTCCCCCCCTCCATTCAATCTTGGGCTACTAGAAGTCGAAAATCACACTAGCACTCTACCACTGGAATACATCCCCAGCCCACATAGTGTTGTCTCTTTTTAAAACAGTTGTGTGTAGCTGAAGAGATGGTTTAGCAGCTAAGAGTGTCAATTGCTCTTAGAGAGCAATCACGTTGATTCCCCTCACCCACACTAAGCAGCTTGAAAGACTCTGAAACTCCACCTCCAGCCATATCTGCTACCTTGGTTTTCCATTGGCACCCACACTCATGTACACATAAATAAAATAAAAATAAAATTTAAAAGCTTAAAGCTATTTTATTTATTATAGTTGTTTTATTTTCTGTGGTGTGTGTGTGTGTGTGTGTGTGTGTGTGTGTGTGTGTGTGTACAGACAGGTATACACCATGGTACATGTGTGGACTTCAAAGGATGACTTGTAAAAAATTTCTCTATTTCTACTATCTGAGCTGTGGGTACTGCATTTAGGCTGTTGGCTTGGCATCAAGCACCTTTATCTAGAGAACCACCTCTTAATTCCCATTGTCTTCTTTCTAGTGAACCCACTCACCCAAGACACAATTTTAAAAAGCAACCATATGTGATTTCCTACTTTAAAACTGACTAGAAAATCATGATCCTAGTAATAAAAAGAATTAGAAATGATTAATTCTAAGCCAACTTCATATTGTTTCATTAAAGCCATTTTATGTCAATAGTATAATTATAGTATCTCCTAACGACCTTTGTGATTTTCCCACTATTTAGTACATTCGTATGTTTTGTTTGCCTGTCAGTCCTTGTTTATAAAGGGAAGCTTGTTCTATATTCTTATAGGCTTAAGATCTTCTTGTTTCTCAGTCACGACCATGTTGCTTATTAAATCTTTTGAACCATATAAGATGCTCATGTCTTGCAGAAACATTTGCATATGGATTTAAAAATTATCACTTGCAGGGAAAATTCTTTTTTTTAATGACTATCTTTGAATATCTTCAGAGAACACCTTGATTGTGTTTCGGTTAGAAATATAGCTCTTCTCCCAATCTTGTTGGATTCCTATTCCCGAATGGAGGTATTGTTGGCACACCACTGTAAAAACTATTTACTGCAAGTTATTCTGCAGTGAAGCTCGGCAGAATCCAAAATATAGTTTCTTTTGTATACTCAGGTGTGCAGATTTCATCAGATCTAGGATGCTGAAGACAAATATTCAACAGCAGCCTAGTTTGTAATGGTTGTTCTTACCACATGCAGACTCTGTACCTTTTCATATTCAGGACTCGGATCTACAGCATAGTTCTGGCTGCTGGGACTCTGGATACTCTGTGTCCCATAAAGAGAATTAAGATTCCAGGTAAGATGGTTTATCCAATTCAAAAAAACTTAGTCCTTGAAAACAGAACTATCTACTACAGATGCAACTGGCTGGTGGAGACAGTGGAGTCCCTTCCTGGGGTGATTCTGGGGGGCTAGATGCTCAATAGTTTGTGAACCCGGGTCTTCAGAATCTTCTTCCTTCAATGAAAAATCATGTGAGGGAAGAAAGAGACCATACATTTGTTCTTAGCCATTTAGAAGAGGCACACATAATTTTTGGTAATACTACATTGCCAAGAACGAGTCAAAAAAAAGAAAATAAAGCAGGCACATGGCTCTTTCATATGCAAAATATATGAGAAAAAAAGTCTTCCTACCCAGTCAACTACCTTTCCTGTCTACTTTAAATTATAGAAAGTATAGTGCTCAAAATTTTGGCCAACCTGATGTTATTCTTTCCTTAGTGTCATCCCAGAATGCTTCCAGAATGCATCTGCAAACGTGGCAATATATTTTCACATTTGCCTTCACATCCAAGTCTGTTTTACTGCATTCTGACAACTATACTAGTTTCTCAACTTGAATTTGCAGCGTCACACAGACTAGCCGTTAGGGCACATCATTTCACAAAGTACCCTCCACTCTAGTTGGATTAGACACTACAGTCATGTTTTAAGGAACCCTGTTGTTCTTTGATGTTTCTCGGAATCTCTTTTTATGTTTTGAAACCTGCTGATAAGCTCATGGCTACTAAACCTGTAGGCTTTGGATTTGACTAGGGAGAAGCAGCACATAATTTATTTCTGTTAAAGTTCAGCTTTGGTCATCGATGTCATTACATCAGCCCCCAGAAGCTCATCTCTACCTCTGTTTCCTCTAGGCTAGATTATTACAAATCCCTTTTTGCTGGCCACTGGATACATTGCTCTTTGAACTTGCTTTTTTTCTTTGTATTCATCAGCTATTCTATCTCATCAGTCCATATCCTTATTACTTTCACTATTATACATTATTGTGTGCTAAACTCTCAAACAAATCGGAGGCTTCTATTGTCATGGTAAGATGCACGCTCACTCAAAGACATAATCATAATGCATTTTAACTAAACCAGCATTACAATGTATTTCAGCCCTCGTAAGTGCATTTATTTTTTTTTCAACTCATAACTAAAGTGGAGCTGTGTTCCTCAGGTCGAGTAACCAGGCTTGTTTGGAATAGTCTAGAATATTCCTCACACAGACACACAACCAGATGTGATGCATTCATACAAATTCTAAAAAAAAAAAAAAAGACAAACCTTTAGACACAATGGATTTTGAGATATGTTTTAACTTATATGCAACATGAAATTGTTGAATTAAGTTATAACCTATATTCATCATCAAATTTTCATCATTAATGAAGTTTCCTGATTTTCTACTTTAAGGACTGCACTCCTTCATCATTTTTTTGCCTCTATGATGGAGAAACAGAATTTAAATTGGTCTATGGCTGACTCCACTCTAAAGCCCACAGGAAGAATGTTTAAACAAACTAAGGATTGGAGTGCTTGTAAGATTGTTGGAAAAGTGATGAAAGGCTGTATGGTATTTTAAATCTTCTTCCCACTGTATGGGTAGAGGGTAGCATTATTTTTTTGTCTTATATCTTATCTTTTTCTTTAGTTGTGAAATAGATATTTGAAAATAAGGAACAGGCAGGGGATCTAGTATAGCAGGTATAATGATGTCTGTGAAAGTCCTGAGTTTAGATCCCAGCAGATACATAAAGCTTCAGCAGGTACAGCAGTCCAGCTTCAATTCCAGTACAAGGAGTAAGAAATAGCAACCAAATTGGAGCAAGCTGACCAGCTAGAGCAAGTCAAATGGTGATCACAGAGTCAGCTAAATACCTTACTTTAAAATATTAATATGAGTTGGAAAGCAATTGAAGAAGACATGTAATGTCAACCCAGGCTTCCACCCACAAGTGTACACATATGTACATGCAGCTATGCTCATGTGTGAATATGCATGCATAACACACACACACACACACACACACACACACACACACACACACAAACTACCCAACCAAACAGAAAAATGAAACAAATACACAACCCAAAACACAATAAAAAAGGGGAACCTGTAAACCAGTAGGGTATTGGTTTTACAACTCTCTGCTGGGGCTGACTGCCTAGTCATGTAATCTGTATGCTACATTTAAAACTCAGGACTTGATGTTGTAACTTGTGTCACATTTTCTTTATCCTGTGAGCTGGGATAAAGTAAACCATTTGCTTGTAAATTTGTTCCCCTGATGGTTAAAGAACTAGTTAAAATAGTAGTACAATGTTTGGTCAGTTAATGACTAACTTGGCTGATCCACTTTGCATAAAGATTTGGCCAAGCGTCATTCTGAATGTTTAAATGATGGTATTATTTTAATGAGATTATCAGTTAAATCAGTGGACTTTCATGAAGTAGATCACCATTGATAATGGTATGAAGATTGTCCAGTTAGTTAAAGGCTTTCACAGAACAACGACTGAGGACCCTGAAGGAACTAAGTGAGAGGGAACTCTCACAGCACAGAGTTGCAGTCCTTTTCTGGGACTCCAACCTATAGCCTGTCCTACCAAAGAGGATCCGCAAGCCTTCCCAATCCTGTTGAGTAATTTCTTAACATAAATCTCTGTAAATATGTAAATGTACATTTCTTCGCTCTGATTCTCTGGAGACCTCAGATACACTAAGACATTCCAGATGACACAACTAAACTCTAATTTCCATCTGTGCATTTACATATTCTTGAGATGAAGATGATTTGTAGGGTTTTATATTTATAGATAAAAGTAGACAATCTTCAAATGCTACACAATTTAAAAGGCTACCTTCCTATCAGTAACTTTAATTATGAGTAATATGGTACTAATTCGCATGATATGTCTGGAATTCTATGACCTGCCTTCTCTAGGAGAAAAATATCAGAACGACAGTTTCCAAAATTTACAAAACCTGTTTACATAAAATGCTAAAAATATGTTTTCAGATTTTAAGCATAGTACTTCCTTGAATATATCCTTTCACACTTATGAAAGGAAATTCTCTCCTTCCAATTTTCACTCTGAATGGTTATTCCAAACTTGACCTGTGCTTGAAGTCAAGAGCAAGTGCATCTATTATGTCAGACAGAGAATAGTTCAACAGTGATAGCTTGCATACTGGAACTGACGTTCTCTTCTTTTGACTTCAATTGAATAAGGCAAGGATAGGAAAATATGGTGGTTTTAATTTTAATTACATTTTTTTGTATGTGACTATATGTCTGCTAAGGTAATTTATAATTATGTGTAAGTGAATACATTTGCATGTGGGGGGGGGGAGGGGCAAAGGAGAGCAGAGGCATCTGTCCTCTCTGTCATTCTTTGCCTGATTGCTCTGAGGCAGAGTCTACCACTGAACTTGAGATCAGAGTTGTTTTCCTAGGTTGGTGTAAATGTAACTTTTATTCACCTGGGCGATTGTCCTGTTGGAGGCTTACTGCCTCTATCATCTATCTTAGGCCTATTCCTGGTAGCTTCTAGCCTCTGTACAATCTTATCTAGGCCTAGAATGTTTCAGCCTCTGAGACTTACTGATGAATATGGATGGTTAGCTTAGCTGTTCTGGCTCTAAACACCTCTCCAAGCTGACTGGTTCAATATGGCTTCTCTCAGCCTCTGACTTTTTGCTCTGGTTGGCCTGAAACTAACTCTGGCGATCTATTATAATCATCTAACTCCTTTTCATTCTCTGGCTCATTTTGTCTTCACCTGTGTCTACCTTGTTCTCTCTCTGCAACCTGTCTCTGTGCAACTGTCCTGGTAAAACTACCTTCTTTCTCTGCATTGCTCCCTCTTGAGAAGCTTCCCTTCCGTTCTCTGATTCATCACTTTGTCTGCCACTCAATTAGACATCACTTTCAAACATGGCTGCTTTGTTCTACAAACTAACCTTACCTTTGTTGTTTGAGACTGAAGGTGTGTACTAAGGGAGTGTCTGCATTCCAGCCAGAGGGATTAGAGATGTGTACTAAGGACTGTGCCACACCACAACAAGAAACAGGTTTTTTTTCTAGTGAATAACACGATCTCAGAGTTCACAGTGTGATTATCTTGCAACAGGTTGGCAGCCAGAAAACTCTAATGACTCTTCTGTCTCCCCAGTCCAATCACAGCACCACACCTGCCTTTTATGGGAATGTTGGGGATCTGACTCTGGTCCTCATGATTATGAAGTAAGTGCTCTTAACAACTGGGCCATCTCTCTAGCCCAAATTTAAATTTTGCCACTTTTTTTTTTTTGTAAAATTGGTTTATATAATAAGTCATTGAAGATGCTCCTCAGAGACAATGATTGTTATTGACTCTATTGCAGGAGGTTAATATTCTATCTGTTTAGTTGTTGGCTCTATATTTTCGGTCATCTGATGTATTTATGCTTTTTAAATCCCAGGATATGAATCTTCTGGTTTCAGAGATAGTTGTGGTTATGAATTGACAAGGAGAATGGGCTAAGGTTTTATGTTTGCCTATGATATAAGTTGTGGGCTTGTGCAATGATGTAGCTAACCAAGAAGAAATTGAGAAGAATAAAAGGAAAACTCTTTAATTTATTATGTTGGAGAAGAAGATGAATTTCTCATGAAAGTGGCCCAATTCTGCTGAGCACATGAACACGGTCAGACCTTGAGTTTAGCTATTTTACCCCTTCTGCTTAAATATAAACAGACTCATCACTTACTTCTCCTCTCTCTTATTATTCATTTTGTCACCATTTACAGGTTGGCATAACAGATTATCAGCAACCAACATTAGACCCTCAAGGCCCAGTCTGTTTTCCATCACCTCACAAACAGAACTGAATCAATGACAAGTTTTCAGAAAGCCAGATACAGGCTTTGTAATTGATAAAACTCTAAAACTAAAACAGAAAGTGCTATTTTCCCCCCTACATACTCATAAGTTTTAAGGTTAGTTTGGTATTTGAAACAATTAAAACAATATTATTTGTCTACTGACTTTATTACTGAAATCTGAAAGTTCATCGTCACAAAGTTGGTATATTGAACTTGTGTCATCAGCTGGGTATGCTGGCTCATGCCTGTAATTCCAACAGGAGCTGCGAGGCAGGAAGATTGCCATTATAGCCAATGCCAGCCTTGGTTATAAGAGTGAATTCTAGTTTCATCTGATTTAGATAGGGGGTCTTGTTTCAAACAGAAACAAAGTCAAACAATAGACAATTGAAAAAATGGAATTAATATTTCACAACTAAGTGCATGCGTATTGTGATGGTTTGAATATGCTTGCCCCAGGGAGTGGCACTATTAGGAAGTGTGGCCCTGTTGCAGTAGGTGTCACTGGGGGTGAGGGCTTTAAGACCCTCATCCTAGCTGCCTGGTAGTCAGTCTTCCTCTAGCAGCCTTCAGATGAAGATGAAGAACTCTTAGCTCTGCCTGAACCATGCCTGTCTAGATGCTGCCATGCTCCTATCTTGATGATAATGGACTGAACCTCTAAACCTGTAAGCCAGCCCCAGTTAAATGGTGTCCTTTATAAGAGTGGCCTTGGTCATGGTGTCTGTTCACAGCAGTAAAACCCTAAGTAAGACAAATAGGTATACAAGTGTTTTCCACATGTAACTGAAGTTAGTTTGGCTCTGAAGTATTCACTATTCCTAGTCTCTTCCTTTATCTCTGCATGCACAATAGCTAGTAAACTAATTTATAACAGGAATTTTGCCTTTCTTTGTGCTATTCAGGAAGGGGGAGACTTAGGCTCCTTACTTAATTTTTTCTCTTTGAGATGCGCCAACATTGAAGAAGTCTGGCTCTAGTTGACACACATAGAAATTGTCTGTATGATCATGCCTCTCTTGGTCT
The DNA here is from genome assembly GCA_030674055.1 of Rhabdomys pumilio. Classification (NCBI taxonomy): domain Eukaryota; kingdom Metazoa; phylum Chordata; class Mammalia; order Rodentia; family Muridae; genus Rhabdomys; species Rhabdomys pumilio. Next base: position 44,568,860 of record JANHMN010000017.1, read on the forward strand.
TTTTCAAATGCTTCAAAAATGCATGAGTTTATGCAGAGAGCCACTGAGCTCTGACATATAGTAGATGTGATGGGAATACAATGCATTGTAATTTTATTTATTTATTCATCTAAATATGTTATATTTAAATATAGATTTAAATTGTTTTAAAGTATATATTTTATATTATAATTTTATAATATAATTTAATATATTTACATTTATTATAAATTTATCATTTGAGTCATTATAAAGACTTCTTTTTTGTTTAAGTAGGCTTACACTGCAAGTTTTAAGGCACAGAGGTATGATATTGGTCTGCTTAGGGGGACGAGTAGCAGTTAATCCTCTTAAAAGTTTTTATTTTAGGGGAAGCTAGAAAAAAATCCCATAAAAAAAAATCCCACAGCGAACACTACTACTATGAGCAAATATGTGATAGAAAGATGGGAAATATGGAGTACACGGTGAGGAAGTGAAAGAGAAACAAAGCCAAGTAGTTTGCGCAGTGTGGAGAGAGGTGGAACTGGAGATATGATGAAGCCATGGATATGAGGAACCTGTACACCTACTGGAGGCCACCAAAAGTCATGTCTGGATCTGTGGCCTTACCACAGCCAGTGTCTGTGCAGATGTCTGTGGCCCATGTTGTCACCAAAAGCCATCCAGATGTCAGTGGTCTGGGTTGCTGTCTAAAACCATGTTGACATCCAGGGGCCATGCTAACACTGGCAGCCAAACTGATCTTGAGGGTCCTGTGCTGCCAACTGAGGTCATGGTGAGATCCTGGTCTGATTACTACCAAGAGCCATGTCTTGATCTATGGTCCTCTTAAAACTACAGCTGAGATCTGAGTTACTACCAAAGACCATGCAGATGTAAGTGGTCTGGGCTCCCACCTGAGACCACGTGGATGTCTGAGATTTGTGCTACTGATCTGGGTGGCCTGAACTGCCACCTGTGGCCATAGTGACATCTGGGATCATGCTGCTGCCGGTAGCCGTGTCTGGGCCTGTGGTCCTATTACAGCCCGGGGCTGTAATTTCAAGTTTCATGTTAACACCAAGGACCATGCAGATGTCTTTAGTGTGAGCTGCCACCTGAGGCCATGTTGATGTCTGAGCACTGTGCTGAGCTAGCCCCACCCTTCACTGGTTACCACACTCAGGGTAGTCATTCTCATCCCTTGCCTGGGCAGCACCAGAGAGCCCACCCTGATAGCATGAGATCAGGTGATCTCGTCCTGCTCCTCACCAGCTGCTGTACTGAGGAGAGCTGTCCCCACCCCTTGTCTGCTTTGCACTCTCACAGCTATAGTAAAGACAGAGATGTTGCCCTCTATCTAGGGCAATGAGTTATCCCACTCCAACATGGATTGGGTAATCTATGAATTGCTGGAGCACGTGAAGGGGATCAGTTGTCCAGATCCAAAGCTACCTGATCTCCATGACACAAGGCAACAACAGGGCATCTGAGAGGAGTCCTGGTGAGGATCCAGAATTGATAGTGTATCAGAAGCAAGAGGCCTCAAACCAGACCAATGACTCAGTGCAATAAATGTTTGCAACAAAAGCTGTTTGGGCAAAAGAATATACTGTGTGACATACTGAGACACATGGTACCTTCCATGGCCAGATTTAATTTAATTAAATTAATTAATTTATTTTTAGTTTTTGTTTTGTGGGGAGGTGGAATTGGGGTTCATGTTGTGAAATTCATAAGGAATCAATAAAAACTTAAAAAAATTAATTTTCTTTCAAGATTTAATTTCTCTTTTAAATGTGCTTTCAGGGTTCTGACCTTCATTGATACTTTTTATTGTTCCAAGACATCACCATCATATGGATTCAGAGAGGAAAAAAAAACCCCATTGCTATGGATTCAGTCACCATTAATCCACTTGCTGATCAAAGGTTACTCAAATCTGCGTGTTAGTGCTACACTTTAACAAATACAGTTTATTAAAGTCTGGTCCTCAGAGCATCATTCAATAACGCCAGGAGCCACTAAGTAAATACTGTTAACATATATAGGCTTGCAGAGATTTTTTTTTTTAAATATTCACTTGACTATTACATTTTAATTAGTGGATTAAAATTAGTTGGTGAAATTAATTTTCTGTTTTAATAAGAGAAGCAGGGATGTGTGTCTATATGTGACAGTAGCAGGAACTTCTACACAGTCTCTTAAGAGCTTTCACAACCAGGTTTTCTTGGAAACACAGCTGTAATAAATAGTCTCTCCTCTCAAGTAGGTATGCACTTGTGTAGCGTTGCTGGGACCTTACTTTATCTTATGGCAATCACACACAGCAGCAGAGGTTACCAAGCAACTGTTAGCTGTCTCTGTGTGTGTCCGTGGTTTCTGGCAACGGGCCCTCCCAATGCCTCCTGTCAGTCACAATGTCCACTCTTAGTTGTAGGGATCGTGGGTCTCCAAAGTAGTTGCCATAGTTACTCCTGGCAGTGTCCTGTGGTTGCTGGACTGAGAACATAGTGTGCAGTTCCTTCGAAAACTAGTTAAACATGCCATCATAGCTGTCATTTTAAAAAACTAAACAAACGTTTTGATAAACATCACCATATCGGTACAATAAAATGCAAGTGATAAATAAGAATATTAATGTAAATACTGAATTCTGTGCAATGTCCCTCTCTGATACACTGTTTGCAATTGTGGCCTTTAATTCCCAGTTAGCAATGATATGTGTCTCAAAGTAGGTCACATTATACCATCATTATTACTGTTTTACATATACTGAAAAGCAATACTTACATGGAAACCATTCTAAACTTGAGGTAGCCTATTAAATTGCTTCTGCATGGTGAATGCTAGTTTCATAGTAAAGATTCTAAACATATGCATGCATATACTTACAGTTTGATACCTAATTAGAGTAAGTTTTGTTGATAGTAGTACCAACAGGGCAATCACCATTTATCAACATCTGCTTCATATTGGATCCTATGCTGACGTGTTGACACTCTCCCACGTAACCATTACAAAGTCTGTTTGCCTTTGGATAGAAGAAAAATGAAAGGCAACAACAAGGGCAAATCAGAGATTTCTAACCCAGTTGTTTCTGAGACCAAAGCATTAGATCCTAGGCCATTTTGATTTTGAAGAGAAGAGCTATAGGGAAAACCATATGAGGTGGACAAAAGGAAGATTGGGTGGGAGATTATTTGCCGTGAATCTCTTTGAGCATTTGCCCCTCAAGAGTGTGCGTGTGCATGTGCACATGTGTGTGTGAGTGTGTGTGTGTGTGTGTGTGTGTGCATGTGTGTATGTGGAGTCTGGATGTCAGAGGAGGATCACATGTGGGCCTTATTTCCTGATTAGTTTTGTGTCTACTTGACACAAGCTAGAGTCATTAGAGAGGATGGAGCTTCAATTGAAAAAAAAAATGCCTCTGTAAAATGGGGCTGTGGGCAAGCCTGTGGAGCATTTTCTTAATTATCAGTTGATGAGGGAAGGCGCAGCCCATTGTGGGTTCTGGTTCTGATAGGCCGGTGCTCCTGGATTCTATAACAAACCAGACTGAGCACACCACGGGGGAACAAGCCCGTCAGTAGCACCCTGCTCCCCATAGCCTTTGCGTCAACTTCTTCCTTCAGGTTCTGCCTTGCTTGAGTTCCTGCATTCACTGTTTTTGATGAACTGTTTTATGGAGCTGTGAGTGAAATAAACCCTTTCTTCTCCAAGTAGGTTTGGTCATGGTGTTTCATCATGGCAATAGTAACCCTAAAACAAGCTGTCTAGCATGTGTTTTGCGACAGATTCTCTCATTGGCTTGAAATTCTCCAAGTACCCTAGGCTTTTTGCCTAGCCATCTCCAAGGTTCCTGTCTTCACTTCCTCAACACTGGTTTTACAATCCTCACCTGCTTATTATCATTTTTAATGTGGGTGCTGGAGATGGGACTCAGACTCATTCTTTACTTTTGTGCTGTGTGCACATTACAACAGAACCATCTGCCAGCCTGCACTGGCTCTTAAAGTTGATCCTAAATCAAAGAAGTGAGTTATCCTATACTAAAGATACAGTTTAGAATTCAAAAAGAAATCTTCAAGTTTCAAGAACTTTCTTCCTGGAGCTGCTAGTTATGGTTAACTTGATCCAAACTAGTTTCAGCTTGGAAGAAAGAAAAGTGGTTGGATATTAAATTAACTCAAACAAATCGTTAGCTTTCCTTTATATAAACGATAAACAGGCTGAGAAAGAAATTAGGGAAATAATACCCTTTACAATAGCCACAAATAATATAAAATATTTTGGTGTAACTCTTAGCAAGAAAAAGGTCTATAAGACAATAACTTTAAATTCCTGAAGAAATAAATTAAAGAAGACCTCATAAAGTGGAAAGATGTCCCATGCTTATGAATTGGTAGGATTCACATAATGAAAATGGCCATCTTACCAAAAACAATTTATAGGTTCAATGCAATCCCTGTCAAAATTTCAACACAATTCTTCAAAGAAATGGAAAAAGCAATTCTCAACTTCATATCAAAAAGCAAAAATACCAAGGTAGCCCAAACAAATTTCAACAATAAAAGATCTTGTAGAGAAATCACCATCCCTGACTTCAATCTTTGCTACAGATCAATAGTGGTGAAGAACACATGGCATTGATACAGAGACAGAGAAGTAGATCAATGGAATAGAATTGAAGACCCAGAAATAAACACACACACACCTACGGTCACTTGACCAAGAAGCCAAAAACATACAGTGGAAAATGGAAAGCATCGTCAATAAATGGTGCTGGTCTACCTGAAAGTCTACCTGGAAAAGAATGAAAATAGATCCATATTTATTACCTTGCACAAAGCTCAAGTTCAAGTGGATCAAGAACCTCCACATAAAACCATACTGAAACAAATAGAAGAGAAAGTGGGAAAGAACTTCAAACTCATTGGCACAGGGGAAAACTTTCTGAACAGAAAATCAATGGCTCAGGCTCTAAGATCAACAATTGATAAATGGGACCTTATGAAACTGGGAAGCTTCTGTAAGGCAAAGGACACTATCAATAGGTCAAATTGGCAACCTACAGTTTGGGAAAAAATTTTCACTAACCCTATAATATGTAAAATATGTGGAGAACTCAGGAAGTTAACCTCCTCAAACCCAAATAACCCAATTAAAAATGAGGTACTGAGCTGAACAGAGAATTGTCAACAGAGGAATCTTTAATGGCTAAGAAGCACTTAAAGAAGGACCATTGTTGACTGGAATAAAAACAGTGTTGAATGAGTTCCAGAAAGCAGGCTTCTCAAACTTGTGGACGACAACCTGCTGAAGAAGACAACTTTAAGAAACCAACTCGAAGCGATATGCAGAGAAATAAGATGAGGGGAGCTGCCTCGGGAAAGAAGTCAGCTGGTTCCCAGCTAAAGAATCTTGATCCAGCCTTCCCAGGAAGATGGGGGTGGAGGGGAGTTCTCTCTGCTGAGAACCTCGCTTCTAGTTCTGTGCGAAAGACAAGGAAGAACAAGCAGAAGACTCCTGGCAACAGAGATGGTGGCAGTACCAGTGAAATCCCCCAGCCCCCTCGGAAGAAAAGGGCATGGGCTGACCCCACTCTGGAGAGTGAGGAGGCGTTCACGAGTAGGAGGGAGGTGAAGGGGAAGATCCCTGAAGAACTAAAAGCATGGCTGGTGGAGGACTGGGACTTGTTTACTAAGCAGACGCAATTGTTCTAGCTCTCTGCTAAAAAGAATGTAGATGCCATTCTTGAGAAATATGCCAATTGCAAGAAATCACAGGGAAATGTTGATATTAAGGTGTATGCAGTTAACGAAGTTGTGGGAGGGATAAAAGGGTGTTTCAATGTGATGCTGGGTACTCAGCTGCTCTACAAGTTTGAAAGGCCTCAGTATGCTGAGGTTCTGCTGGCTCACCCTAATGTGCCTATGTCGAAGATCTATGGGACGCCACACCTACTGAGATTATTTGTGAAAGTTGGATCAATGTTGGACTATATACCCCTTGATGAGAAAAACCTGGCATTATTGCTGGGTTATCTACATGATTTCCATAAGTATCTGGCAAAGAATTCTGCCTCTGTGTTTACTGCCAGTGATTACAAAGTGGCTTCTGCTGACTGTCATCGCAAAGCCCTTGTGAAGGTCTACTGACCATGCACTCTTGTCTGGCATCTGTGAACACTTCTGTTTAGTCCTTTCATTGTATAATTGTTATTCTTTAAAACTGTCAATGTAAAACAGGGTTTCTGTTTCAGTTTGTTTCCTGTTCTGTTGTAGACAGTAAATAAAAGGAATGCCCAGCTCCTTTCCTCGTTTCAAAGTTGCTACCAGTGCATGTAGTAAGCCAAAGAAGAAATTCAGTAGAGCACTTTATTGCCTAGTTGACAACATTGCTTGAATGCTGGTGGTTCTATCCCTTTGACACTATACAGTTTTTTAATATGTGTTAATGCTACGTGATGAGATGCCCTGGTTCCTAGTGCCAAAGGTTCAACTTAATGTATATACATGGAAACCGATGCATTTGTGTGTGTGTGTGTGTGTGTGTGTGTGTGTGTGTGTGTGTGTGTGT
>JANHMN010000017.1:44575412-44616531 GCA_030674055.1 Rhabdomys pumilio
TGTGTGTGTGTGTGTGTGTGTGTGTGTGTGTGTGTGTGTGTGTGTGTTTAATGGTGCTTGACATCTATAAGCAGCCCATCCTCTGCAAGTCCATTTTTTTGTTGTTCCTTAGGCATTCATTCGATCTTTGCTCAAATTGTTGAAGGATGGTGATTTGTTTCCTGGTGTCTGTATTTGAGTCTACCACATTACTGTGTAGCCACAGTTTTCTGAAAAGTCATCAGGGAAATGCAAATCAACATTCTCTGAGATTTCACCTTGCACCAATCAGAATGGTTAAGAGCAAAACCAGGTGACAGCACATGTTGGCAAGGATGTGTAGAAAGAGGAACACTTCTCCATTGCTGGTGGGATTGCAAACTAGTACAACTCTGGAAATCAATCAGGTGATTCCACAGAAAATTGGGAATATTTCTACCTGAAGACCTAGCTATACCACTCCTGGGCATATACCCAAAAGATGCTCTACCATACCACAAGGACTCATGCTCCACTATGTTCATAGCAGACTTATTTGTAACAACCAGAAGCTGTAAACAGCTCAGATGTCCTACAATGAAGGAATGGATACAGAAAATGTGGTTCATTTACACTGGAATATTATTCAGCTATTAAAAACAAGGACATCACGAATTTTTGCAGGGAAATGGATAGAACTAGAAAATATCATCCTGAGTGATGTAACTCAGACCCAAAAGGACATGTATGGTATGTACTCACTTATAAATTAATATTCACCAAAAAGTACAGAATACACATGATACAATCCACAGACTGTAAGAAGTTTAACCAGAAGGAAGGCTCAAGTGAGGATGCTTCAATTCCACCTAGAAAAGGAAACAAAATAAACATGGGAGGTAGAGGGAAGGCGGGGACCTGGGTGGGAAAGGGGAGGGGAGGGGAAAAGAAGAACAGGATCAGGTATGGGAGGTGAGGTAAAACAGGAGAGAAGCCCAGAGGGCAAGAAGAATGATTGGAAATATGCAGCTTCTGGCGGTGGGAGGTGGGGGCACCCTCTAGAAAGTCCTAGAGACCTGAGATGTGAGAGATTCCTAGGACTTCATGGAGGTGACTTCAGCCAAAATGCCCAACAGTGGGGAGAGGAAACTCAAGGAGCCCACCCTCAATAAAAAGACAGGGCATCAGATGGAGGGATAGGGTTGACATCTCAGTCAAAAACTCTGACCCAGAATTGTTCCTATGCAAAAGAACTGCAGTAACAAAAAAAATGGAGAAGAGACTGAGGAGAGGCTTTCCTAGTGACTGGTCCAACTTGGGATACATCTCATGGCAGGGGGTTGGTGGAGGAGGACCAAGACCTGACACTATTACTGATACTATAATGTGCTTATACACAGTAGCCTAGCATGTCTGTCCTCTGAGTGGCCCTACCAGCAGGTGACTGAGGCAGACACAGATACTTACAATCCAACCATTGGGGTAAAGTTGCGGATTATGGAGGAATTAGGGGAAGGATTGAAGGAGCTAAAGGAGAGGATGACCCAATAGGAAAATCAGCAGTCTCAACTGATCTGGACCCCTGGGAGCGCCTAAACACTGAGTTACCAACCAGGCAGCATACATAGGTTGGTCTGAGGCCCCAGGCATATATATAGCAGAGGACTACCTGGTCCAGCCTCTGTGGAAGAGGGCTAATCCTCAAGAGACTTGAGGCCCAGGAAACAGAGATGCTGGGGGTTGTGGGGGAGGAGCATTTCTTGGAGGCAAGGGAATGGGGCCTTTCAATGAGGAACAGTGCTGGGGGGACCAGGAGGGAGGCAATGGATGGAATGTAAATAAATAAAATAATTAATTAAATAAGAAAAAAGTTGACTTCAGATAATTTCTATGCAGGAAAAATAAGTCTAGCTTTCCTTCTTACTAAGATTTTGTTGACAGCATAATTCACTTAATTTTAGTTCATAATTGTATCCAATACCTGTAGCCACATGTCAGATGTTCACCTCACTATCACCTCTATCTCTGTCTTAATCCCTCCCTCAAGCGTTCTCTCATTATGGTAGTAAGAACAATTAAGATCTACTCATCAGTGAAATGGCTCAATAGGTAAAGATGATTTTTGTACAAACCTGGTACCCTGAATTCAGTCTCAGAATGTAGAAGGAAAGAACTGACTTCATAAATTTTTTTCACTAATCTCCCACATGTTCTAGTTGCCACTAAAGGTTTACTATCCTGGGAGTTATTGTGATGGAATGAAAATTTAAAAATAATTTTCATGTTCTTACTGCTAGTGGCCATAAACATTATTGACTGTTCACTAAGCACACTGTGATGTTTGGATGAAGACCTAACTAATTAATGAGGGATGTAGTCCAAGAATATCAGTAGATGCATGAAACCATAAAACAAACCAAATTTCAAATACTGGGTAAGGTTTTTTTTTTTCCATACAAATATGAAATTATAAATATAATCTATTTCACAATAAAAAATTAACAATAAAAGCTAAGAATAAAGTAGAACAAGTATAAAAACATGCTATAACAAATAGTGTGTGGCCCAACCTCACTCAGTCTGTCTGGTTATACAGTATTCACCATTCTTGTGTGAGGCGAGATGGCATCTATGCAATAGGACTGAAATGAATGATGTAGGATTATGACAACAGTGGACTAAGGTTAACATTCTGATTGTTCATCCAAAGAAGGATCATCCATGTCCGGTGATCATGATTGTTGAGTCATGATGATAGTGGCTGGATGTCAAGCTACAGCTGAATACAGGTAAGTAAAACAAAAGAAAGTAGAATTGCTATATCAAAGCAAGATTCATATTCATTCTCTAATGTACCTATCATTTTTTTTTCTGGTAAAAATGTTTAAAATACTTTCTCAGCACCTTTCTTTTATAAATGGCAGTAATTAATTGACTTTCTTCATAATGATCAAGTGTCTTGTGACAGTTAAATTCACTTTTTAGCTTTGGAGAGATTTGGATGTTATGTGCTTTTCTAGCATATAGGGACATGGGTAACAAGATGTGTCAGGATAAGTGAATTTTTATTTTTATTTTAACGTTTGAAACTATGTGGCTTTCACTTCTTACTTTAACCTAATTGTGTTAGCAAGGGTGCTGGTATGACATGGAATATGTGTGACATGAATGATTCTTGCCTTATTCCTTTCTAAGAGAAAAGCAGACAATCTTTTGACATTGAGGATAATGTTAGCTGTGAATGCATTATAGTTATTTGATGCAGATCAAAGAAGAGGTCTTATGATCCTCAGTTGCTGGGGTTTATAACTGGCAAAAGAGTTGAACATAAAAACATTATGATTAAATTAAAATTTTAAGTTATATACAGGTGTGTGCATGTGAGTGCAGGTGACCATAGAGACCATAAGAGGGCATCAGATCCCTGAAGCTGGAGTTACAGTCAATTGTGAATTTCTTAATGTGGACATTGGAAGCCTAATTTGTGTCCTTTGAGTTGGAAGTATTTCTTCATAAATTATATTAAATATATTAATATTTAATTATTAATAAGTCTTGTAAATATATTAAATTATAATAAAATATAAATTTTCTTTATATTAACTTAATTTGAAGATTAGACATTAATTATAATTTTTATATAAACATGGTATATATTTTTACTTAAGTGAATGGTGTTCATTTTTATGGGTTATATGTTTGTTTTTATTCAATTCAAACTAGACCCTAATTTATCTTTTTTCCTTTGAATTAAGAATATTGTATATTTTCCAAATGTATGGAGATTTTCTAGCTGCTTTCTGTTTTGGATTACTACTATAATTCTTTCATTGCTACAAAATATCATTCATATTATTTTAACAAGTGGAAATTTAAATTTATTGTTTAAAAAAACCTAATTCAGTTTACTATTTTCAACTTAAAAAAAAAATCCCATGAACCCAGGGCTTTATTCATGCTAAGAATGTGCCCTCTCACCAAGCAACATCCATGCATACATTACAAATGTTCTTGCAAAGAATGTATAGCCTAGGGCTGATAAAATGGCTCAATGGGTACAGACAATTGCTCCTAGCTTCTTGACCTGATTGACTTGAGTTTGATCCTGTGACACATGTGGAAGGAGAGAGCCAACTTCCAAACTTCCACAAGTTAGCTTCTGACTCCATATGTACTTCATGGTATGCATGTGCATGTGAATGCATGCGTGCACGCACACACACACACACACACACACACACACACACGCACACACACACACTTACACATTAAAATAAAGGAAATATAATTTAAAATATATAAAATATCATTATTGGGTAAAATGTCTTATGAATTTTACTTCTATCAAGTTGGTTGTTAAAGATAATCAAGTCCTTTTAAACTGTACAGATTTTTCTGTCCTGTCTATTTTATAACCGAATTGTAGAATTTTGTCTTTCAGCAATTCTGTCAATTTTTACCTCATAACACTCAAAGGTTTGTTGGTGGTATTGTTGGGCTTTCTCTTTATGTTTTGATGAACTGACTACTTTAATGATATGCTGAATTTTATATAAGATCAACATTCTGAAATTCATTTTGTGTGTAAATAAATGTGCTCACTTCAGCTTAATTTTGATTACTTCCCAACTGTGTGTCATTTTCTGTATTATAACATTTATAAAAATATTTATTATTTGGTCATTTGAAAATTTGTAATGCATTTTAATCACATTTTCTGCCTCATTGTCTTCTATCTCCTCCCACTCCTGAAGAGTTCATTCCTCTCTAGTCATATGTCAACTTTCATGTTCTTTTTAAAATTATTTTTGTGATCCACTGAATCTAACTGGGGTTTGCTTACTTGAAAGCACGGGCATGGGGTTATAGATGGAGCATGGCAATATATCAGTGGCTACACCAGTGAATAAAACAGTGCTCTCTGTCTCTCTGTCTTTGTCTCTCTGTCTCTGTCTATCTCTGTTTCTCTGTCTTTCTGTCTGTCTCTTTCTCTCTTTGTCTCTCTCTCTCTCTATCTTTGTCTCTCTGTCTCTGTCTGTCTCTGTCTCACTGTCTCTGTCTCTCTCTGTCTCTCTCTCTATCTTTGTCTCTGCCTCTCTGTCTCTCTCTGCCTTAGACCATTAAGTAACAGGAACTTCTCAGGGAAAGTGGTGTCACCTGAGTCCCTCACTATCTTGGATGGAATGTTAACAGACCTAATCTTGAGCAGGCAACCACAGCTCTATTAGTCTGAGTGCAAGAGTCTGGTCAGGCCTAGAGAACAGCCTTTCACAAAGTTTCTTCCCCTCCTCTCCTCATCCATCTTCCAGCTCCTGTGTTCTCTGTTCATCCTATCTTTCATGATGATCCTTGAATCCTGAAAGGGTAATATCAATGACCTATTTAGACCTGGTCACTTGAGAGTTGCTTGTTATCATATTATGTAGATATTATATATGTGCAGAATCTAAAGCTGTGTCAAATAGAAGGTATAAATGTGGCTGGTCAGGGAGGAGAGTGAAAGCATATGATTTAGGAAGGAAAAATGACAGACCCAATGTACAGCCTGAGAATGATAGTTAATAAGGTTATGTTGTATATTAGAAATTTTTTGCAAATAAATTTCAGATGATTTCACTAAAAACTTATTTACAGAATATATTTTGATCTCATTCACCATTGGACTCTCTGTTCCCTGCTCCCAGTATTTCTGGCAATTTCCTTCTCTTACTTCTGTCTGTCTGTCTGTCTCTGTCTCTCTGTCTCTGTTTCTCTGTCTCTCTGTCTCTGTCTCTCTGTCTCTGTCTCTCTCTCTCTGCCTCTGTCTGTCTCTCTCTGTCTCTGTCTCTGTCTCTGTCTCTGTCTCTCTCTCTCTCTCTCTCTCTCTCTCTCTCTGTGTGTGTGTGTGTGTCTGTGTACGTGAACTATATAGGTAGCACAGTACTTTGTGCTTATGCTTGTGATTGCAATAGCCATGTCATGTTCTGAGTATGTCATCATCTTGGAGCTCTCCTCTCTATCCTCCTGTGCTTATAGTCTATCTGTTCTTTCTATGATGCTTTTTGGGCCTCAGAGCCTGTGATGTAGGTGTCACTTTTATGCCGATGCTCTCACCTGTCACTTATCCTCAACACCTCGGGCAGCTATGAGATTCTGCATCAACTGTCACAGTGCACAAAGCAGCATCTCAGATCTAGACTGAGAACAGCACCAGTCTTTGGATATAAACATAACTTTTTAGAAGACCACTTGACTACCTGATTATTTAGCAAAATATCAGCAGTACATTCTTGCCTAGTAATTTATAACCTGCCTCATCCAATAGCTCTTGACAAAGCACATTTACACTATCAAGCGTGTATTTCTTCCTATGGCAAGGACCTCAAATTCATCTTGGAAGTAACCGGCAAATTGCAAATAATTTTTGCTACTACACCAGTGGACTTTTCTTGCTTGGCAGATAAAGGTTGCAGCATGCCAGGGTATAGATCTGTGAGAACATTGATAACATTTTCCTTCACCAGCCTGCATAGTCTCTTGGTTTTACATGTCATGGCCAGCAGGCAGAGAACTTCCACCAGATCTGTTACATCTTGATTTCTCAGTGTTCTATATGTAAGTTGTAAGGTTCACCAATAGTTTTCTCACCCATTTCTGGTGAATAGCCAAGAGGAGTGGCAATAGCTTGTATTGTTTAAGAACTCTTTATGGACATTGTACTGTTTAAGGACCCTCTATGGGAAGGTATCTACAATTGGCACCCAGACTCTCTCTTAAAGGCCCATTGCCTCTGGGCCGTGTTATCAACTCATATAGTACCTGTCGGGGACCGCTCTGTCAAATGTTGGAACCCTCACTGCCCCAAGCTTGGGGGTCAAAATTGTTAGAGCCCACACTGTCCCAGGCTTGGGGGCTAAATTGTCTGGCTCGTACTGCTGCTGCTCTGGTCAGTGGGTCAGGGTTCAGCGAGAGAGAGAGAGAGAGAGAGAGAGAGAGAGAGAGAGAGAGAGAGAGGACTTGAAGAAGAATGGAGACCAGAAAGAGTGTGATTCAGTCTCATTTATCCTTGTGTCTCTCTCTCCTCCAGTCTCTCTTCTTCTCTCCTTCCAAGACCCTAGTCCCAAGTACTAAGTTGCTAGTCTCTTTCCCAGTTCCAAGATTTTTCTTCTGTCTGCCTCTCGCATTTATAAGTCTCACTTCTTAAGTCATGCCTTTAAGTCTCACACCTTTAAGTCTCATACACCCAAAGGAAAATTCTGGTTATCTAAAACAAGATGTTATCAGAGTGTGCTCAGCTGTTGTAGGCTGTTGTAAACAGGTCTCTTGTCAGGGTATATGGCTGAAGATGGCCCCAAGGATGAGAGCCGCCTTCTGTCGGCTCCCCACAAGTATCTACCTCTAAAGCAGGTTTTCTTTAGCAATGTATAAAGCCATAATTTTTAAATGAAGGTTTGTTGTAGTTTCTTAAAAATATTTACATTGAACATACTATGGATATGATTAGGTTCTTTGCCTCATCTTTTGTTTCTTTATGCCTTTCCTTTATTTTCCACAACTCCATTCTGTCTCTATTCTTTTGTTTTGTTTTTGTTTTTTTTTTTTTAACAATCTTAAGATCTATTTATTAACTTATTATTATTATTTTTTTAGGATAGCATATTTTTTATTGGATATTTTATTTACATTTCAGATGTCATCCCCTTTCCCCATTGCCCCTCTCTAGAAAACCCATATCCCATGCCCCCTTTTCCTTTTTGCTTTTATACAATTTTTTTAAAATGTTAATCAAAGGCTTTATAAGTTTGGTAATGCTCAATCAGAAGTGTAATCCAATACCCAACCTAGATATATCAACTATCTTTGACTAGTGGAGACACATGAACATTTGCCTCCATGTCCCCCCCCCTTTCTCTCTTTCATCACCTAGCTTCTCTTCTCCTTCTCCTCCTCTCCTTACTCCTTCTCTTCCTCCCCCACCTTACCTCCTCCTACATATCACCCTTCCTGTTAAAATAAAACTTTTCTCTCAAAATACAATTAGATCACAATTATGCCAATTTGTACCAGTGAGGTACAAGATAGTCCTAATACCCAGTCCATCATTTTGTTGACTAACTAGAACCTCTGTCATCTCTCCTAACTAATACACTTAGTTCTGAACTTGCCTTTTTTCTTGGCTTTAGAAAGAATGTCAGCTGAAAACCATCCACTCAAATCTTTTCTCTTGAAGTAAATAGCCAGGATTGGCTATGAGACCATAAGTTTTCAACCCTGACAGAAATTCAGAATGACTGAGTTAACTGAAATTATGGGAAGCACAAAACATAGCTTCTAAAACTTAGCCAATTTATAGAGACTGCTGAACACCTGGACAGCCCCTATACTACTGAACATTGGAGCATCAAATCTTCAGCCTTCTGGCCCAGAATCATCTGACAGACCTTAGTGATGCAGAACTATTAAGGGTTGATTACTCTGTCTAGGCAGATATAATCAGTCGACTATTCTGTAAGTGTGTCCTTTTCTGGACAGTAATTTGTCTGTAGATGGAAAGAGGCAATTCTTGCCTTGTGGCTGTCTCTGCACAACTGGAGTAACTCCAAGGATGCTCAATTTCTTCTTAGAATCCAAGACAGGAAGCTGTCAGGAGCAGACAGGTCTCTAATCAAAATGAACATTAATATAGAAATGTTTGTAACATCAATTCTGTGGAGAGAAAGGACCTTCTTACACCTATCTCACACAGTCCTGCCTATATTTTCTTCTGCAAATTTTAGCATTTCACGTTTGAGGTCTTTGATACAATTAGAGCTAATTTTTCTTCAGAGAGTGGTAAATATTTTTATTTTTTCCTTTAATTTTACTCTTCTGCCTCTGGACATTAAGTTTTCCCAGCACCATTTGTTGAAGATGCTGTCTTTTCCACAGTATATGCTTTTGACCTGTTTGTCAAATACTAGATAGCTATGGTTGTGTACTCATGTTGGGGTCTTTGTTTTTTTATTCCTTTGTTCTACATGTCTGGTTTTGTGGTAGCGCCATATTGTTTTTAATTCATATATCTCTGTAACATATCTTGAATTCTGAAACAGCAATTTCTCCAACATTCTGTTTGTTACTTTAGGAATCCAGTTCTTTTCTGGTTCCATATGAATTTTAAAACTATTTATCTATGTCTTTGAAGCACATTGTGGAATTTTTTTTTATTGGGATTTAGTTCTATCTGTAAATTGGTTTGAAAGGATGTTCAATTTTATAATATTAATTCTACTAATCCATGAACACGAGAAGTCTCTCCATTTTCTCGTGTCTTTCTCAAGTTTTTCTTCACAGGTACAAAGTTTTCAGATGTAGAAGTCTTTACATCCAGATTAGATTTGTTCCAAGATATTATATTGTGTTTGATGCTAACATAAATGGGAACATGCCCACGATCTTCTTTTTAATGTGTTTGCTGTTGTATAAAAAGAATACTGATTTTTATATGTTGATTTTGTGTCCTACAATTTGTTGAAACTATTTATTGTTTCTAGTTTTCTGGTGGAATTTTTAGGGTATCCTGTGCATAATATATCATCTATAAATAGAGATAATTTGAGTTGTCTTCCTATTTGTATCCCTTCTTTCTTCTTATTGTTCTAATTAATGCTTCCAGTGCCACATTGAAAAGAAATGGGTGGAGTGGATGACTTTGTCTCATTCCTATTTTTTTTCTCTCTCTTCTGGTACTGAGGATTGAACATAGAGTTTCATTCATTCTAAGTAAGCAGTCTCCCATTAAGTTTTATCATCAACCTCCCAAGCTGAGATGAATATTTAAATGTTGGACCTCATAAACACACAAATATAGTTGTCTCTCTTCTTATGAGTCCAGCATGAATCTTTAATGGATACTGTTTACAAATGTTACTATCCATTTTTCTGCTTTGAACAATTATCCCAAATCTAAATAAAGTCATTAATGTATTGCTGAGAAACAACTTGCGATCTATACTGACTCGGTAAATAAAAGTGAATTATAGCAACATGGTTGTTGATAATAGTTCCTCATTGGTCTTATCTATTTTGTGTGATTTCTGATTTGGCTCTATGCCTTGGTCTTGTGCTTTCTGATTCATGAATTCAAATGTGGCTCTTTGCATTTACTTGTAAGGTTTTTTGCTAACTCTGCTATGTGAGCTTTTTTTCCCCTACTATATAACATGGAAGTCTGATTCTTGAAAGAACTTTCCAGGTAGGGAGGAATAATTTTATATTATACTTTATTATATATTTATTTAATTCTATCTATCTATCTATCTATCTATCTATCTATCTATCTATCTGTCTATCTATGTACAATAAAATATATTCCATGGAATGAGATATAAACTATCATCCTTTCTATGGATGTTTAATAAGAAATGACTGTATAAGGTTTAACCATTTTAACTTTTATTTTTATCTTATGAGTATGGACGTTTTGCCTGCATGTATATGTATCACATATGAATAGTGAATGTGCAGGTCAAAAAACTCCTTGAGACTGGAGTTACAGATACTTATGAGCTACAATATGGCTTACAGGAATTGGACCTAGTCCCTCTGTAAGAGCAGTGGTGGTATTTCTCCAACCCCCGCCTTGTAAGACTTTGCGGATTTATTTCATACATAGAAAGAAAGAACCGGAATATGTATACTGAACTCTTACTGAACTTACTATTCACTACAGATGCCAGAAGCCTTACAGAACAAACATCACACGTATCTCAGAGGCCACAGTCATCTTTTAGAAGTTAGAAAGAGTTGCATTGTTTTTAAACAGAGAGCTTGAGCAATGTCAACAGTTCTTTCAGATCTCCGCCTTCCTTGGACTTGCTTAAGAAGTTGAGTGAGTGGTACAAAGAAAGGCGTTTCCTAAACTCTCGATCTCAAAAGCCAGTAGTGCAAAGAAATAATTTTTTTTCCCTGTGTGTGAGGGTTTCAAATGGTTCTCACTGAACAATTATTATAAAGACAGGAAAGTCTCTATTTTGTGTAGACGTTCTTTTATGACATTTGAAAGCAGCCTGATAACTGGCATTACTTTCTTCTTTCCTTCTAAAGGGCCTCTACCAGAAAATGGAACTTAAAGGTGGTAACTTAAAAAGCCGTAGTGTATTCTTGGAGGAACTTGTAAAAGATAAACACAAGGAAACTGGCTTTTAGGCTAGGTTCTCCCACAAACTTAGTGCAAAATTTAGAAAGTTCCCTTTATTTCTTTAAATATGGTTGACATAATTTGAAAAAATTATCCACAGAAGTTTAATTGTTAGTGTTACAGAAATGCTACATATTTATTTTGTGTTTTAATCATGCTAAAAGAATTTCCCCATATGCTATACTGTGGGTCAGGATTTACTTCTTGATAAATCTGTACGGGTAGAACAAAAAATAATTTTATAATGGTATTTGATTAAGTTAACACTACCTTAACTAATGTGAGGGAAGTGTGACAAGTTTAACCGTCTCTGGTAAATGTCCTAGATGCAAAACAGCATAGGCAACTGTGAAAAAGAGACTATAGCAAATGTAAGTTATTACTGAATAAAACTGCCTTGTTTTCTATTTTTGTTCCATGCATTATTAAAGAGTATTCAGGGAACATTTTGCTATTATTCCAAATGTTACATCATCAGTGAATGATAGAATCAGGATTTGGACCCAATTGTCCATGAAACCGGAAAGCATCACCCTCATATATAAATGGCCCATGATGTATCTTAATTGTGATTTTATTCTAGAGATTTATTTATTTTATTTCATTTGTATTTCATTGTGCTTGCCTATATGTTTATGTGTATCCCATGTATGAAAGTCAGAGGAAGAGAAAAGAGTGCATTGCATCCCCTGGAATAAGAATTACTGGTGCTGAGTGGTTATAGAAGTGCTAGGAACTGAACTCAGGTTCTAAAAAAGAATAGCAAGTGGTCTTAACCACTGAGCAATCTTTCCATCCCTGACCCATCTTAAAAACATCAACAAAATACCGCCAAATATTTAGATGTCATAGATATGTTCCGACTCAAACATCATATTTAAGTTAAACATGCCATTCTAGTAATTATGTTTCTCATTCAACATTGTGTTATAAAATAGTTTTGTGTTCTAGGATTGCTTAACTTTTCACTAAGATACGTGTGTTTTAGTAGTTTATGCTAAACTATATGATAATGATTAGGTTAGATATCTTAAATGCATTTTGGTTTAAGATATTTCATTCTGACTATGATGTTTGAAATATAATACCAGTGTATGTGAAGGATAATCTCTATTATATGTACAGCGATGAGAGTAGATTCTGAGTGAAATAGAAGGCAAAATATAGAAGAGATGTTTCCTCAAGGATCTATTAGCATTCAAGTAAAAGCACACAAAATAAGGCATCGTTAAATGCAGAAGGAAGGTCCCTATAATCCGAACGTAAGGTATTATTTATCAAAAAATAAAACCCAAACCAAAAACAAACAAACAACAATAAACAACTCACTATGGCTTTGGAGTTAAGTCCTGCTATTGTTTAACTCCCTCCTTGCTTAGCCTTAGTTTTCTTTTCTATAAACTAATGAAGTCCGAATCAGTGTGTTATGTGTAGTGTTTTGTTTATATAATAATTTTCCTTCCCTAAGTCTGAAGTATAGGAAATTCTATTTATCCAGAAGCTGCAACACTAACTGTGAAGGCTGTTTCTACCTCAAGATTTCGAGTGATGAAAGCAAGTATCATTAACACTTTTCCTCCACATTCTCATCACATGTGGAGGTTCATCCTAAAGACGAGGCATTCCCAGGAGAACTGCACTCACAGTGCATTGTCAGGATGTGTTTGGCCTCCATCTTTTTCTGTCTTTCAAGGTGAGGACATTAAAATTTTAACACTGCCAATCATTATAGGCTGTGTTGGTCCTTGATTTAATTAGGTGTAGTTAAGTAGGAGATGTTTCTGTTATAGATTTTATATGCTTTGTTTGAAGTATCTTTGAGGAAGGATGCCTTGGTATAGAAGGCATCAGATTTACAGATTCCTTTAAATCAGGGTCCCTTAAGCGTTTTCAATTCACAACCTGTTTTGCACAAGAAATGTTTACATAGTCTAAAGTAATTAGACAGATAAAGTATGTGTACAATTAAATCATATGCTGTTAATAAATCACAAAGTGGCTTATTTTATAAATAATCATTTGGTATATATATAATATATTATTTTTTTATTTATTAAAGATATAAGCAAACTTGCATACTTGTAAGACAGATGTGTTTGTGTTTGCATAAAAATGAAATCTTGACTGAATATTTAAAATCTAAGGAGTGTGGAATATCTTCAGCATTTTTTAGCATTGATCAATATTTTGATTTTTATAATTGTCAATGCTGAGAATGTTGTTTCACATGGTACATTTTAAGGATTACTGAAAATCCTACTTCATTCCCGAGGAAGAAATGAATTGAAATTTTTATGAAGCTCCTCATGACCTCAAACTACATTTTCTGTGTGTGATATATGAGTGATCATGTGTGCACGCTGGTGTGTGTAGTGTGCACATGTACATGTAGTAGACATTGAAGTATCTCCCTTAAGTTTATTTTTTGAGACAAGTTCTCTCGTTGAACCCGGAGCTCACCAGTTCAGCCAGACTGGCTGGCCAGCAAATGCCAGGAATCCTCCTGTCTTCATATCTTCAGTGTCAGGATTACAGACACATGTCTTCATGTGTGGCTTTTTACATGGATGCTGAGGAGGAGTCACTTTACTGACTGAGGGATATCCCTAGCCCCTGAAATAGCAATTTTAAAAACCAATCATTCTAACTCATAACAACTAAAGCTTCACTAAATCACCTCTTACATGCTGAGGAATAATGGTAGGAACAATTCAAGATTTCACTATTTGCTATTTCACCTTTTGCTATTAAGCCATCAGTTCCAAAAGAGCAGAAAACTTTTTAGTACAATGAAAATATTGCAACTCATAAAACACAAATAGCTTCAAATCTGAGCCAAAGTTTGCCGAAGTGTGTGTGTGTGGTGGATCAGGGATGATGGCACACACAGAATTAAGTGCACTGGCTGTGTGTTCAGAAGCAAGCCTACAAGAGAGCTATACAAAGCAGCACAGGTTAAGCTCTGCACCAACACACTTCAACACCAACACAAATTTATTATATTTCTGAATATTTGGCTGATGGGCACTCAGAAATCTTTCACTGCTGCTTTATGTTTTGCAAACCCTGCCCCATTCAGTGATCCTACTGTGCACTGTAATCACAGTGTAGTTCATTAACAGCCAGTCCTGGACAGGGAGGTGTTCACTAGGGACCTTGGTCCTTCTGCCTGAGCTATTGGCTATGATTGATGGATTCTGGTGGATGGAGAGCTTTTATCTCTCCATGTGTACCGCTGGTGAGCCCATCAACCTCCAAAAGGCAATTCTAAACTTACGTTCCTCCAATATCCCTGATGAACATGAGTGGGCCACAGCACAACAAAACAGACTTGAATGAGAGAAAGAGACTGGTAAGAAGTGGAAGAGGTCGATGGGAGGGACAGAAAGAAGAAAATATTGGGTCAGGAGAATAATAAGAAGACATTTTATACATGTATGGAATTGTCAAAGAACAAACTTAATAATAATAATAATAATAATAATAATAATAATAATAATAATGATAATAATAAGGGATTGGCTGTGCAAGAACTTTTAGGGGGATATTCAAAAGAGAGCACACACCAAATGCACAAGCCGTTTGGCAGTCAAAAAAAGAGGCTGAATTGTCCATTTTTGTATCTGCAGGATTTCTGGCATCCTAAAGACTTGAGAGCTTTGTAATACATCTGGTAGCCTCAGAAAAATATTTTAGGTGGTTGATTTATTTAGCAGTTAATGCATGTGTATCTTTTTACTATGTACCATGGACTATCATAGCTAAAATCATTATGAAAATAGTAAAAGAGAACAGGTTATCTGTCTTTATAGGTTTATGTTTTGTTAAGGAAGGGCTTATATTTGTGTGGTAATTATATATGAGTATATATACATTTCCATGAAATCATTATCTATCTATCTATCTATCTATCTATCTATCTATCTATCTATCTATCTATCTATCTATCTGATCACAATATATACCAGCATTTCCAGCTTCTTTTTAAATTTTGAATGTGTTTTTTAATGCTTTTATTTCACTTTAGATAATTTCTGAAGTAGCAGCCTGGAGCCAATCCATTGTTATTTTACCCATCACTCAACCTACTTGCATCTATAATTTCAAACTATACTCTGGTGGTCCTGAAACTTACTCTGTAGACTAGGTTGGCATAAATCTCACAGAAATCCACCTGCTTCTGCCTCTGGAGTGCTGGGGTGAAAGGTGTGTGACACTATTCCTGGCTGTACACATTCCAAATATGACCTCTTGATTTCAATGAGTGTTTGCATAAAGGAGAAATTATACCCAATAGTACAATAGTTATAGATAACATTTGAAGGCAGAGACACAATATATTACATTTAAATGGAGAAATACTGATATAGCATAGAACAGTAAAAGAACAAATTGTAAGTAATAATAAACTTCAGTGGTCCAGTCTTATAGAGGCTATCTCTGTATTAGTCACTTTTTTTGTGGTTGTACCAAACATTATGAACAAAAGAAACGTGAGGCAGAAGGAATTTATTTTGGCTTATGATTCTATAAGGGTCAGAGTCCAGCATGGATGAGAAAACCAGGCATGGTGTCAGGGGCAAGAAGTTGCCTGATCTACACACAGTAATGTGTCATTCCAACCACCACAGCATCAGAAAACCAGGAGCTCTGAATCTTCAGTTTCTGTTTATAATGGTCTTCACTTCATCATGTGTTGGTCTGTACTCAACATTAGCCAGCCTGCTTCCCTACCTACTGACTTCTCTATGCAATGTTATATGAATGAGATTTCACGAAAACCAGCACTAGAATGTAAGTTAGAGACTTAGTAAAGTATTCGTTGCATGAAAAAGAAACCAAGAAGTCGATCTGTTCAGTACCCCGATTCTAAGATCCTGGGGCAATGCTCATGTGGTATTCAAAGCCAGATACCCATGTGCTGATTGTTTCTCTCCAGTACATAGGACTCCAGTACATAAGTATGGCCACTCCTCATAATCAGAGAATACCGTATATCAACTATTATTTTCCAAAACCAAGCATTTCTTCATGTGAATTGTGCTTATATGATGTTTACATGCAAGTTGTGTAGACATCATGTTTGCTTTCTCTCTTTAACACACTCAATATCAATTTGGAAACATACATTCACTGATGGGTTAGAGGAAATACTGTCCTTTTGAATTCCAAATTATGTCGTGGAAATTATGATAAGATCTTGAAAACCACCCACTTTGTTGCCTTTGGAAACAACTGAAACTTCTTCATTAACTATGAGCTAGTCAAGAGGTAGGGACCAGATTCTGCTATCCATCCTAACCAGTAAAAAAAAAAATAGCTCTGTACTAGACAAAGTATTTTTACTTGTAGTACCAACACTCCTAGGGAAATGGAGAGAGGAGAATTGCCATGAGTTTGAGGTCAGCCTGGGCTTCAATGTCGGTCCCTGCTACAATTAAACAAAGTCAGTTCCTCTGTTTGGAAGTGTTTAGATTTTAGAAATGTTCCCAATCTGAAAATAGAGCTGGAACCTTTGTTCAATACCACAAATTTTGACTCTTCATTGATGGTGCATGCATCTGATGTATAATACAAGACTTGTGAGTACTTGAACTAGTCACCCTCAGGTTCTTAGAGATTTTGTTACAATATCACCACAGGATTTGGACATTTTTGTGGGAAGGAGGTCACTTTAGTTTTGGGAAGTTTAAAGGCATTTCTCATTTACTTCGATTCCTCCTTTCCTCCTTCCCTTTGTTGCTCCCTCCCTCCTCCTTCTTTTTCTCTCTCTGCTATTCTTTAAAAACAATATTAGATGGCTAATACTCTTTCTCTTTAACATATGCATTTATTTTTTTTAGGCAAATGTTATAGTAATTTCTGAGCTATGTCACATGAATTAATTCTGCTTACTGTTACAGAGCTATCTTCTAGCTCGCAGCACTGACAACCAACCTCCTTCTCTCGTCGATCAAAGCTTTCATGCTTCATATTTCTGTTCTCTCATTTTTTATTCCAATTCAGTTGGCAGCTTTTTGTTCCTTATAAATCTACTAAAATTGGTAAAATGTTATAACTTTGGGCTTGACTAAAGATTTGTCAGGAAAAGCATTTTTATTTCCAGAAACTAAAATAGAGGATGCTTCTTGTTTCACAAAATAATGACTCATTTATTAACTTCATGTTAATTATATTTCTCTAAAGTTTATCTTTTTATCCTAAAATCATGTGATTTGTCAAATTCTAAAAACTGGCAATGCAGGTGAAATACCATTTCTTTATCTCGGACTTCTTCAACCAGTCCAAGGAGGTTTTCTTGCACTGGGGTGTTAGCATCCTTTGTTCTTTAAGCCTGTCTGCTCTGCACTGCTTCTTTCTTTTCTCTGCCACTTCCATGCCTCTTATGACTGAGTGGGACTTGAGCACATCTGTGCATCCCATGAGACCCAGAGCTAGCTTAACGCAAAGTTTCTTTATCTGTCAAGGAAAGTTGCAGTTACTGAACTTTTGAGACTTGGAATCTCATCCAGTGGATTACTCCTGTTATTCCACGGTGCCCATCAACACACCTCAGACTCTGGGTTAGTGATTTTTAAGCTTGTCCAGGAATCAGAATCTAAGACTGTGTGTTTTCAATTGTGTGTAACTGAGAATTAACTATGGGGTCTCCCACATGCTAGACTAGTGAGTACATTGGTAGCCCAGAATGAATTTTGGAAAGAAATCCCCTCTACAGTTTTCAGATAATCTAAAATTTGCTCCTCCTCCTCCTCTTCCTCTTTTTCCTCCTCTTTCTCCTCCTCCTTATCATCACCATCATCAGCAATTTTTTTTGAGATAGGGTCTCATTGTAGAATCTTGGCAGGCCTGCATTATGTATACCAGCCTGCCCTTGAACTCCCAGAGATTTGCCTGCCTCTGCCTCTCTAGTGCTGGCAGAAAGGGCATAGGTCACCACCCCTGGCCTTGGTACACATGCAGTAGACAATAGGATAGCAAAGTTTTGGGCTTATTTCTAAGACAGGGATCGTTTCTTGTATGTAATCCATATGTTAAAATGGAACAGACTGGGTCTCCATCAGAGATGGGGGCCTTAGATTTTATGCACACAGAAGTTAGATTAAGATTTTAGATTTGAGTGGTAGGACACCTCTGACATCCCAGTGAGGCAGACATGAGTCTGAATAGCTAAAGTAAGCATGGCTTCAGATTATTACCCATACTCTACTTTGACAAGTATATAGTTAAGAAAATAGAGATGGAATATTAGAGATAGATACAACACTGCATGCCACGGTTCCAGTTTCTCTTTTCTCTGCCAAGAACACCCAATTCTACCACTGTTGAGAAAGCGTGAGCACTCAAAGCTCGCTGGCAGTGAATGCAAGATTGGCATTTATTTCTCCTAAGCCCTACACTCTTCTTCCTTTTCACTATCACCCTTCAGGTACCTTAAGCTTTTGATGCACAATGGCAAGCCGCGTCTTTGTAATCTTACTTATGAAAAAGCAGTGCCATGTGCAATGGTATATGAGACACATTAATTTGTGTTGCTGGTGTCTGGTGATTTTAAATGAGGTCGTAACATATATAAGCCGTGTTAAAGAGGGAAGCACAAGAAGACAGAAACAACTGTTGGTATTCCCTCTGCAAAGTTCTCAAAGCCCTTTCCTTCCAGCTGTGGAACCCACTGCCTGATAAGCTAGAATCTCTTCCGGGCATTTCACACTCTCCAAAGGGACCAACTTCAAGACAGGTGTCATGTGCATTACCTTTCAGTCTACTGCTTTTTAACCTGTGTATGACTCAGTTTCCTCAAAGATAAAACGGAGCTAATATTAGTGCATGTCTCAGAGATTCATTGTGAGAAATACATAAGCTAACAACTCCCACCAGGAATATGTCATGCGTTTAGCAAATGCTGAAATGTTGACTGTGACTTTCTAGCACCTCAGTACTCTGGCATTGTTACTGTCCCCCAAAAGTTGAAACTTTTGCAGCTAAGATTTGAAAAGCCCATGCTATTCAAAGGGGAGGGGGCTTTGTATACTGTAAAACAAATTTAAGTCTCCTAAAGTTAGAAACAGAGTTGCTATTGCAAATGAACTCTCTGGCAGAGCACGTGGAACTTCAGTGGGTGGATGGTGAAGATTGGAGAAGAACTTCTCATTTTCTTCTTCTTCTGTGCAGAGTGTGGCAGCTTCCAGAGCCAGGCAACACACATTGAAGTTTTAATATTCCTTGTCAGTTTTACACATACAATAATAACCTCATTATTTTTTAAATTAATTTTTAGTCACTGCATAAAATAATGGTTTGATACACTTTTATATAAATATACCATTGTTTTTTGGTTCATATTCACCCTCTACCCACACACCATACAATGTACTGTGGCCAAAATAAAGTTTCATGTTCTAACTTTGGTCAATAAGTCAGCAGTTATTGTTTAAATTTCATATGAAAAATAGAAAAAGAAATCAAATGTAGTTTGAGTTCACCACATGAATCAGTGCAACATTTTCTGGATAGTTCTATTTTAACTGCCAAGTTTTAGGGACTGCTCAGCTGTGTTGGGAGTCTTTAAATAGGTTATAGCTTTTTACAAACACAACATGAAATATACTGCTGATTTATCACAGTTTCTGGTGCTCGAAAACACCATTGTCTTTCTCTGTTATACCTACCTAAATTTAAAGTCTCATGAAGGCATCAGAGTGATTCATTTATTTGTAAAATATCCACCAGACCCTTTAAATTAGTTTCATATAAAAACATAGGAAAGAGCTTATTATGACTTCAATAGAAAGGTAAACCAATCATTTGATAAAAATCGTCTCTCATATTATCAACTAATAACTGATATACTACAACATGGCATTCTGATTTTAATTTATAGGAAAAAGCTAGAAATAATGTAAGCAAAATATGCATATTTAATTTGGCAGTTGATGTTGTAGCTTGAGAAACTGGTTTCTAGAAAAAAATTAAGCAAGGTAGACTGCTATGTGAGAATAATTATATCATGTAATTTGCATGCAAATACATTTAAACCGAAGAAATAATTTTAAATTATTCATACCATAAGGTTGACTTTGTGTTGCCATTACTCCCTACATAAAATATATCCTATAAATCATGCTTTTAATGCAGAAGAGAACAGCTGAGGTGAAAATAGAGTTTTCTCCCAGATGTGCGAAATGCAATTGAATATTCTACATCAAGAGAGGTAATTCTCAATTACAACATATTGGAATTACCTGATAATCCATTACATGTAAGCAGTTTAAGCAAAATGTGCCTCTTTATAACAAATTAACTGTTTAACGGATGTATTCCTAGCCTTAGTGTAAGGTAATAACTATTTATTTATAAACCATAAAATATATAGCATAGTTATGCCTACAGCACTCAGAAATCACCAGACTATATATTCATTAAAAAGCAGTAATCACTTTCCAGATATTTTGCCTCCAATCTTTTATTGACCTCATAATGCAGTTGCTATGCTTAAGAGACTGATGCAGCTGTTTGTGGAATTCCACTCACAACATATGAATTTGCAGTATAAGTTCAGCGATAATTCAGACGGGCACACTCTCTGAGAGTCGAGCAAAAAGAGCCTGCCTGGCATAGGGAAATATCTGTTGCTTGCCTCAAGGATGTGGAAGAGGCCTGAGAAAAACGATGTAATGTTTTTATGGTCATTTATGTGAGATTGTTACTTCCATGTGGTATCCATGGCGAAGTGTCTTTTTCAAGGAGAGTGACTAAAACTTTACACATTGTGATAGAGGAGATATTTGCTGAATTTGTGTTCACCTTCTGAAAGAATCTATAACACCCTTGTAAATCATTATGGGCAAGAAATTATTAGAACAAACAGCTAAATTGATGATAATAAATGAATATTTCTCCTTCCTTTGAGGGGCTGTTCTTTTAAATTTATATAATCTGTATAATGTTACAGTTTATTTTCTGTCAATATGTCTTTTATTTACTTTTATTTCTGAGGAAAGATATTGACATGAAATAAATGTCTGAGTATAAACTTCATTGGAAGAGTAAGAAAAATTGGAGATAAAATTTATTCAAATTAAACTATAGGAATTTGGAGACAGTGATTACTTTGCAGTAATACTGCAAATGCCAGAGGTATTAAAATGATGCCTTTATTTATCATAGTTCTATAGTGTCTATATGGTGTGTGTGTCTTTATATACAAGCATTTATATGATTTTAACATTGGACAAACTTTCTGAGCATTTCAGAGGGAGGGGTGAAAATAGATAAGAAACTACTTAAAATCTTATTTGGAGTAAAGTGATCCATATTTGCTTTGCTATATTGATTTGAATCAAAGCCAACTAATTTTCTTTAGAAATGAATTCTATCATTTCTTTATTTATGCTTATAATTGTGCTACAGATGCAGAAAATATTTCAATAACAAATACACTATTCTGATATCACACACTTTATAAGTTACCATTAGGAAATCTATAAATTACACTTAGAAATCATCCTCACTGCTATCTTAATATTTAGGGCAAACAGAAGAGAAGCAGTTTAAGCAGCACCTGAAAAATACGTTAATCAAGATGATGCACTTATTATATCCAAAACTTTGATATACAACCGCTCTAAAATCAGAACGGTGGTCTAGTAAACATTAATCAGTGTTTTCTGCTTAGCATTGGTATCATATGGTAGTATCATTTTTTATTAACATAATACAAATGT
The DNA here is from genome assembly GCA_030674055.1 of Rhabdomys pumilio. Lineage (NCBI taxonomy): Eukaryota > Metazoa > Chordata > Mammalia > Rodentia > Muridae > Rhabdomys > Rhabdomys pumilio. The sequence goes on from JANHMN010000017.1 coordinate 44,597,253, forward strand.
CCTGCACAGCGCTACCCTTTCATTGCTTGAGGCTTTGGAATCAAAATGTCACAGCAAATTTTACTTTCGCTAATAGATTGAAAATTGCACATTACGTTAGAGAGAGCGAACAGGAGTGTGGTGTTATGGCAGAATGGCAAAAGCTGGCACACACAACAACACTGGAAATGACATCTTGGTTATCCTTTGTCTCCAAACAATAACAGAAGAATGAGAACCTCAGGTGTGTGTGGCTTTTCTTGCCTTTTAAAAGTAAAGTTCACCTTTCTCCAACTTCTCTGTATGTGTTGTCAAAATATCACATTATACAATTCACTGGAATTGAACTTATTGCTAAATACCCATTAGGCTCCCAAGAGATGCCTTCCATTAATTGTTTAGTGAGAGCTCCCTTAGGCTATCACCAGGGAAGCACATTAAATGCATAAGATGAGAAGTTGACAGAGATCCCCATAGAACAAGAAGCATCTACCAAACTCAAGACATCTCCAGGAAGCATCCGATAAAGCGGTGTTAAGAATGTTCCTTTGGGGCCAGGTAGTTTTTCTTTTTTCTTTTTTCTTTTTTTAATTCCTAGGGTGCAAGCACACATATTTTATGGTAGGAAAAATATAAACAATGCTAGCAAACCATTAGAAAAGGAACGCTTGTAAATCATAAGTAGGATTAGTTAATATGGCTTGGCTCTGAGGACTCGAGGTAGTTCTCATACAGAGGAAGAATTAGTAGTTAGAGATGAAGGGAATTAGATACTTGATAATGTAATAGTAATAAAAAATGAAAGAGGTGAGTTTTTGAAGTAAATGGTAAGAATGTGACTGATGGAAAGTCTTAGGCTAACGGCCAAACTGTCTTGTATAGAGAAAAAGTCAAGCCGCAAAATGAGTGACAGTGGGTTCCGGCAAAATATGTTTTCGTGTCTGTCTGCCACATGCTATTGAAAACCTTTCTCTTTCCGAGTACAGCACAGACTGTTATCACTCCTCTGTTTAATTACAATTGCTTCTGAAGCCATTGTACATCTATTATGCACTATTATGTTTGTTTATTTCACATCATTGTGTTTAGAATGTTTCTACAAAGGAAATGTAAGAAAGCAAACAAAATATGTGCTCAAATGGCTTAAAAAAAAAAAAATCCTTTCGCCTGTATTACTCGAAAATCCCCACTAGAGGGGGCACTAGTAAAACAAGAAAGAGGCCTTTTTTCATCTTTTCTCTAGGAGGTGAATACACCTCGCCTTCTCTCATTTCAAGCCATAAAGGAATACCAGAGAAAGCAAAAAATGAAGGGACCGCCGGGTATTTAACATGCTAACATTAAGTTCCATTTAATTTTTTTCTTAATGTGCTGCAGCTAAATAGCCTAGAAAGCAAAAAGTTTTGGTTAAATATAGATAGAATTCCATGTGCATTTGTATTGTGATGGGTGGAAACTGAACTCAGAGAGATGTCTTACTCTGAAGATTTTATTTTTAGTGAGTCCTGATTGTTCCGTGGCCACATGAACGGGGAGCATTCCTCTTACTGGCGAAATTGAATTTACCCAAGTCGCAGGCATGGCCTTTGCTTTCAGCTTGCTGTTTCAATCATGGGAGAAAAAAGGCTAAAAAAAAAAAAAAAAAAAAGATAGCATCTTCTTGTTAATAAATCTCCCTGAAGTGTCAAAATTTGCCAAGCATTGTAAACTTTAATGTGAGTATTGTTTTGATGCTATACTTTACTACTGTTATGTTTGCTATATTCGTTAATGCAGCTTTCTGGAGGCAGAGAGAGAGCTAGTACTAACATCTTATCATAACAGAGGTACCACCTGGCAGGAGGTCCAGTATCCTGAGAATTAAGGGCATATGCCGATAGGAGCCTTAATGCAGTTGCTAGGAGCTCAACACAGTCATTTGCTTCCTAATTTGTAACACTGATGGAAAGTTTAATTGTCAAAACTTGTAAAATGCCAGGCTGCATCAGGTAAAATCAAACCACCTGTCCTAAATCCTCACCATAATGATCGGCAGAAGGTGTATTCAATAAATGTGAACAAAAATATGTTTTTAAAATAATTCTCATCCATCAGAACTAGTCACCTCCAGCAACGGAGTATATGTTCCAGTTGGCTTCTATGCTGTCTTACCTCCTTAGTGTTTCCTTCAGTCTTTTGTTACTTTGTCTCAGGCAGCTTTTCTGCAGAACAATGGTTATTCCTTACCTGAAGATTCTTTTTTGCTCTGACACTCAGAAATGTTATGTTTTCTTTCCTTAGGCTCCATTTAGTACACTGTCTAATATATATATATATATATATATATATATATATATATATATATATACACACAGATATGTGCTTTAGAAAATTAAAATTTAATTTCCCTTATTACTTAATGTCTTTGCCACTTGAAAATGGCTCTGAGAAAAGTAGCCATCCTGTTCTTTTATCAGCATCATTAGAACATACAATCTAGAATATGTTCCTAGGAATTACTTAGCCAAGATGCTCAAACACATAGAACACAGAGCTCAGAAGAATTAAACGGATGTCCAGAGTCACAGCCCGTAGAGGGATGGAGCTGAGCTGTCATTAGAAATTCATTTCTTCATCTTTCTCTGTGCTGGTTTTTAAAAACGTACGTAGTAAATTAATCATTAATTTTTAATTTTCAAAATGAAAATAAAAATAGATTTGGGGAGAAGAAAGATACAAGGAGGCAACGTAGCTCGGGCTTACTGAGCCAGTGGCACAGCACTTTAGAATGTATAAACTGTGTCTCCAAAAGTCTGATGACGGAGCTTCGATGGTTGGTACAGTGTAAATGTTTTCTTACGTTCCTCCCCCCACCCCCATCTTTTTTAACTGCTTCTTTCTCCCTGTTTTCCTAGTTTCGGTGCAGGGATGGGCTAATGCCCTAAACACAAGTCATGAAGCTGGGATGGATACACCACAGCTGCTTGGAAGTGAGAGTACCTTGCTCAGGAGTATTGAATTACAGCCCTTTTCCCCTACCTCCATTTTGCTGTTTTGTGACCTCAGGTTTGTAATGGACATGAAGAGTTGTGATGGCATTTGGTGCCTGGGGCAGTGTTACCAACATGCAGGGATCTCATGACACCACCATCCCTTTGATCCGAAAGAAACTAGGCAGAGAGGAGGGGTAAGAACATTACTTTGATCTCTAATTCCCTGTGGTCAGCCACTTTTCTCCATCTCTGTTTCAGAAACTAGCTACAGACTCCCTTGGGATGAGTTTTGGGGAACTAAAATTTCTATCCCCTAAGAACCATGATGTTGTTGTGGTCAGAAACTTCAATTTAATAGGTTCCTGGTAATTAAAATTGACAAGTTCAAGGCCACCCACTCCCTTGCTTTTTTTTTTTTTTTATTTAAAAAAACGTCCTATGTAAAAAATATTCGTCCATTGCCCAAGTATTTACTAGGAAATGTGGAAGCAAAATTTAATTTTATTTGGTCAACACCCACTGTTTTCTCTTAACCACGAACCATGCCGTAAGATATTGAAGATGTTTTTGTCAATATTCAACCAATGATTTCACTTCTTTTTCTTTTTAATTTTACAATGACATTTATTTGATTACCAACCATAGGTTTAATACATGAGAGTCTATAACTGTGGAGATTACCATCCCAGGAGAAATGACACCAACTATACATGTACGTATATACCTCCATATTTTATGTATACATAATCAAAAGAATACAGGAGTAGCCAGTCATCTTTCTATTGCTGTGGGGAAAGACTCCTTCAGGAAATCCACTTATAAGAAGAAAGAGTTCATTCTGGCTCATAATTTCAGGGGCTTTAGTCCATGGTCATTTGACCAGATGCCTTTGTTCCTCTGGGGAGATGGCACATCACAGGAGGGAGCAACACAGAGTGGCAGAAACAGCTTGCTTCTTATATCTGGAAAAGCAAAGAGAGGAAGAACTGGTGCTCCCACATGCAACTTGAGAATTCAAGGGCTTTATTTGCTCACACACAGTCTTCCTCTTAAACATTTCATCGGCCTCCAGTGGTGCCACAGGCTGGTGATCAAGCCCTTTTCACATTTGAGGATAGTGTCAAATAGTAGTAAGCTACCACCCACCACTGTTGCTCTGCTAAGTCCCATTTGCTGGTTATGGTGTGACCAACTATCAAAAGCAAACATAAAGAAAACGCAGGTTGTTTTAGATTGAGAGCTCTGTTCATTTGGAAGCCGTATTCCAATTTTCACTGTGCCGATTAGAATTCAATGATTCACTTCTAATTGTTCAGATTGATTCTTTTTCAAATTATTCTGAACCCGTGTTTTGAACTATTCTGGAAATGTCCAGGTGAAATTCTCAACGGATGGTAACACAGCACACTCAAAAGAATCCCATTTGTTTTCATTGGGAGGTTGTGTGTGATTTGCTTAGGAGTAATGGAAACATTATGCCCATGTTATAAATGCTCTACAAGGGGTTGAAAGATATGGCTTAGTCTGTAGAGTGTATGCTTATCATACCCAAAGCCCTGGTTTCAATCTCCATCACTGTGTAAACTGCTCGTGATACTACATTCCCAGAAGCCCAACACTTTACAAAGACTGGATTACTTCGAAAATACTATGTGTTCAGTGTTCTAAGCTTAACGAAGATCCTATACAAAGAGATGGAAACCAGCACAGGTACAATTTTGGTGGCATTTCAAAATTCTCATCCTTTCCAACTGGTGTCCAATTTCTCTAAGTTGAACTTTTTTTTTTTTTTTTTTAACTTCTCAGTTCTTTAGCTGATTTCAGAGCAGGGGGTCAGAGAGAAACCCAAGTGCTACATGATGTGTCTGGAGTGCTTCTTTATCCAGTGAAGTAACTGGAATTCATTGTCACAGGACCCTGAGTAATGGGCTGGAAGACTGAATTCTCATGGGGAAAAGAAGGAATAGGTTAAAAACAATACCCCACGGCAGGCAGAATATTGTACTGAGGCTAGCCAGGGGGCATTGGGAAGTCAGGAGGCACCAGAGGTTGAAGAAAATACGTGTGTCAAAAGGGATCAGGAAGCCAGGAAAATAGGAGTGGAGTTTCAGATATTCACCGCAAAACAAAAACAAGCCCGGGCTTTTATTTACTTTTTAGTTTATGATGTAGCCTTATTATGGGTGATATATAAAAATTTTCTGCTAGCCTATGGTTCCACCATGTCTCCTTGACATAGAGGTGAGCTTGCAGTTTCACTGGAAAGTGAGTTTGCTGCAAAGTAAAGTTCCAAAAAGTAGGTGATGCTCCAACATTGCAAGTCAAATCTGCTGTTTGCACCTTTGTCTCTGCCAGAGTCTCTTTCTATCCCCTGGCTGATCCTCTCCCTTCCCCCTTAGAGAACACCATCATGAGAAAAGAGCTGAAATATGGCTGTGGTGATGGTGGTCCGTTTCCACCCACTCAATCGTCAACAGGTTTGCTCACGGCATCTGCAGTGAGAGAGCTGACAGGCTCGGAGCCAGCTGTGGCTCACACTTGAAAATAATAGTAATAATAATAATAATAATAATAATAATAATAATAATATCCACTTAGGGGTATGGAATTATTTATCACAGCTGGTGGAAGTCTTGCCAAAGGCAAAAGATAAAAAAAAAAAAAAAAAAGAAGGAAACATTTAATGAATAATGTCTTCAGTTCACATTCCACCACAAGAACCGATTAAATCAGTGTCCAAGAATAAATAGTACTCCTGTTGTTACCATGATTACTCTGCTTTTTAAAGACATTGGCAAGTATAAAAATCAGAAAAATCGCAGTGGCCAACAGGGTATGAATGAATAAATTTTACAAGAGAACTCTATGCAATATTCCTATGTCCTGAGCGCCTTCCCTTCTTCCTCACCTCCTACGTTCTGACCTTGGTGTCCTCCCATTTTTTCTTCCTATGGTTATCTTGAGGCTGATGGCAAGGTAGTACCATAGACGACTGTAGGATTTTTTAATGAAGTTTACAACCAAGGACTCTGTTGGTCATTGAGAGGCAGACATATGTATATCCTCAACGTGTGTACTCCATATGAGCTTCTGCCCCACCTGGCTATTCATTCATCTTTTATGCAAGAGGGAAATGTAGCCCGTGAGGAAACTGCACCCTTCTCAAAATGTGAAGAACTACTTTGTGAGAAGTGTCTGCGTCCTGGCTTTGGATCCCCAAGCTGAGTTTTGAGCACCTTATTGAATCGTTGTCTACCTCTGTGTTTATTTGACACTGTGTTCTGGGTATTTGGCCTGCTTTAAATTGTGTGGCTTTGTTTTGCAAATATCGACTCCAGGACCCACTACATTTCTTATATAAAGTAATCCTTTGCATTCTAATTCATTGGGGGCAGATTTCTGAGTTTTTCCTGGGTTTCCAAAATTACAAATTTCATGAAGGCTCTCTGATCTTAATTTTGATTCATAAAAGTTAGAATATCAATGTTAATGCAGGATTCATTCAGTTGCAGTTTCTTTTCTTCTTTCTCTTACTTTTTTGCTTTATCTCTTTTTTTCCTTCCTCGTCTTTCTTCCTATAGTTCCTTCCCATTTCTTATTTTATTTTCTCTATTGTTCTTCCCCCCCCCCCCCCGAGTTGACTAAAATGTCCTACATTCAGTATCTGGGAAGTCCCAAATGATCAAGGCATATACAGTGCCACAGATGAAGACCTTGATTCCTTGATTACATGCTTTAAAATTAACTAGTAACAGTCGGCCACAAGAAGAGGTCCATGCTGTACTGTCAGCACTGGGAAGATGAGTAAATGTGGGAGGAACAGACGTTCACACCCAGTTTGCACTACGTGAGACCTAATCTAAAAAAAGTTCCATTTGCTGTGTTTTCCCAAAGTAAACTATAAATCATATAAACATACACCTTCTAAAATTTAAAGTTCATCTAAAACACTCGTCTTTATAGTTAGGAAATTTTAGGTTAGAAACAGAAAACTGGTAGCCATTGAGATAATTTTGCAGATAAAGTTACTTTTGCAAACCCCAAGGGCCTGAGTCCGTTCTCCAGGACTCACATGGTAGAAGGAGAGAACTGACTTCTACAAGTTGTCTTCTTCTTCTTTTTTAAATTGGATATTATATTTACATTTCAGATTTTATCCCCTTACCCCATTCTCCCCACCACCCAGGAACCTCCTATCCCATCCCCCCTCCTGCTTCTATGAGGATGTGACCCCCCCTACTCCCCCCACTCCCATCTCCCCACCCTCAAATTCCCACTAATTTGGTGTTCAGCCTTCATGGGAACAAGGATCTCCTCTCCCACCTATGCCCAACAAGGCCATCCTCCCCTACATATACAGCTGGAGTCATGGGACCCTCCCTATGTGCTCCCAGACTGGTGGCTTGGACTCTGGTTGGTTGATATTGTTGCTCTCCTCATGGGGTCACAAACCCTTTCAGCTCCTTCAGTCTTCTCTCTAACTTTTCCATTGGGAAACCCTTGATCAGATCAGTGGTTCGCTGTGAGCATCTGCCTCTGAATATGTCAGACTCTGGCAGACCTCTAAGAAGACAGCTATATTAGGCTCTACAAGTTGTCTTCTTACCTCCACACATACACCACAATACACACAAACATATACACATACACATGTGCACGTGCACACACACATACACAACTTATATATTCCCACCCATATCTGCACACACATAAAAAGATAAATAAAAATAATTAAAAAATAATAGAACATTACTATCTCATAAATTATCCTCCATGTGAAATTGAATGAATAACAATAATATTTTAAAATAATATTTAATATTTATTTTTGTTGTCTTTGTTCTGTATTATTTTTTGTGTTGGGAAACACCTAATTTATATGACTTTTACCTTATAGCTAGAATTCCAGCATAATTTTGATGAGAATATGCAAAATACTTATAAAGGATACAATACAAAATTAAAGATAGCAGAACAAATTATTAAATATTAAACCCTAAAAATAGTATCTGTGAAAAATATCTTTTAAAAGTAGTCACAGATTACTAAATGCATGAATGTATTAACACTAAGTCCTAAAATCTAGACACTTCTGGGAGCCCTAAGAGTTACAAAAATTTTTTTTTTCTAGACAGGGTTTCTCTGTGTAGTCCTGGCTGTCCTGGAACTCACTCTGTAGACCAGGCTGGCCTCAAACTTAGAAATCTGCCTGCCTCTGCCTCCCAAGTGCTGGGATTAAAGGCATGTGCCACCACCGCCTGGCGAGTTACAAATTTTTTTTGGGGATCAATAACTGAGCTTTGGTTCCAGGTGGTTTGGTTTATCAATGTTATAAATATTCCAATAATTCCCTATAGAAGCCTAAGTGTGCTCCGTGATGGGTCAACTGCAGGCCATAGAGGGTTTGCTATAGCATCATGTACATTACACCTTAAATTTTGTAATTCTGAAACACAAAAATCCATTTGTCCCTAAGATTGAGGTTAAGGACTATTAGCTTATGTGTCTAAAGTAGATTATTGCTCTTACTTTGAACCTAAAGTGGAAAAAAAATACATTCATGAAAGGAAATTGTGCATTTGGTCATTAAGGAAAAAAATAACTATGAAAAGATTATTTTTAGGCTGGATGGATAGCACAGTGGGTAGAGCACTTGCTAGGTAAGCTTGATGCTCTGAGTTCAATTACCCAGAACTCACATGATGCCAAGTACAGTAGCACACTACAAATTGTCTTTTGGCCTTGAAACAAATACAATCACAAACACACACCCCCAATTGCTGCATGATAAAACTTTCCTGTCCATTTGCAACATACAATTTACTCACTCCAGATAAGGACTACCAAAAGAGACCAAAGTACAGATACTACCAAAGTCCAACTTGACTAGCTGATAAGTTTCATGGGAGTTTTTTTTTAATAGGTGGAAGCATGGGTGAGAGGTTACTTACTTAAAGAAGCAGAAAGGACACAAAGATAGCTGCATTACCAAGGCCCACTGCAGCATGAGTGGCAACTCACAAAATCATACTGCACAGCTTGCTGGTAACTCAACAAGATGGAGAGTGTCCTGTCCAAGTGACTCTGGTCTAATTCTCTTCAGAGCAGCTTGGCTGGTTTCTCCTTATTTCAGCAGCTGGTCTGGCCTTAGTCTTTTCTCCAAGTTGGCTTCTTTCAATCTGAGGAGTACTCTCTGTTTCTATTGCTTGCTCTGGCAATGAGGCACCTAGAGAATCTGGTCAGTTCAGGAACCTCTTGAAGCTGTCTCGAGCTATCTGTTGAAAGAACTTCCTTGCAGGATAGAATGTTTCAGTCATGGAGGAAACTACTCAGGACATACATACATCACATCATCATCTACAACACAAGCCCTGCACTCAAAGCTCAGAGAATACCACAGAAAAGGAGACCAGAAAAATTCTAAGAGCTCCTGACCCTAGAGGTGTCGCTGCTGTGTCACATCTACGTCAGTGGGCGATGAGGGGTTGGGGGCAGACCTATGTCTATGTTCTGTGTTCTAACCTGTGAACCTCTGAATGAGGTTCAAGCTTAACAGTCCCTGAAAAAACAGAAACCTGAGAGGATCACCAGTCCATGCCAGGGGCCCTGGGCAGGCTCTTAGCCTGAGATGACCACCAGTCCAGTTCTAAGCAAGAATGGGGGGCACAGATCATGACTGAGATGTCCCCTGCCCAGTGCCATAATGCCTATGCAGGGCATAGCACTCCTGAAAACACTCCTGAGGTGACCCCAGATACTCAGAGGCCCCAGCTGCCACTAAGAAGAGAAAATAAGTGGTGGCGAAATGGAAGAGAAAGAGAAACTAAAGGATGTGGGCACAATGAAGAGAGACAGAACTGGAAACCCAATGGTAGTGAGGGACAGCCTGATGTGAGTAGCTGCTGATGCCACCTGGGACCATGGTGGGGTCCTGGATTGTACTATCAGGGCCACATTTGGGTCCATGGCCCTGCAGTAGCAAGGGTCTCTTATCTTTATTACTACCAAAGGCCAGGTGGGCATCTCTGGTCTGGGCTGTAACCTGGGGACATGTTGATCTTTGAGGGCTGTGTAGAACTGGCCCCATCACCCACTTAGATATCAATGGAGAGCTGGCCCTGGTGGTATGGGCACAGAAGAGCTAGCCTGGAGGGTGTGAGCATGGATCCCTGCCACTTATTTGCCATGTGGTAGTATAGGTGAGCGATAAATGCCCTCACCCACCCTCTTCCATTGCAATCAATGGCAGGTGTAAAAGCTGTCCCTGTAGTCATGATAGCAGGTGAGCTGGCCCTGTTCCTTACCTGTTGAAGCATTCATGAGAGCATGCCCTGAACCTTATCTAGACAGCAGTGTAGAACTGGCCCTGGTTGCAGGGTTGCTGGTGAGCCAACTCTGGGAGTATGAGAGAGGGAGAGCCCATGGGCTGAGCAGTTCAGATAACTCTCAGGCCTAGATCCAGGGCTTTGACTTGTCCAACCCTTATATCTACCCCATGGATGAACTACTGGAATCTATGACACAGAGCAATAGGAGAGCAGTCTCAGTGAGGTTCCAGTATTAATAGAGATGCAGAAGCCAGGAACCTCGGTCCACAGCAACGCATCATTGCAGTGAACATTTGCAAGTAAAGGAGTGTGGACAAACGTGTATACAGTGGGACACACTGTGACACACAGCTTCCACAATGAGAATTTTTTCTCTTTTGGCAGTGGGAGTTGCCAGGGTGGAGGGCAGGTATGAGGGAAGGAGAATATGAGTGAGATTGGGGTGCATGATATGAAATTCACAAAGAACCAATAGAAAAAAAAAAGATTGTAAGAGCCCAAGGGAACTTAGGAACTTGGAGGGAGAAAAAAGGAAAGGGGTATGAATGTAGTTACATTTCAATTGAAAATATAAAATTAGTAAATAAAACAATGGCTTATTTCCTTAAGACAAATTGTCTCAAAGTGATAGCATAATATAATATCTAGTAAGAATCTCTCTGCATTGATAATATGTACCTATAGTTCATATCTTAGTGAATCATCTTTAATGAAACAAAAGGCAATTCAAAGCATCCTGGAAGAATTTGTGCCTGGCTTACTGGGGGAAATTTTACTACATATCTGTTTCGTTTTGTCCAAAGGTAATGACTGTTATTGAAACCTTTTTCTTTGTTTTTATTTAAGGAGTTTCCACTCATGCCCTTTAAACCTCTCTGGATGATGCACATTGCTCTGATCATCCTGGCTTATTTCTTCAACCACTGCTAAGGCTACACGAACCTTCACAGGATTAATCAGAGGTCTCTTCAGAAGAGCCAGTGATGAAAACCTCTGACAGCTGCTCATCAGGGCAAGCCAGGGGAGTTTGATTTCTGTGTTCTCTGCAGAGCTTTAATACTCCACTACAGATGCATATCAATACTCAATCCATACCTCCCTTCATATAACTAAAGACTCCCAGAGAATAAGAATTCTCATGATCTTAAAAGCCACTAGCCTCAACTTTTGGCCACTTTGGCTAAAGCACATAGTTACATTTACATATGTCATTTTATGTGGGGATACAACTTTTTGAAGCAACATTTTTCAATTAAAAGTACGCTGCTGCTCTTTGTTAAAAATGTGTGCACTATGTTCAAAAATCTGTCCTACATATTTTAATACATTATTGAGTTAATATTCACCAGTGACTTTAAATAGTGTAAATACTTTGAAAACTCTCCCAGCAAATATTAGCAAGACTATTTACTTTGCCCAAAGCTCTTGATTAGCATGAAAAGTGAAAAACACTTAGTGAAGACATAAACACATATATTGATATATGTATAAGAATACATATGTAAGTATAATGTTATATACATAATTATATATACAAATCATATACATAATTATGTGTACATTTGCACTGCATATATGTTCATCGTGTTGAAGATATTACTTGAATTGCAATGGATTTAAAAATATTTTTATGACGATTTAATTTTTCAGTTAATGTATGTTAATGATATATTAATATGGATGAATATACTATTTCAATATGTGACTATAGTATTCAGATCTAGTTCAGTTTCCCTTTCACCACACCCTGTTCTCCCACCTTTCCAACCTCTGTTACTCAGTAGTCTACATTCAGGTCAAGATTTATAACTTTCACACTTGAAAGGCAACATAGGTTTTTTTTATTCTGCTTTGTGTCTTTTATTTCATTCAGTGTCATGTTGTCTAATTTCATATATATGTTGCTTATCTGACAATCCCACTCTTCTTTAGGGCCAAATAATATTCATTGCCAGGACATATATCTCTATGTATCACATGTCTTCTTTTTCCTCCATTTATTTATTTATTTATTTATTTATTTATTTATTTATTTATTCACTTTATATTGTGATCGCTTCCCTTCTTTTCACAGTCCCACTTACACAGTGCCTCCCCCTAATACCCTCTGCTCTTCTCTTCTGAGAGGGTGAAGGCCACTCCTGGGCATCCCCCTACCATGGCTCAACAAGTCTCTGCAGGGCTGGGTGCATCCTTTCCCACTGAGGTCAGACAAGGCAGCCCAGCTAGGAGAATGGGAATCACAGGCACACAAAAGCTTTAGGGACGGCCCCAGATCCAGTTGTTTGAGACACACAGAGAAGCCAAGCTGCACACCTGCTACTTATGTGTGAGAGCACTAGGTCCAGCCCATATATACTCTTTGGTTGGTAGTTCAGTCTCTGAGAGCCCTCAACGGTCCAAGTTAGTTGATTCAGTTGGCCCTCCTGATGATCACATTTCTTGATTCACTCTTTTATTAAATAATAATTTTTATTACATTAAAATTTTTCTTTTATGTGTACTTGCATACATGCCTGCAAAGTGCATATGTGTGTGTCTGTGTGTTCACGCATGTACATGTGACTGCCCATGCACTTGCCTTGGCATGTGTGTGGAGGTTAGAGGGAAGTTTGTAGAAACTGCTTCTCACCTTTCTCTGTCTGGGGCCTGGGGATCAAACTCAGGACTCTAGACTTGGAAGCTGATTCATTTTCCCGCTGAGTCACCACACCAGTCCATATTCATCTCTTTTCTTTCTTCGAGCTTATTTCTCAAATGCCTTTTGAGATATATGATCAGGGTTAAACAATTGTATCTACCCACATTTAAAAGGAAACAAGCAAGCTAGACAGCTTTTCATAAGTTTCACATTGCCTCCCTTCTCTCAAAGTACTGGCAGTATGTCCAGGTCTAGTTTACCCCATTATAGCAGTTTAACTATAGGTGATTTGGTCTCCTGATTCACTACCCAAGGAGGTTTACCTCTCATGCCTTGAAACACCAACCACTTTATAAATCCAGGTCTCCTTTCTGCTTCATCTCTTCCAGGTGAAGAGCTACCTTTAGCTATAGGTAAGGACACCTGGGTTTGGTAGGTAAAGGATCTGACTGTCATGGTTTATTAACACTATCAGGGTGTAGGTAAAAAAAATGAAACAGAATTCTTTGTACTTCAATAGCTAGAATTTATTTCACAAGTTAGAAGTTTCACAATGTTTTTTTTTTTCAAGTTATTTTTAGTGATCGGATCTAAGGGAAAAGGACTTCAGAGAATCAATATGGTGTCTTTTCCACTGCAGTCATCTTTCCTTCTATAAAATGATATGCTGCTGGGTGCTTTTTACTTTGGAGACACAGTGAGAAGTCTCATTCTATGAATTGTGGCTTCACCTTTCATTTTCTGAGACCAAGGGGCATGTTCAGTCATTTCTAGCAGCTGGGAAATGATGCCATGATGCCAACGGGGGGGGGGGGGGGGGGGGGGGTGGAGCAGGGCATTATTTGCAGGCTGGGGTTGCTGATCTGTGGTCAAAGCAAGAGGAGACTGTGAGCCAGGGCTCCACATCCTCTTATAAGCTCAGTTGACTCTTTAGATGGGTGCTCCATCTTTTTATATTGGCTCCCTTAGAATGATAAACTGTGGAGCCCTTTTTGTCCTGTTTGATCAGAAAAATGGCAAACTGGGCCATAAGAGCCACTTTGGGAGTGAGATGGAGGAGATTGTTTCCTACCTGTGGTTTATCTCGATTTAGAAGTGTGGACTCAAAAACTGTGTGAAAGGTGGGCCAGTCTGTGTGGGAGGTCTGGATTCCTCAGGAATCAGAAGTTGGTCTGTTTGTAGTTAGGGTGGGCTGTATAGAATGTGTATTTCTATCTCTTTCTGACTTGTATCATCTTTCCATGTATAGCTCTGCGTGTAATACTCCCCCAACTTCTATATGGCCCCAAGTTCAGATAAACCAAACAAAATGCAATTTGAAAAATTCAGCAATTTCTATATTACATTTTTGCAAAGGGAGCTTTAAAAATTCTTAGTAGGAGTTTGGTTTTAAAAGTAAGTCACCAGGTAAGTCCAGAAAGAGGATGAAGCTTCCCTTGAGCCTTGAGAACAAATGGGGCAGCAAGAACAGGTTTTCCTTTCAGCAGGGTGAAATGTTGCTGATCCTTTTCAAGTACAAAGAACCAGGAGCAGGATGGAGTCTCAAGCCAGATGCTCAACTGTTGGAGAGTTGAGGTGTTTGCACAGGCCCTCACAGCATGCCAGAGAGATAATGGCATCCTTGCTTGGGAGGTTTTGGTACTTAAGAGTTTATGTTTTGGACTCACTGAGATAGGGGATCTCAATAGTCCCACAAAGCTAAGGTTGATAGCTCTTCTGCTCACTTCTGTCTGAAGTCAGCAATCATCCGAAGCTTAAGGAATACCAGTTTGTAAATTTCAACATTAAAAAGTTTGTACCTGATGGCTGGGAAAATTGGCGCAGTGCTTAAGAGCAATTAATTATTGCTTTTCCGGAGGACCAGAATTTGGTTTCCAGCACCTATATGGGTGGCTCACGATTGCTGTAAGACCTGCTCTCAGGGATCTGACTCCCTCCTTTTACGTCCCTGGGTACCCAAACACAAATTCATACAGCCATACAAGCACACATACGATTAAATAAAATCAAGCTGTTTCTTTTTTCTTTTTTCATTTTTAACAAAAGAAGTGGATGCCCTCATGGCCACCTGATGCTTCCCACTCAGAAAATGCTTATTGAGCAATTAATAGATGTTACACTATCACGTCCAACCACCCAAAGTTACCAACACAGAGCTAAGATGTCCTAAAGTTTTGGATAAAAATACAAGATTACATGCTGGTGAAATTTGGTTTTGGAGCATTTGCATTTCCTGTACTTTTGATATTATTTATTTGCATGTCCTATGGAGAAAATAATTTTTTTTCTGTATTTTCTCTATAGAGCTGTCCACGTTTGTTTTTCCAATGTGAAAACCGAATGAGAGGAAAAATAACGAATGACTCGTCTAATATTATACAGCCACAAAAGGGAGCAGAGATAAGGTTCCTGAATGTTCTGGAATTATCTTCAGTGTTTTGTATGCTGTGCTTTACCTCAACAGAATATGGCCTTGACAACAGACATGACCTCTGAACACACCGGTGCTAGAATTTGTCCTGTGTTTTCAGTGAACAACTCTTGCTAATTTAACTGGGTCAGGCTATGAAGCTGGATACGTTTATGAAAGACAATGAGTTGCTAAACTGCACTTCACTCTACTTGAAAATCCACGTGCTCTTTAAAATCTCGAATAGTAACCATCTTTCAGAGAATTCTTGTAATGTGGTAAGGGTAGCAGAGTCTCCTAGAATCTAATGCATTATTTGCTTGTCTAGATTTAGCTCCAAATGTCAAGTGCTCCCTTTGGAAAGAAATCTCAAAATCCATGCAGTCCCAAAGTTCTGGAACTCTTAGGAGAGCAGTCAAATGCTCCACACTTGCTCATCAGAACCTGCACTTTATCTTGGCTGCCAAGAATCCTTGGGGAGATCATACCCTAGAAAATGTATTCCAATGCAGTGCAGTCTCTCGAGCAATATGAGCAAACACGACTGTGACTCAAATCCTGAAATTAGGACACTCTCTTGGCATTGCCTTTAAAAAAAAAAAAGTACTTGTGGGAGGGAAAAAAAATAACCCTGCAATTATCCATCACCAGACAACTTCCTGAATCCAGCTCACCTAAGCTATTTTTTTTTCTCCCTACTCTGAGAGCAAAATGAATGCTGCAACAGACCAGAGTACTAATGGTCTTCCCCCCACTTCCCTCCCCATACTGCAATGTGCTGCCTTCTTCCCAAACCCAAAGCAAGAGACTGGAGAGACTTCAGGAGCTTCTTCATGCTATCACATCACAGGGTAGAAGGTGACAGCTTCGCCAGGGACTAATGCAGTCCGACATAATTGAATGTGGCCTGGAGCAAAGCAGCTGCCTGCAGCCACTCCTGATTGTAGCTGTCATCAGGTAGAGCCTCCTGCAGAAGAATACATTCCAGTGGAAGGCCATACCACCACCCCGCTCCATGGTGATAGCTCATTCACCCTTACGCTGTGACCACAGTTTTGTAGTTAATAATTGTCGTGTCACTTTGCTGGCTGAGTGCAGGTGCTGGGTCTTTGAACCATCAATAATCTTTTCAGTTCTCTCTCTTTCTCTTTCTCTCTCTTTCCCTCCCTTCCTCCACCTCTCTCATTCTCTTTCCTCTAAAATGAAGTTTTACCTCAAAATTCTTTTTCATTACCAGAATTTAATCTGCTACAAAAGTACTATGCTGTTAATCTTTCTAAAACTATGTAACTTTATATGTTTGCCATTTCTCCACAAAGAAAACAATTTTAAGCATCCCAATTCTGTACACTGAATATGTAAAATATTATGAACTGCATTAAGCTTTATTAGTAGAAGTAAAAGCGCCTGATCATTTTATTTCTCTTTTATTATTTATTTATAAAAGGTCAGGACATAGAAATTAGTGATTCAATGATTGCATTTTCTCTACACATAAGGCATCTATTCTAGGGGGGTTGGGATAAGTTCTACATAAATGATTTTAGCTGAAGAGTAAATGTTTTATGAGCAAAAAATATACCAATATACATTACTCTAAGCATAGGTATGTTAAATATTTGTATATTTTCATTTAAAAAACTGCCTATTCCTCCAACACAGTGAATTGAAAATGAAAAAATCACCTAATTTGGATTTACTGAATTATTTTATTCTTATTCTCTGTTGATTTTTGATTAAATAAAAGTCATGTCTGATGTATATATGAAAGATTTTACATATCTGCCTTGATTTCTCTATTGCTCTTACCAAGTTCCAAGGTCTGACTGTGATGCAAGCATTGTTGTATGGTTGATACATGGGGAGTCTGAAAGGGGATATGAATGACATAAACATGCAGAAGTCAGACATGGTTCTAAAAAGGGTCCTAGAATCTGTGACTAACTTAAATGGCAAACCCAAGCCCTTCTTGGAAAGGTCAGTAGTTTCTTCATTATGATGTTCTTACCTAGTTGTCTAGTATGTCTAACAAATTCTTGTCTACACCTACCTCTGTAGGACCAACTTGTCACATACTGATCCTAGAAAAACGTTTAATTATTTCAAGCATTTAGGAAGTTATTTGATTAAAAAGAAATAATGAAGGCCATAAAGTTGGATGCAAGATGGGGTGACAGTGCTCTGAGAGTTGGGAATACCCAGTGGTGGAAGGATAGGCCATTATCATTATACATTGTATAAACGTAAAAATCTCAGAGAATGCTGACTTGGGATGACTAACCTGTGAGTTAAGGGACTATAGCAACTTCATGACTTTGAGTTTATTGTTAGGGTGTTTTCTATATTTCATTTAGAAATAGCTGAGAGGAGATAACAGACAGCAGTCCAGGTTACCTTACATGGATAGTTGGATTTCAAAATGTCAGAAATCCATAGAATTGATGTCACAAATATTTCTATACTAATGTTCATTTTGATTAGAGACCTGTCTGCTCCTGACAGCTTCCTGTCTTGGATTCTAAGAAGAAATTGAGCATCATTGGAGTTACTCCTGTTGTGGTGAGACAGCCACCAGGCAAGAATTGCCTCTCTCCATCTACAGAAAAGGACACACTTGCAGAATAGTTGACTGATTATATCTGCTTAGACAGAGTAACCAGCCCTTAATAATTCTGTCGCACTAAAGTCTGTCAGATGAGTTTGGGCCAGAAGGCTGAAGATTTGATGCTCCAACGTTCGGTAGTATAGGAACTGTCCAGGTGTTCAGTGGTCTCTATAAATTGGCTAAGTTTTAGAAGCTATGCTTATTGCTTCCCATAAATTCAGTTAATTTAGTCATTCTGGATTTCTGACGGCATTGAAGACCTATAGACTCATAGCCAATCCAGGCTATTTACCTGGAGAGAAAAGATCTGAGTGGAGGGTTCTCAGCTGACATTCATTCTAAAGCCAAGAAAAAGCCAGGTTCAAAACTAAGTGTTCTAGTCAAGAGAGACGGCAGAGGTTCTGGCTAGTCAACAAAAGAATGGACTGGGTATTAAGACTATCTTGTACCTCACTGGTACAAATAGGAATAATTGTGCTCCAATTGTATTTTGAGAGAAAAGCTTTATTTTAACAGGAAGGGTAATATGTAGGAGGAGCTAAGGGAAAAGGAGCACCGAGAGGAAAAGATGGAGTAAGGAGAGGAGAAGATGAAGTAGATGAGAAGCTCGGTAATGAGAGAGAAAAAGAGAGAGAAAGAGAGAGGGGGCATGGAGGCAGAAGTTTACGTGTCTCCACTAGTCAAAGATAGTTTACATAGCTAGGTTGGGTATTAGGTTACACTTCTGATTGAGCATTACCATACTTACAAAGCCCTTGATTAACATTTAAAAAATTGTATAAATGCCAAATGGAAAAGGGGGGGGGGCACAGGATAGGGGTTTTCTGGGGAAGGGAAATGGGGAAAGGGATTGGCATCTGAGATGTACATAAAATATCCAATAAAAAAAATCTCAGAGAATAAAGATATTAAGAATATTGCAATGCAAATGTGTCCCTAAATTCACATGTGTATCAGTAGTCTTAGCTTCAACTAGACCTTTTTATGGCTACTGAAATAATACTTAGTTCTTCTTAAAAATACTTATTGTTGTGTGTGTGTGTGTGCCTACCCATGCCATAGCACTGTGTGGATGTCAGAGAAAATCTTAGTGAAGTTTGTTCTCTTCTTCCACCTTTATGTGGTTTTTGGAAATCAGACTCAGGTGTTCAGGCTTGCATATAAAGTATTTTTACCTACTGAGTTACTATGACAGACATATATTTTTGTTCTTGATACAAAACTAAATCATAACTATTGTAGCAAAAATTTACTATCAAATCACATAGACACATACAAACACACACACACTCACACAACACACACACACACACACACACACACACACACACACACACACACACA
>JANHMN010000017.1:44616541-44632455 GCA_030674055.1 Rhabdomys pumilio
ACACACACACACACACACACACACACACACACACACACACACACACACATCTATATACATTTTTAAACCTACAAGGTGCTGAAAAGCCAAGCTAATCCCTGATTATTTCTGACAGCATTGAAGACAAGAAATTTGGGTCATACCAGTTCTAAAATTCCCTTGAAATGTACATATAATGTGATCTATATATCTCTATCTCTCAAGTTTCTTGAAATAGCTATTCATCTCTAAATCTTATAAGAAATAAGATTTAGGAGAAATTAAAAATGTACTATTTTTTTTTCTCTATTAGAAATGAAAAGGAGGAAGTAAAGAAAATATTGATTGGTGTGCTGTGTGCATCTGAGGTGTTTTCATGTTTGATTTTCTTTAATGCTTTCAATAGCCTTTCATGTGCTCTATGCTGCTTGATACTATTACATTGGAATGTAGGTGGCTCAACTCAGTTACAAAGGCAGGACTTACCATGGCTACAAGCAGAGCATCATACTTGTGTGCTGGCCTACTTAAGAAAAATGTTCTCCCTCATTATAGAATTTTCCTGTAAAAGAAAACGGTTGCCTACAAGCACGCAATATTTTGCATAATTCTTATGTTTCATAATTAATCTTTAGATGTCCCTTTCTGTAGTTTTTAACCCATAGACATGTCTATGTGATGACATTTACGGGCATTGAAATTTTATTGCACAAAATTATTATTTAAAAGGTGTAAGTGGGGAGAGTATTTGCTTTTGAAGGAGATATTGCTTTGACTGGTACAGGTCAATTATGTAACTCAAAATATCATGAATGATGTTTATAACACAGATATCTCTAAGGCATTAGAGACTGAGTTCTGCAAGGAAGCATGAACTTATATAAAACTCATATTTAAAAAGGATAATTTTCCATTTCAGTATATCAAAGAATAAATATTGAAATTTGATGATGGTATATACAATATTAAAGGTTGGCACATAAAGCCTCATAAGCAGTCAGCCACCAAAAGATCCTCTCTGGCTCACTGTGGAAACACATAGAGAAATAATATTACAGTGTTCCACCTCACTACCTCTATTAACTCACTCATTTATAACCAATAGGGTGACAACGTGGAACATGACCTAAATCTCATGAATCATTGTTCATACTGAATGCTATCCTTTTGGCAGACAATGACACCTAAAATCTATGATTACATATATTTTTACATGTGTGACACTAATACACACACACACACACACACACACACACACACACACACACAGATCTTCCAGTGAAAGGATTAAAAATAAAATTTGTTTAAGAATTTTAACTAAAATGAATCAATCCATCTTTGACTGTCAAACACATTGTTTGATAGAGTCCCCTTTGCCAGGATCTGGTCATTTTAAAGCATAGTTAAACAATTTACTAATAACTCTATTTTAGTTTAAATTGTTACTTTGTTATATATGCTAAGGGATGATACATGTTTTTCTTCTTAATGAAGAATGTATTTTAACTTGTCAGATGTGTAGGCAGTTTATGTTTCTCCTGTACTTTGCTTTAAAACTAACTTCATTTCACTTCTATATTTAAGACAAAATGATTCACAAAAACCGAGATACAGAAACTATTAGTGTCCATCAGCAGATGAATGGATAAAGAAAACACACACACACACACACACACACACACACACACACACACACACAAGAGGAAGTGTTCTGCTTTTTAAAAGGAAATTCATTAATTTCCAACATTAAGACAACTTCTAAGAGAAGCCAGACACAACAACTATCACACTACGTCATCTTACTTATCTGTGAAACCTAAAACAACAAAGTAAATTTGAAGGAAAATAAACTGGGTTGAGTGGAAGAAGTTAAGACATGTCAGTCAAAGGGTACAAAGTATGGCACATAAGAGCAATAATTTCTGCGCACTTACTGTACATAGCAGTGAGTCATAGGTAGTATTTACATTTGCCAAGAAAGTAGGTCTTAAGTCCTCACAGACAACATTGTATTAATTAGAGTGCACACTGAACAGCACATCAAGTCACCTTAAGCATATGTGGTTTGCGTTTGTCAATCATACCTTAATAAAGCCTAGGAAAACATTTGCATTCATTTGTCAGCTATCAGTCATTTTGCTGATAGCCAACATGACAGTTACCAACAGTACTTGTGACTTGCACAGGGTGTGGCTGTGTTTCCGAGAGAAGTGAACAGGGGAGTTTGGAGTGGTCGCTAAGTGGCTCCCAATGAGATTGTTCTCAGAGGACTCAGACGGTCCACGCCAGTGAGTGAGATACAAGTTTGCTCTATTTCCTTGAACATGAAAAACAGTCTATTTTTAGGAATCGGCCAACTATGACTAGTCAGCTGTCGGATGATATTTAGATTTGGGGAAGGCTAGGAAAAGAGGAAAACCACTTGTATCCCTTTCTGTGTCACCACTTGTCACTGCCATAAAGTTGGCTCTGGCTCCTGGGAGCCCTTGGTAAAGTACAATGCCCTGGGCTATGGGAGACGGAGTCCTCCATAGCTGATATGAAAGGTCCTTAATTAAGCACTTAGCATTTCAAGGCAGGCATCACGGCTCACCCACAGCCCGATCTGGCAGTCCGTCACCGCAGATAGGCCACCTAGAAGACTAACATGAGTTGAGTCGAGTCTTTTGTACTTGAGGCAAGGCGCCCCGAGGCACAGGCTGATCCGGTGACCCTCCCATATACACTTTCTCTGCCGGAAGGAACGGGATATCGGATGTGACAACACTCCAGCCAGGAAAGGAATCCCCCCTCCCTGCTGTCCACCCCACACCCTCAGAAAGATCAGGGATTTGAGGAGAAATGGAGAATGTCAGTCAGTGGCAGTTCCTTGGCTCATCTGATCACTATGAATATAACCGAACCCAACGAGTGAATAATGATGAATGTATTATGAAGCAAAAAGGGAAATCCTCTACATTGTTAAAAGTCAATTATTTTGCAATTACCCAGGGCTTCAGAGAAGTTAACTAGGAAGGAAGCATTTTCTCCCAGACCCTTGTATGCGACTCTCAGAATTGGCAAAAGAGAAACCAGAAGAAACATAAGTGTTTGGGGGAAGTTTATCTTTATATTAAGGAGCTGGAAGACTTGGCAGCATTAAAACAGAAAGGGTTAATGGAATGAACTATAGATTAAATTGTAAAGCAATCAAAGAAAACCAAACAGTTTATAGCAGACAACCATCTTCTGGTGTTTGGGTCTGTGTCAAGCCATGGATGTGGAAAATTAAAGCCATACTGAGAAGGGAAATGAACCATGTCTAATACATCCCCGGCAATAAAATGTTTTCACTAGGACTGTAAAACTGTGGCTTACATTAGGAAAAAGAAAATCAAACTATATGTCAATTCCACATCATGGGACATGAAGTGTCCACAAAAATTTATATTACTATTTAGAAGTGTTTCATTCTGGTGTTTTATTGTGATTGGATGCGCCCTCCTCAGTATCTTTTGACTGGTATGAAAATGATTTGAACTACTTTTTTTAGCATTTATTTTACATCTATTACCTGTTCTATTACTTTTTATTATTTTATTGTGCTTGTGTAGAGGATTTTGCACAGTTTTCATTATAATGTAACATTAAGTCAATTTATTTGTGTATTACATGCTGTATAATTGCACCTTTTTCTAGAACAATTTGGATTTCATTATCTAAGAAAGCAGCACTGTTACATTTCCAAAAGCTCTTGTTAGAAATCAAGTGCATTTTCAAAGTAGGACAACAGAGGTCAAGTTTGCACCAGGAAGACTCTTCACTAATGCCGGGACTGTTTGAACATCGGGGGAAGGTCATAATGAGAAGAGAGAAAGCCTTGTTTCTTTGAGCAAATATTTAATTATTCACTATTGTACTAGGTTAAGATCAATAAGGATCAATACTGCAAGAAAAGAAATCGTGTAGAACAAAGGGTGCTGACACGGAACAGAGGAGAGTGAGGTATAGATCACGGAATGAACAAATTAATCCAGGAAAAAAATGTCAATTGTTACTGTGTTAGCTTTACCATTATAAAGGATGTCACGATACCATTGAAATGCTTGGTTTATAAGGCCATAACTTGGAAAACTACCAGGCACAGTGAATATGTTTTTTTTGTTTGTTTTGGTTTTTTTTTTTAATACAAGGATATTGCATGAGGTGATCTGTGCCCTATGCAGGGCTGGCATAAATGATTTTTATCACGTAGGTAAGATGCAAAACCAAAATTAACCCACAAACCTTAGAGATTGATTAGCTTGTTAAAACATTAAGAGGTGGTGGATTGATGGGTTATAGGTATGATTAGGTTTTAAATTTGCAATGAGTTAGAAAGTAAAGTTGACAAGTTCTTTAATGTGTTCTTCTAGATTGCATACTTGCTGTTTATCCCATATTATTTTGGGTTGTTGGGGGGGGGGAGTTCCTGAGTGTTTGATTTTGGTTTCTCATTAGATGCTTGGTGAACCGGGAGCAGTAATTTTATGCTTCTTTAGAGCCCTGCAGCAAGCAGAGGTAATAGGAATGTTGACTTCCCAGTGCTCTTACTATTCCCCATCAAAATCTTACTCCATTGGTTAACACAGTGAGTTGCTTATTTTATTATCCTTCAATGTATGAATTATCAATTTCACTTTTGATTCTCATAAAAGGGATGTATCCTATAGAAACTTTTAAATTTAAGAAGAATTTTGACTTCATTTGTCAAAGTCAGTATGACGTTTTCTTCTGGTAAACTTGGTGATGTATGTGCCAACACTTTACCAACTGAAGATATTTGATTAGAATAATTCATTATACAAATAGCAAAAATGTTCTCATCATTTAAGTTTTTAATCATAAAATTTCCAACCTAAATACTTTTTAAAATCTGTGAAATGATGAATCTTATGAAGTTATGCATTCTTTTCCAAGTCAAAAATACAAGGAGTGTGAAAGAGTGTCCTAGAAAAATTTTCCATGTTTTGGACATGTGGGTAATACGTCTTCCTTGTATGTTGGCCTACAGACATTTCTGTGGCATGTCATTTTGTTATTAATACACAACAGGTCAAATTGGAAAAAAATCAAACCAACAACACTAGCACTGACAACATATACCCATGTAGCCATTGGCGGAAGTCTAAGCAAAATATTCTTTTGCCCTTTTCTGTTTCTTCAATTATCTTTTTCTTGGCTATCTGCTTGGAGATGCAGCTTTCTTAATTTTATGAGTTACTTTTCCTGTCAGATTTTAGACATAAGCTAGTCTTAGAAAAGTTAATTTATTTAGTAGACTCTACGTAGACCTCTATTCCCTGTGAATATATTGTTGGGCTCCTGTAGCTAATTACCTTATGCTGACAGTCACCCATGTGTGTTTCCATCAGCCAGGTTGCTTGTGTACTTGCCAAAAGTTCTTCTGTTGTTTGTTCTGAAACGTTTCTTTGTAGTGACATAGCACCAGTGCTATGTCAAATACTTAATACTGTTAGTGTAATCTTGCTCTGGCCTTCCCTTAGCTAGCCGGTCCTTGTGATCTCTATGAAAATAATTCAGAGGAGGCACGCATATAAGAGTGCAGAAATAAACAAGGTTCATTACAGAATTGGATGAGGTAGTCTCAGAAGTGAGAGTGGTCAGAGGGAGACAGACTACTGTTTCTGTCCATGTGTTTAAGGCAGGCTTTATACTACCACAAAAGTTCTGTGGAACAGACAGCTTCCTGAGATGTATTTGTCCAAGTAATTAATAGGTCTATTTGAATTAACTCTTAATGGGAGATGTAATTCTGTCTTTATTCTTTATCTTGTAATGGACTTCTGAGTAGTCCGTTATGCTGGGATTCCATTTAGGGGAGAGGGATAGAGATCAAGAGAGAAGGAGAGAGGGAAGAGAGAGGGAGGCATCAGACCCCATTTCCTTCCTGCAATCACAGTCCTGCAGGGTAGTTCCTGGCTTTATAAGTTGCCAATTAAGAGGGAGAGAGAGCCATCTTCAGTGACCTTTGACCTTACCAACTAGCTACCTAGTGATATGAAACAATTATGTGTTCCTATGAAAGCTGTTAAATACTTTTCTAAATAGATTTAATAAGGTAATTGCAACAAAACAGAAATACCTTAAATATTCATTAAATGATGAATGGATAAAGGAAATAATACTAGACTATTATATAGATAGAATGTGTATTAGAATATTATTTGTAAAATGGATGAGATGCTGTCATTCACAACAATAGGAGTGGAAGTGAAGGCCTTTAGTAAGGTAAACCATGAAATGAAGCACAATTAAGTCATGATCTCATTAATATGGACTCTAATGAAGTTGATTTCATAGAACATGAAGGTAAAGGGCGAGTTGGCAGAAGCTGGGGAGAGGACAGTGAAGGAATAATAATAAGTGATTGATGGATGCACACTATGTTACAGTTAGACCACAGGGTGAGTGTTCTATCACACAGTAGGAGTGCATGATAATATACTGAATATATATGTATTTGTACATACTGCATATATGTATACAGTGCATATATATCTCACATGTGATTCTTTATATTAATAAATCCATAGAGAGTGCTTTAATTTCAATGTTTAGTTGGGAATAAGTGATTCTATAATTCTTTGAAAGCTCAAAATTAACCACATAGAAGAGCTGTAATGATAGCTCAGCCAATAAAGCACTTGCTGTATAAGGAAAAGGACTTGAGTTTGGATCCCTAGAACTCTTATAAAAAGCTAGGCTTGGTGTTTAAAATATATAGCCTGGTACTGGAAAGAATGGAGATAGGTGGATTCCTAAGCTAACTGGCTTACTGATGCAGCCAATTGGTGCTCTCCATGTAAGTGGGGAAACTTTTTTTTCAGAAGCATAAGGTGGAAATTATAGTCTCTAGTCTCCATATGTATACACACATACATTGACTTAACATATATCTTATACATACAGATATACCACAAACACCCTCACACATCACATACACTACACCACACAATACACACACCATACACACACACACACACACACACACACACACACAGCAAAGTAATTGTTAAAGAAAATCAAATAAATTAAAGTCTTTCTAAATTAAAAGAAAAACGAAAGTATAAAGACCCATCAGCAAAGTTGAAAAAAATAAAGCATTTAGAGTAGAAATAAAATGTTAAACATAAGATCAAAAATGTATGTATGTATGTATATATATATATATATATATATATATATATTATTCCTTCATAATTTTGAAGGACAATAACATTTAACATTTTGTAAGGAATAATAATTGCTGTTTAAAATAAAATTATTAAAGTTTTTCAAATACAAACATAAAATATAAACCAGAAAAAAATCAGTAATTAAGTTAATACTACAGAATTCAATTTAAAATTAAATTACTTAAGGAAAGGATAAACCACTTTAAAAGAAATAATAGAATGTATAATCATAGTTTTCTAAAATGTAATAAATAAGCTTCCATGTTTCAAACGCAGTGACAGAGAGACATTTGCTGTTCTAACACTTTAATAACAGGGTGAATAATGATCATAATGGCAACCATGTTTTAGTTACTGACTACATTTAGAATTCAAAATATAAGATATAGATATTTTACACAATTTCTTTTTGAGACAGGGTTACTTGCTGGCATGGCATTCACCGATTTGGCCAGGCTGGCTGTTCAGGGAGCATCAGGACCTCCCTGTTTCTGTCTTCTCACTACAGATTTACATGTACATCATATTAAGTCTGACCTTAATATGTACATCATATTAAGTCCTGGGGAATTGAAAAAATGGACTCATGGTTGCAAGACAACACTTTACCAACTGAGCCATCTCCACAGTGGTATTTTAAATACTTTAATGAGTTCAATGAGCACTGTAAATACGGTACTCAAAGTTTCATCCTGCAGAGAGTATAACTTTTATTCTGCATGATGCGAGCTGTTTGTTCAAAACAGTATCACAGCCTGGGGATGATAGCATACATCTGTCATCCCAGCATTCAGGTAGCTGAGGCAGGAAGATGGCGAATAGGAGGCTAGGCTGAGCTATGTAGGGAGACCGTCTCAAACAAACCAAATTAGGGAGAAGCAATAAAAGTAAAAATACTGCAAATCAAAATTGCTCTTTATAAAATAAAAATAAATAAAATATCAACTTAAGAAATAATAAAATTAGCTTTATGGAAGATATCAACTTTGTTCACTGAGTTTATTTTAGTGAATATTCACAAACATTTGTTTAATCTAGGACAATAATTATTCAGATTATTCAAGGACCATTTAAAGTTTTGTCAAAAACTGAATGTTCTTATTACCTAATGCTGCCATTCTAAGCTGTAGGATCTTTTTAACTTTTTGTTTGTTTAATTTCGACATTTGGTTTTTCTTTTTATTTTATGTGTGTGGCTGTTTTGCTTGCACACATGTCTGTGCACCATGCAGGTGTGTCACCTGTCATAAATGGTGTTGGATCCCCTGAGACTAGAGTTACATGTGAGCGTAAACTATTCGCATGTACATGCTGGGAACTGAACCAGTGTCCTCTGGAAAGAGCTGCCAGTGGTTTTAACCCATAAGCCATTTCTCCACTCTGACAAAGAATTTTTCTTTTAGAAGCTGCCTGGAAATCTGTGTTAGTCTTCTGTGCAATGCTTGACAGACTGCAATTTGGAAATTAAGAGTCATTTCTTAACTTTATGGGTGGAAAAGAAAATCAGAGGGTTTTAAATTGAAGGTAGATGAGAGTTAGATAGTTGCCTTTTCTCTAAAGACCTTTATCCAAAACGTTGGAAGACATAAACATATAAATAGTTCAAGGGTGATAAATAAAAAAAAATATTAGGTAAATGTTGATGAGAAGATAATGTGCTTCCAGAATCATGAAGTTTGAGTGATTCTGGAAGGTGGAAGAAAAAGAGGCCAAAAAACACAGCAGAAAATACAACAGAAGACATGAAACAAGATGGGGAGGATGCAGAAACAGATGTGGATGAAGAAGAAACCACCAAACATTAGAAGGTGGAAAAAAATGAATTAAAAATTACACCCACCCCATGGAGCCTGTGTGGAGAGAGGATATAAAATTTTAAGTCATTTCTTTTGAGAGAAACTTTGTGTGAGTGTCCCCTCTACCTCCAAGCAATGTTGGGATTGCAGGTTACAGGAAGAAGTAAGTTTTTTAGTTGATGCTTTTTTTTCCTTCATTCATTTTCTGTTGTTTAACATTCTTCACGAATGTAAGTTTGTACTATTTGTTGTACTGGTTATTATTGTAAATTCTGTCATATGTATAAAATCCTAATGGGAAAGCCCCCGCCCCCAATGCCGTGATTAACCCAAACAGAAACACAAAAACAAATGGAGCTGGTATAGTGGCTTCCTGTGTAAAAATGTGTACCAACAAGTCTGGTGACCCAAGTTTGGGTCTTTGAATTAATATGGTAGAAGAGAAGAAATGACTCCAGCAAGCCGTTTTCTGAATTTCGCACAAGTACTGTGGCACACAACACATACACACACACACACACACACACACACACACACACACACACACACAATATACTAAGTAACAATTAAAATGAAACAAAACATGAGGAAGCAGTAATTTATTAGTAACAAGACACAGCTTTGATATTCAGATAGGGGAAGATAACAAGAGAGTCTGTTTGGTATAGAAACTTAAGGAAGACTAAATCCAGGAAAGAGCTGAGGGATTGGAGTCCCAGCTGAGAAATACGAGTGAAAATAATCTTCCTGTAACCTTATGTCAGATATCTGACTCAAGGCACCTACCTCACTCAAAATACATAATGATATTACAGGCAAGATAATGGGCATTCCTATATGGGGAAATCCAGTGGTCTCAGAGAAAAGCATTACATTCTCAATAGTTTGTAATTCTGTTTTCAATACTATTCTCTCTTAATCCACTAAAATATTATTTGTTCGATATACACAGAGAAAAAAAATCTCACCAGTAGTATTTTTTGAACAGCCATTGGTCTCCCATCCAAGTACTAACCAGGCCCGACCCTGCTTAGCTTCCAAGATCAGAGGAGATCAGATGCATTCAGGGTGGTATGGCCGTAGACTTGAACAGCCATTGGTTGAGAATCTGCTCATATTGAGTGCTAAACAAGATATTTAAGCTACTAAAATACTAATGATTGCCTTTAATTTCCAGTTTTCTTTAGAGATTATTGTTTACATAAGTCCTGCTATAATTCTGCTTTGAGAGTTTGTTTATTTTGAGATAGGGCCTTTAGTATCCCAGGCTGGCCTTGAACTTCAGTTTCTGAGAGTAGTGGCAGGCAACAGCATCACTGGTTTGTGAGGTTCTGGGCATCAAACACAGTGCTTCCTGAACACTATCCAAGCACACCATCAACTGAGGTACATCTCTCCAAGTAGCACAGACTGTTCTTCTAATTAGTAGTCCTCCCAGAAGGACATGCAAGCAGTCTTCCTCTGCTCTGGTAGTTTCACATGGAAATCTATTGTAGGACTTGTGCTCTTCTACATGGCTGCAGCCCTTTGATCTTGTCATTTATAATCATTTTCTCCTCTAGTTGTTAGTACATCAAAGATAGACATCTCATCACTGACCAGTGAGTTTCTATTGTTAATATGGGGCTGGCTCTTTTGGTTAAGGATCTTGTATTGGGAGATCCAGAGCTTGCATAATCGAGGTAGGGATTATTACACGGGTAACTACATGGTAGATCAAAGCTATTAGAAAGCAAACACATCTTGAGAAGTCAGTAGACCACATGACATGAAAGTATAGGAGGTAAAATATTGTGAGATAAGGGATTAAGCATCATTAGCACAGAGGAACAAAAGAGAGGAGGAGGAGGGGCAGAGCTTGTTAGGATGTATGAAGAATGTACATGAAGAGACTCATGACTCCAGACACATATGTAGAAGAGGATAGCCTCATCTGACATCAATGGGAGGGGAGGCCCTTGGTCTTGTGGAGGCTTGATGCCTCAGTGTAGGGTTATGCTAGAGTGTTGAGGTGGGAGAGGGTGAGTGGGTAGAGGAGAAACCTTGTAGAAGTAAAGGGAATGGGAGCAGGGGTATGGGATGATTATAGAAGGGTAACCTGGAATAGGAATATTATTTGAAATGTAAATGAATTAAATGATTAATAAAAGAAAAAGAAAAAAGAAAACACTTTAAGGAAGCCTACTACTTGTAAACTAATTAAATAAACTACATTTTCAAAAAGGAGTTGCCCTGCATGTGTAGATACTTCCTCTTCCAGAAGACATGGGTTATTAAATGAAAATATCCTTGTCAGCTGTTGGGTATTTCTTTATGATGTCAGGCGGCCCCAGAGTTACCCAACATACCACACGTTATTGCTGTTGCTCTTGGTTGCCCACCATAATAGATAGCAGGGCCTTATTGTTGAAGGTACAATGCATTTTATTTGTAAGACATGGAGAAACCAAGTTTGAACTGATCTGAAAAACCAGTAAATTTTCATAGTGCCAGAAGATGCTTTGTAGATCACTGAGGGAGAAAAGCCATCAGTGGCCTTACACAACAGTGATTTCTAAATGATGCAATACCAAACTATCAGGTAAGGTGTGACCACTGGTGTAACAACAGTTTGGAGGTTGTGGGAGTTAATGAACTGTTTTCTGTTGTACTTGAGGTCTGTACCATAGGAAGGAATTCATGCCTGGTACTATAAACCTGGTCCAAAGCCCATGACACAGGAGATCAAGCCCTGGGCTCTAGGGCAGTGGCTCTCAATCATCCTAATGCTATAATCTGTTGCTAGAGCTCTCTCCTGTTTTGGTGACCGCGCAACCATAAAATCATTTTTGTTGCTATTTCATAAATATAATTTTTCTATTGTTATGAATCATAATGTAAATATTTATGTTTCCTGATGGTCTTTTGGGGGTTGTGATCCACAGGTTAGGAACCCCTTCTCTAAAGGAACCTACTGTGATTTCTATTTTACTAAGCTGATACAATGCCAAACAGCCTTTTGCATTTTGTATTTGTAGATTAAACACACATAGACACCCTCAAAAAGTAGAACTATAAACTATAAATATAAAATTTTTCACTAATCTTCAAGACTCACATGAACACCCCATCTTTTTACTCTTGCTTTCTTTGACTTCCTTCCTAGTAAAATACTGAGAAACTTTTCCTACCACCCCCACTTCTACCCCCACCACCCTTCTACCCCCATTCCACCATTCACACAAAGCCATTTCACCATAAAACAGTGATTATCTCTAATTTTTAGGAAACATACTTTTGGTAATATCAGTTTGAAAATTGTCAACAGCCCACAACTCCACACGAAGACCTGTATATGCCTCAAGATTGCCACTATTTTCTATTGTTTCCAGAACGTTAATTTAGAGCACAGATACGCATAAAGTGTCATCCAGTCAGACAGACCTTCTAGGAGTAATGTTAAGAGGGCTAAACCCTTATTCACATAGTATCTGAGTACAGAGTTGAGACTCATAGAGTTGTCTTCATCCTTTCCTTTGGTCCTATCAATGGTTCTATCTCTTTACAGTAAATGCTTATTTAGTTTAGTTGGTTTCTATTCCAGTGTTACAAACCTCCAATCTACATATGGTCAGCTGCATCAATCTGACTTTATGACATCATATGCTCTTTACCTGTGGTTGCCAAGCCTTCTTTCAAATTCTCAGTTTTGGCTGTGTCATCTGAGGACTGCTTGCCCTTGTTGTGTCTTCTAATACTTCATCAAGTCAGATGTGTCTTGGTATAATAATGCCATGTTTTATGATTCTGTCTTTCTAGAATTTGTCCATAGACAGAAAGATAGACATACATACATACACATACAGATAGAGACAGATAGAATGTCTGAGTTCCATGGTATGCATATGAATGAAATCATAAGACAGCTGAGTGGAATTGATTCTTCTTCCAGTTTTACATGGATTACAGGCTCCATTCTCATGAATTGCCTGACCAACCAACGTAAGGGAGGAAGTATTAATTTGTTTTTTCTTTCAGTTTAAGGGGATGTAGTCCATCTTGGCTAAAGTAGACGAGTCCATCACAGCTAGAGTTCACAATTAGCTGTTGAATAAACTCATATGAAACCAGAAGTATACTGAGAAAGCAAATACTAATTTAACTACTATTCTGCCCTTTCCGTATTGGGTTAATTGTGAGTAAAAGTCAAATCCACTGTGCATTTCTCACTGCAGGTGAGATGACATGGTTTTTTGCTTTTTTTTAAATCCTGGCCTAGCACAGATGGATTCTATAAATTGGGCATTAAGCTTCTTGAATGGACATAAACAGATACCAGAGAATTTGTCTTAAAGTGGGTTTGGCCAAGTGCAAAAATAATTATATTCTTTTGTGGGATTTAGTGAAATTTCCTTCTTGTGGACATTATAGCACAGGTCAACATTTCGGATTACCTTTTGGGAATGTAGATTCACTTATGCTTTAGAAAAACCATTACCCACACCATGCAGTCTCTAGAAATTCATAATTTTATGTTTATTATTTTCTTTGAGCTGACTTTATTTTATTCCTTCCCCCATCCCCATCTCTCTCTTTTTCCTGTATATGTATCTTTTCAAATCCATCCCAGACATAATCTACCAAGAGACACACCCATTCTCAGGTTTTATTGTGTTCTCTTCTCAGCCCTGTGATGTGTCTTCATTAAGTGAGATTATTAATTTAAAATTAAACTTTTGCCTATCTTCTTGTTTTTGTTGTTTGTGGTTTTAGTTTTCAGTCCCACTGAAGAAAAGATAGGGAGAGGAAAAAAAAAGACAAAATTAGGCAACCTGACAGGAGTAAATGGCATGTGCAGACACATGGTGCTTAGAGGCTTGTGGAAGTGAGTGTCTGCGTTTCCCAGTAAGGTTGAGAAGAGCAGAGGATCCTGGCTTCCACCCATGTTTCCCTCCACTGAGAAAAATGGAAGCTGACATCTCAAGGCAATTCTTTGTCAGAAATATACATCTGCATGAAGAGAAGAGAGTTAAAAATTTAATCCGCAAAGCTATTTAGAGAGTGGATAGGCCTTGACAGGCCTCCCAAATGTATTCCAAGAACAAGAAGAATGGAGTTATGAAATAAAAAGCTGTTGCGGCAAGCAAAATGAAACTAAGCTTTCTTGACAGAATCAGTTTGCCAAATGACTTTAGAATTGCATGCTCTTGTTCTTTTTCTCTTAAATATACTTTACTTTCAATGTATAGAGGAAACTTTTAGAATTGACGTGGTACCCTTAAAGAATGCCAGTGAAGTATACTCAGTATTACTTGAGTATGAGATATTTTAAGTAGGATTTTTAAAAAACAATGATATCACTAAGTAGTCAGGGATATTGGCAAGAATTCCAGAGGCATCTATCATAAATGACACAAAGCGCTCTGACTATCATGCAGAACCAAAAATAGTGCTTTCAACCAAAACAATGGAAACTAACTCTAGAACAATGTGACAGGCTGAGTTCAGCTTGAACTCTGTCCTCACTGGTCCTCTCCCTGTGACAATAGAAAGTTTGCTCTGATAGTCTACTCTCCATTCATCACTGTTTAAAGGAAAACACTTTACTTTTCTGCTGGCTTATACTTGCTGTTGATTTTCCTTGTATTTGAAATGCATATTAATTCACCCTGAATGCTAAAATCAACTCAAATACATATCTTTTCTTTTCTTTGTTCCTTTTTTTTTTTTTTTGCGTCATAAGTTATTCTTAGGTCAGGTTGATCATCAGCATCAGACAGTTAAAAAAATAAAACACAATGCCGTGTGAACTTGTAGAGAGAGAGAGGTAGAGATAATCGCTTAAGATCAACTAGTTTATCAAATAGTTTTGATGCAGCAACAAAATTCTGGAGCCCTTTGATACTTTTTCAGCTCCAGACTTGCCATGTGAGGAGAACACAGACTGAGCAAACACCACTCTAGTATCTCCTTCCCATTAATATTGTAAAATTTCTCTCCATTAAAGTCTTAACAACTACTCACGCATGAAGTTTGAGCCTTAAAATATGATTCTATAGTAAAACATTGCTCTAAATCTTTAATACCTGGGAGCCAACTGCAATTTTTCTTTAAAATGTGAACTTTTTAAACTATACATCTTTGGTCTTTTGTCATATCCACCATTTTGTCACCATTTCTGTTTTTTGTTAGTGAGTTCTGGGCTGTCTTACCATCTTGAACAAGATAGGAGCTGAGGACCAACGCCTAAAGTTCTTCTCTGACCACTCCATGTACACCATGGTTTAAAGACGACTTGCAAAACCCTTCATATGCATGCATCCTGCACCCCAACCCCTCAAATATACAACATGCATCTCATGAAAAAGAAAGACTAAGGCTTACCACATCATCATAGTTTCAAAAGCTGTATTCTTTCTTGCTGTGATATATACAATTGAAATATAAATTGTGTTGCAATTACCTCGAATGTAATGAAATTATCTGTGATCACATTTCTTACTTTGGCCAATGAAATTTGAGAAGCACTGTGTGTTTTATTTCTAGGAAGATACTACTAACTATTAAAGCAGTCTTCTATGTTTTTGTTTTTCTTTTTTCTT
This sequence comes from Rhabdomys pumilio, assembly GCA_030674055.1. Taxonomy (NCBI): domain Eukaryota; kingdom Metazoa; phylum Chordata; class Mammalia; order Rodentia; family Muridae; genus Rhabdomys; species Rhabdomys pumilio. The sequence continues at coordinate 44,632,115 of JANHMN010000017.1, forward strand.
TGGAAACCTTGGGAACGTATCGAGTCTTCTGTGAGACTGACTTAAAGTCTGCCTGTGGTTTAGAGTGTTTGCTGCTTTTGTAAAGGATCTGGGTTCACTTCCCAGCATACCTGAATTCAGGCAAAATGTTTACATAATACTATAAAATAAATCTAAAAGAGTTTTTAAAAGGCTTTCTCTCTTGTTTGCAAGTGTGTGCATGTGTGTACGTATCTGTATGAGATGTGTTCATGTGTATTTATGGTATGTGTATAATATGGAAAGGTACACAGTCTCTTTCTCTCTCTCTCTCTCGTGTGTGTGTGTGTGTGTGTGTGTGTGTGTGTGTGTGTGTGTGTGTG
>JANHMN010000017.1:44635484-44754962 GCA_030674055.1 Rhabdomys pumilio
ACACACACACACACACACACACACACACACACACACACACACACACATATATATATATATATATATATATATATATTCATGAATATATCTCCTGATAAAAATCCTGGAGTGCGGTCATGATAGGTCCTTTTTTGTGAGCATTCCATAGCCCCAGAAATAGTGTCAGACCTTGGGACCTCCCCTTGAGCTGCATCCCACTTTGAGCCTGTCGCTGGACCTTCTTTTCCTCAGGCTCCTCTCCATTTCCATCCCTGTAGTTCTTTCAGACAGGAACAATTATGGGTCAGAGTTTTGACTGTGGATGGCAATGCCCTCCCTCATTTGATGCCCTGTCTTCCTGCTGGACGTGGGTTCTATAATTTCCCTCTCCCTACTGTTGAGCATTTCATCCAAGGTTCCTCCCTTTGAGTCCTGAGCATTGTCATTATTTAAAAATACTTAAATAATACCTCTTGGCATTTATGGAGATTAAACACAGGATTGAACTATGAATCCAGGTTTCTGTTGTGTTTGTATTTTACGTTCAAAATTTTTATTTTTAGATAGGGTCTTCCTAAGTTGTTCACATTGACCTCGAGCTTATTCTATAGTTCAGTCAGACCTTGAACTTTTGGTCCTATGGCCTCAGCTATGATTATGGGGCTGCCAAAGATGGCCTGATTACATCTTCACTGTGTAAAAAAGTCTGATCTCCCCCTTATCTGGTACACTTCTCTATGTACCTGAAAGAAAAGTGAATACAATCTAAGTCTACAAAACTTCATGATGATTTGTACTTATGTAAGATGGAGTTTGATTATTTAGAATTTCGGTAAACTCATAGATAGTAGCATAAGGGCAAAAATAGGAGCCAAAATTGTACTTCACTGGATTTTGATTTTTTGACATCTACTGCAGTTTTAAGTACTGTGTTTTGTTCTTTGTCAATACATTTTTATTTTTATTTAGAATGTTTCATATTAAGATTCTTTTTCTTTCTTTTTGATTTCTTTCTCAAGACAGGAATTCTTTGTGTATTCCTGGCTATCCTAGACTAGCTCTGTAGACCAGGCTGACCTGAAATTCAACAGAGATTCACCTGCCTTTGTCTCCCAAGGCCTTGGTTTGAAGGCATGTGCCATCACCACTTGGCCCACCATATTGTTTTATTATCACATTTTGAACAAATGTTGTTCTTGCTGCCTCTTTTCTTCCCCTTTTTTTCATTGCCCTTACTTGCCCTCTTGCATGCTCTTAGACTTTCTCCTTTCATGTCTCCCCTATCTTCTTCAATATCATTTCTTTCTTATGGTCTATTTTCTAGCCTGTACCCACTCTCACTCCCAATTCTATACATGCGTACAGAGATACAAGAGATCTGAAGATGAGAAACAGCAGATTTTTGTCTGAGTATGAATTGCTTTAGAAAGTGTAGTTAACACTTTCCAGCTTCATCCTCTTCCCGAAACATTTCATGAATTCATTTTACTTTACAGGTGAATAAAAGATGAATAAAATTCATGGTCATTGTGTTTATCGTGTTATCAGTATCTACCTGTTGTAAATGGATACCAGAATGCTTGCATTTTCTTTGCTACTGTGAATAATACTGTGAAGCAAACATGAACTAAACTCTAGAATTTACAGGAGAAGCTAATTTGCCTTGTACAAACTGTAACACTTTCACAAGTGAAAGGGATTTAAGCTATAATAAAAGTGGATAGAAAGCATAAGCCAAGGCTGCTCCAGAAAGATTCAGGCATGTGATCGCTTTATATATAATAAAACATTTCATTATGAATTTGTGTTCATTTGTGAGTATATTTTTCTTGTTTTCTTTTTGTAGCAAACATGATGGATTTGTATTCATCTCACATTTTTAAGCAAGAGTACATGAATATACATGAATGTAAATATCACATTAAATTAAACATTGGATACCTTTCCACAGAATGAGTGAAAACAACTGTTGCAATAGGAACCAAATCCATCCTATTTTTACAGTGTTCTGCATTGGTTTTTTTTTTTTGTTTTGTTTTGTTTTTTTTCTGCAGGTAGGTTGATGTGGATTGCAGTATGAAACTCATATTTCATGCAGTATCAATATTTCACAGTGTTTTTGTGCGTACTCTATCAATTTCTTATTACTCTACTCATTCTTATAGAACACCTCTCAGCATTAGGCACAGAAATGACATCCCTTCAAAAATCAATATTCAAAGGAACATTTCATGTCACGGTGCTTATTATTATAAGATACACATCAAAGGGAACTGTCTTTATGTTGAAAGGATGGGGGTTCTGAGAAACACTCCCCACAAAACTTTTCTCCTTGGCTTCTTTTCTTCCTCTTCCCCTTTCCACTGTAGTTCTCTGCTACTCCACAAACTAAATTCACTACATTTTCTTCAGTATTGTTCACGTCTAAACAAAAGCTGGCTTGGAATTAGTTAATGGGTGAACTGGAATTTGAATCTTGATGAATGCCAAGCTCAATTCTACAAGTTAGTCATCTAGACTATGGCAGTGTATGAATAAGAGATGATGAACTGTCCCTGATACTGGTCCACAAGGGAAGTACTGGGTAGTGTGTTCCTGCTCCTGCTTGCACCTTCACTTTGGACAAGCTGCCTTTGTTATAAGTGCAAGATTCAACATCGTTAAACAGCCATGGGAGAGAGGATAAGGGAAAGGGGGGATGGGGCTGTCTTGAAGAAATGAGGAGTTTCTTTATAAACACCAGGGTCTTATGGGAAAGTTCACCTTTACAGCTGCCCAGGTCAGTAGGACCTGAGGCCATCTCTGGGGCGAGGTCGGGTCAGGCAAGCTAAAGCAGCCTTGGGCACTTTCAATATAGGCACTAATTTCTTCATTCTTAGGATAAGAAAACAAGGCTGCTTGACTTCATCTTTCTCCTTCACCTTTTGTTCAGATTCCTTTGTACCTGTGAGCAGTATACTCAAGAGTGACTTCTGATGACCGGGAAATTTCTTTTTAAGGATTACGCCTCCTGGTCAGACCATGAGATAATTTTTACAGAAATCCTAATCCATTATCTGGCCTCCAGGAATGACTGCATAGATTACTGGTGACAACTTACTGCTGGCAGGTGCTAGGTTGTAGGTCCATTCTTGCCATGAATTCAATGAATAATTTCTCACTGTCAGGTTCACTGTAGAGAGAATTACTCATATTATGGACTTATTTCCTTCTCTTCCTTTGGTTCCAGACTAGTATGCCTGACATAAGTTTCTTTGGGCCGATCTGACTCTTAGTTTCTAAAAGCCACAGTATTTTTTTATCCAAGGTAGAACATGCTGTCTTTATATTGTCAAAGGAGATTATTATAAACACACCCTGCCACTGCAATGGCTTCTACTATATGTTTGTATTAATTAAAGCTTTGTGTTTTAGGATATGTAACAAATAAGAGGCATACAGAATTGAGCCTAAGTTCATAGTTGAATATGAGCCCAATGGAGAAGTTAGAGAGAAGACTGTAGGAGCTGAAGGGGTTTGTGGACGATTGGGAGAGCAACAATACCAACCAACCAGAGCTCCCAAGGTCTAAACCATCAGCTTGGGAGCAAATAGGGACGGACCCATGGCTCTAGCTGTATATGTAGGGGAGAATGGCTTTGTTGGGCATAGGTGGGAAATGAAGTTCTTGGTCACAGGAAAGCTGAATTCCCCAGTGTGGGGGAATTGGAGGGTGGGGAGGTGGGTGGGGGCACATCCTCATAGAAGCAGGAGGAGGGGGGATGGGATAGGGAGTTTCTAGGTTGGGGGAAATGGGGAAAAGTGATAACATCTGAAATGTAAATAAAATATCCAATAAAAAATTATTTAAAAAAAAAAAGGATTGTGGTTGACTTTTCCAGTCAGTGTTGCTACATCCTGCCCAGCAAAAATTTATTTTTGGTTAACACTCTTCCTCAGCCATAAGATTAGGGAGATATAATCTATCTTCCAGCCAAGAGATGTGAGATTAAAATAATGCAACTGGCATAGTTGGTTTCCTTTACAACAGTAGCCATATACTTGGAAATTTATTAAAATTAACCAAAGTCAGTTACAAAGTAATCTATCAGTATTTAATTGCATCATAGGGCAATGAACCTAGTTTCCAAATAACTTCACATACCATATCTATAATTATAAGATCATTAAGATTATGAGTATTAAAAAGAATTACTTAATAAGTCACATTTGTTCACTAATTACAATAAATAATGGTAGTACTGTCATAGAAAATACCATAAAATTCAGTAAGATTCAATTTTTATGAGGCCCCAAGCCACTGTGTCTTTGATTATATAATCAACATGAGAACCTTGAAAATTTATATAATCTAGAAAACGATGTATGTCCCAGCTTCATCATTTTATAACCTTCTCAACTAAGACGGTGTACAAAGTGTAGTAGACAAGGGTAACAATGAATTTCTGTAACTTCTATTTTTGCTTGGAAGAACACAGTGAAAACAAATCATATAGAATTTGATATACAAAGTAGAATTGGTCAAGAGTAATCAGTCTTTATGGTGTATTAGATGAATTTCCCCTCCCCTTAGATTCACCTGAGTTTCTAAATGATCACAATTTAGCCTAGTAGGAAAGGAAGTATGTCTTATTCATGATTTATCATAGGTTTCTCTACTTTTTACACATATAGTAAGGCAGTTCTTATAGACAACATGCCTAGATCATGAGAAACTGTTGAGTGACAACAAAAGAAGTAAATATAGCATTGAGGCAAAAATCATTGGCTGTGTATACATGTTAGACATTAAAGGTACGTAAGTCAATGTCAAGCATACACAAATAAAAATGATGCTCTTGTCTCAAATAGTGGCTGTCCCCATAAAACGTAGTTTCTCCTTTTTTCATGTTTTTGCAGTGTTCTTAAATATTAGGTAAGCTGATGCTATGGATTGAATGTGTCCCCTAAAGTTCATGTATTGCAAATATAAGCTTGGGCAAAACAATATTGAGAGATGCAATGATTTAAGCAATGATTACAAACTCCACTGCAGTTATGTGTGTCAGAATTCCTTGTAACTCCAGAAGGGGAGGAAAAGAATTGCCAGATTCATGTGTATGACACCAGATTGGCCAAAATAGAAAAAAATTCTGACTTCAAAATAAATTTTAAAAAATGGGCTATTAGGTCATAAGAAATTTGAATTCGTGAATGGATTCAGGTTTTCATTGGAGGGGGCTGGCTATTAGGGCAGCCAGTTCCTGAGAGAAGGATAAATTTTTTTCTCCCCATGTGTAATGGTTGCACATTTTTGCCCTTTTATTTTCCACAGTTGGATGAAATAACCAGAAGGTCATCACCAGATGTGAGCCTACTTAGAATCCCCCCAAAGCCCCTTTCCCTTCCTCCTGCTATTCTCTTCTGAGAAGGGGGAGGACCACTGGTTATCACCCCACTCAGGGATGTCAAGTCACTAAGTGCATCCTCTTCCACTGAGGCCAGACAAGACAGCCCAATTAGTGTAACAGTATCTACAAGCAGGCAACAGAGTCAGGGAGAGCCCATGCTCCAGTTGTTGGGAAACCCATATGATTACTTAAAATTCTTACCCATTACAATTGAAATAAATAAGTGATATCAGTGCTTTACAAGAACCTCATCTCAGGAATTCAGTTAGGGTAACAGAAAATGGACTAAGATGTCTACAACTGTGCAAGGAACCAATGAATATATAGCACACAGATAGATGCTGAAAGACTTATGAGTAACTCACGATTTTCAAGGCAATCAATTACATTTAAAGAAAGCCAAGCTAAACTGAGTCTATTCTTCCCTAAAACTGTGTTGAAGAAAGTTTTAGGACAAGAAATTTCAGTATACCAATATTGGAATCTATTTTATCTTATTACTATCAAAGCACCGAGTTCTAGAGGCAAATACTTATTCAGTGACCTTTTCCTTGAGGAATTATTTTTTTGACTTGTAATAGAGGTTGAACATTGTTTTTTAAAATTTGATGCTCAATTACTACTAGTGATGTCATTAATAACTGTGGCAATTTCAAAACACACATCTGCTTTTAGACTCTATTTATAGATAGATCTGATGGCTTTTCCTATAGCCTAAAGTACACTATTAATGGTAGATAGTACTACTTCTTGGTGAGATGTGAGCAAGTATCTGTTTACCACCTGAGAGGGCCCCAAGTGGTAAAGAAATAGTTTATTGAGCACTGAGTGGCACAGATGACTCAAAGGCAGGTACAACAAGCCTGCCCCACCATATGCAATGACTCATAATAAATGCACTTATGGAGCTCTCTGTCCAACAGGTAGGCAGCTCCTCTGAACATTCTCCTTTTCTCCAGAAACTGCTGCTTGTGAAACCCTTAGGAATGACCTCCAGGGGTCTTGTGGCTTTCTGAATTTCTTCAACCTCAAAAATTTTATGAACTTTCTGAATTTATATGAGTTCCTTTCTGACTCCAGGAGAGGATATTGTAATTCAGAGAAAACAACTATAAAAGAACAACGTAAACTGTAAATTACAGTGTGGTCTAAAACTCTATAAAACAGTTTTACTGTCATATCCAGAGCCAAGTAGGGATTCTGAGTGGATATGTCTCTCAAGTTGTTGACTATATAAATTGTATCCACATAATCTAGATATTTTCATATGCCCATGCATAGATGTTTTCCTAAAAGAAGACTTTTTCTACTCAGACTTAAAATAATCCAATAAAAATCATGAGGTCTTTAGGTTCATACTTGATTTTGCAGAAAAATATTTTATTTTGGAATCTCAATGTTTGTTTTCCTTTCCCATATTTGATGTAGAGCCTGAGGTACTCTTGGATTCAATCATGCAATCCCAGGAACAGCTTTTATTTTGTAATGGGGTTGTGCAGACAGCGATTCCTGCTCGTGTGGTGTTGCAGTCTGATCAATAGCCTGATGAGGCGTGACTGTCCTGCACTGCCCAGCCCTACCATTTTCAACCTAATTAGCAGCTGCTCAGAGATGGGAAACAGGTGCAGATCCAGGGCCAGACCAGGGAAGTCTGCCTGTAATTAACAAGGAAAAAAGGGTCAGATATTGGGAAGAATATCAAATCGGCCCACTGGGGTTAGCATGCTGGCCTCAAAGGCATAGTCACCTGAGATCTTAAGCATGCTAATGTAAATTATGCAAGCTTTCAAACAACGTGGCTGCATAATCAGTTGGCAGAGTGGAAAATGATTTTTTTTTTCTCTGTAAGAGAGTAGGGAAAAGGGCATCTACAAAACTTATTTATTTATTTATTTATTTTTTAGCAGAGTGTGGATTTTATTGAGGAAAAAAATATAAAATAGTGGTATTTTCTCCGAGGCAATCAAGGATTGCTTGCAAGCTGTTAATGAACTCCAAATCTTCAAGAAATAGCTGAAGTTTGTAAGGAAATCTAATAATCAAATTTCTTAGAGAACTACACCCCTAGAGATGCTTGAAAGTAGACACATCACACACATGAGCGGCTATATAATTATATTGGTTTTGGTCATATAATTATATGAATCACTACACATAGTACAGTTTGCTTCCTTTAGAACGAACAGGGGATACGGAGTGTACTAAGCTTAAAGAAAGTGAAAAGAAAAGACAAACTCCTGATTGTTATAGGATGTATTCCAGGCTGATGATTCTGGATTTAATACTGCAAGTTTGAGTGTCAAAGCATTCTTCTTATTCTTTACCATGGAAATTAAAATGCACCCTAGGTTATGACTTTATACCCAGTTCCCCCACCTTTTTTTTTTTTTTTAACCATTTAAGTCTAGACTTCTGGTAAGCTGTCTTCTATTCAGTAACAAGTATCCTAAGCTATAAGGGAGTTTTGTGGCTCTGATTGAGCAATTGGTTGTAGGTAGATATCAAGAATCTTAGTCAGATTACTTGTTATGGTAAGAAGAAAAAAAAATAAGCCCTTGAGCCACAGATGCTCATAAGAACCAAGGTTTTATTTCTCATACTTCATGTTTTAATGGGCTGGCTGTGGAATTTGTATTGATTCTGTTAGAGATATAACTTAAGAGACAGTCTCTGTCAAGAGTATCTTTTGAATGTGTATGCTACTTGAAGAGTCAAAGCAGTAATGAGGTAGTTTCATAATTTTCCTTTGAGAAAGGATGGTGAGTACTTTAAGCCACATAAAATCAACTGGAGTGACTTCCATAAGTCCATATATTATTACAGAGTCTAAGTATCTCTGTCATGTGAATTCAGAATCTACTTGCAATGCCAAGGCTGAGATAGAGTACTTTGCTTATAGTACCCATTTTTAATTAATGAAATACTCAGGTTTGATCTCAGGAATTCTGTTCAATTCTTTCACAAAGTGTACAAAATCCTAAGTTTCAAAAAATAAATTTTACAAACATAGCTGCCATATGCACTGCATTTCAAGAACTGGATGAACTTATTCACTCTCAGGGCAACACAGAAGCTGGAGGATGTCCTCACCAAGTATGAAGTCACGGCTTAGAGATTTTGACTTACTCAAGAAAATATCAGCAATGAGGAGAAGGGTGCTAACTCAATTTAGGCCTTATTCTTCTTGATGACATCTCTCTGTGCCACTCAGTCTGGATTAAGCTTTTGAACTTCTTGCTTGAGTAATGACTGCCAGGATTACAGGTGTGTCTCACCACACTCGGGTTACAGCACCCCCTTTTTAATAATACTCTGTGTTACCTTTGAGGATGCAGGAAGATGGGTTGAAAGGGTATGTCTCAGGCTTTTAAAATCTGCTTCCATTATCATATTTTAATTCTGAAGTCACTAGGAGGAAATGGGAGGATGTTAGCTGAACTTTACCCAGTGGTTCTGGAGCCAGATACAGAATGGTAGAAATAGAGGATAAGACATATAATCTTGGGGCTGGACCACACGGTAGCATCTCTCGCTTGAATGTAATGATATTATGTAAAATTTTCTCAACATTGTCCTTTGGTTGAATACTGTTTATTTTGTATGTATATGAAGTGACTGCAGGAGACAAGCCTTTATGGGTTAGATGCAAATATAACCTTTCTCTCCAATTGGGGAAATCAACACTGTGATATATACAACTATTTACAAATGTCCTTGTACCTTGCAGTGAGTGATAAGAACCATTGTTTTTTTTTTTATCCAAACGATAAAAATCATACACCATTGAAATAGTACTACAGATGTAGTAAGTTAATCATTGTGATATGTGATATAGAGTCATCATAATGCTTTAAACAATACTATTTTATTTATCACTATATGTGAGGTAAGTTACTGACTGTGAGAGGAAGGGATAATAAGCAGTTGAGCTGCAGACAGTTAAGTCTTACCTGAATGCATGATAACTGTACATTCATAATGGGACTAAGAAAAAGTAGAGATGGCTGAAGTGTTTAAGATACAGAAACTCAAGGAATGTTGAACAGAATTTCATACTGAGCAGTAAAGAAGGCAGTTGATTTTTCATTCTTTGCCTCTTCCCAAGATCAGCTTCAATTATTTATGTCCAGATAGATGTCAAAATCTCCATTGCCTTCAAATCACTGCTCCCACCTTATATACAAGGATTCAGGGACAGATGATGGTGATTTAGAATGGACTCCTAGTCCTTCATTAACTTTGGGACTGAGATCATCAAGGAGAGATGATAAACTGAGTTAATTAAACTAAGTGAAGTAAACTTTTTTACTTTAGTTTAGGAAGAATGAAAAGAAAGAGTATAAGGAAGAGGAGGAGGAGGAAGAAGAAGTAGAAGAAGAGATGGAAAGATGAGAGGGAAGAGAGAGAGAGAGAGAGAGAGAGAGAGAGAGAGAGAGAGAGAGAGAGAGAGAGGCTGTGATATAATGAGAATGATAGCAAGGTGCTATATCAAATTCAAGCCACATGATCTCAGACAGAACAATTGGGCATCAGGTATTACATAGTCTCTAATTCGAAAGAATAATCACTTCTGTAAACTGGAGAATAGTAAGAGTAAACATGGGTTATTATTTAATTACCATTACAATCCTTGTTACTGGTCAGTAGTGATGCACCCTAAATAAACACTTCGAAGTCTTTTCTTACACCAGCCACAGAATTTTAACATGGAAGGCCAGAGAATATCTAGCCATTTCCATTTGCCTTGCCTTTGCATCCCTGGTTGAAAATTTGGTTAAGGAGATCTGAATTAGGGAAGGAGGAGATGTAGTAGATTTTTATTGGAAAAGCATTATAAAATCACAAAATGATGGAACAAATAAGCAACAGAGATATCGTGAAGAAAACAATTAGCTGGGTTTTGTTTTGGTAATACTGTGGATCCCACATAGGGCTGTATGAATGCTAGCTAAATATTCTTAGTAGCTGCAACCCTTTCTGTACTTTTAAATAGTTAATATTACATTTTGAAACATGATTTCACTAAGTTGCCTGAAATGGCCTTGATGAAACTTGCACTTATCTGGTCTCAGCCTCCTCACTAGCCAAGATTATGTAGATACTATATGTAACATATAAGATAAGTGAAATAGTACATAGCTAAGATAAACAGACCTACATTGCTAGGTCAGGCTTTCGTTAAGCTTTAAAAAATATTAAGAGAAAATTATGCAAAAGTTAGGACCATTTGTCTTTAGAGGAGGAACGTTAGGTTGTTTGCTATGGTGAAATATCAGGGACCTATGGAAGGTTTCCATAAGCACACTCTGAAGCTCTCTTAACAGTTAATGTATATTTTTTTTCCTTATAAAATTTTAATGGAAGTTTTATTTGCTTACGTGGTTGGACTTGAGACTCTTCGATGGTATTTTTATTCTATTTTCTGAAGTTATATACATTCGCAGTAACAAATAATCTGGGATGTTTCCTTTAGTTAGAGAACAGGGACCGTTGGATGCTAAGTTCTGTTCAAGTTGATTGGAGCAAGTTTACTGGGGAATCCACTGGTGAATTGATCTTATAGCTGTTTTAAGTAAGTCTACATTTTCTGGTATGATTTTGAAATACAGATGATGATGATGATGGTGGTGGTGGTCGTGGTGGTGGTGGTGGTTTTGGTGGTGGTGGTTTTGGTGGTGGTGGTGATGGTGATGATGGTGGTGGTGGTGGTGGTGATGATGATGATTACTATCTGTAAATTGAACCTCAGTCAGTAGTACTGACTGAGCTGGAATTTGATTTGTATGCTTGACTGGCCTCAAACTCACAGAGATCCATTTGCCTACTAAGTGCTGGGATTAAAATCTTATTACCACAATGCCTAGCCCCCAAATATTATTGCCATTATTAATGTTTTTTACTTTGTTTATTTATTTACTTTATGTATGAGTGCTTTTATGCATGTACACCTGCATGCCTGAGAAAGGCATCCAATCCTTTTTAAAGAGACGTCTGTGAACCTCCATGTGGTTGCTGGGAATTGAATTCAGGACCTCTGGAAAAACAGTGAGTGCTCTTAATCTCTGAGCTATCTGCAGCTTCAAATGTGATTTCAAGTGCAAGATATTAAAATATATTAGACAAGTAATCTAGAAACTAATCTATTTCATCTCTCTCTTTTTTTAAGTTAAGTCTAAATAGGAGAGTTTCATTTAAATCACTGCTAAGTAAATTTAAACTGTAATTCTTGTACCTAGGTAATCTTGGGTAACAAACATTATCTTGCTTTATGTCCAATAAACACTAGGCTAACACATGCTCATTGTAGGGCTAACCTGGTCTCCCTGTGGTCCCACATTATATTGCATATTATTAACAGGGGAACACGTAGCTATATTTTATAAATAGCAGTAAACAGAGAAGAATCACTTAAAATTTCCATCAAGTTCAACAGCTGCCCTCAAACTTTCTTTTAAAATTCAGAGGTTCAAAATAGACACGCTAAGACTTATAAAAATAGATTTGTCTATCACTTCTAATTTCACATTTTTTAAAAAAAACAAGTTGTGTTTCAATGAAAATATGCAGATAGATTCAACGTCTAAGCATCTGGCAATTGGAAGATAAAATCGTAGTTTCTACAGTTTGGAGTCTGACTACAAAGGGTAATTGGTAAAGATGATGTTTTTTTGTTTGAATAGCTTAAATGATTTTATCCCACTCACCATGATGACAGATGGTAGGTATAGTTATTAGCAACTGCATTTTATTGCAAGAAAGAGATTAAGAATGAAAATGTTGACTTAACCACAGCTAAAGTCATATGCCATCTTTAAAAGAGTTCAAATCCCGTACTAAAAAGATGACTCTTTCATCAAGCATTTGTGATCTTGGGCACATCTTCAGTTACCTAGTTTTAATAGAACAGAGCACATTAGGACCTCTCTGTTCAAAGTGCTCCCTAAGCAAGCAACCCTAGTATCATTTAGAGGCTTCTTTAAACCATACATTTTCAGACTTCATCTCTAACCTCCAGAATCAGAATACATATTTGAAAAGCCTGCAAGAGAGCTTGACGGGTAAAGGGGCTTGCCATGCAAACCTAGCGATCTCTGCTTTAACCCTGGGATACATGCCAAAGTCAATGGAGTGAACAGGCTCTGCAAAGTTGCTCCCTAACCTCCACATGTGTACGATGGGATGTGTTTCCCTTCATTGTGCACTTATATATGAAATAATACAAAATTATGAAATATGAATGTGTCTGAAGATCTCAGATGACTGTTATGAATACTGAAATCTAACCAGTCCTAGGGTTAAGGGTCTCGGTGATTCCCCTCAAAGAAAGAACCAGTAGTCTGAACACTATTCTTTGTGAAATAGCTGGCCTGGAATATGTTACAGAATGAATAAGAAAATAAAGATGAAAACATTCTGACACAGCAGGACTTCAGCTACCTTGACCAAGAGGACCTTACGACTCCAGGAACCCTCTTGTCAGTCTTAGCAAAGGTCAGGTTTTTCCGAAACAGTCAAAACAGCGATCCTACATCCTTGAATTCATTCCCATCTTTTAAAAAGATGATCTAATTTTTGTAATGAAGGTTCCTTATTCTTGATTTTATGCAGCACAAGTAGTGACATAAGCTGTCATTTTGCTCTTACTGGCTTCCTTTTCCCCCACTTTCCACATAGCCATCCAAGCGTCACATTACTGCCAGGTCATTTACACCATCTGCTCACTAAATGTCTGTTGATGGGAGGATGGAGGACACCTGGTGACCGTGAAGTCAGGCCAATACACTGAGGAGGATCAGCAAAGGTACAAAGTATAAAATCAAATAGCTCTTGGGAGTCCAAAGGGTTGAATTTCAGAGGAAGGAGGGACAGGTGAAGAAGGTGAAGTTTCTGAGGCCCAGAGCAGTCGTGTCATTTCTTGACCTTGTGATCTGTGAGCACTGCCCTTAGAAGGGGAGAGATTCCTTTGGAAGCAGAGGCACATATATTTTCTGCTGAGTAGCTTCTTTTAGTAAAGAAAATGGTATACCGGGAGCCTCCTATGGGCACCTGTTGGACTGGAGATTGCTAAATTACCAAAAGACCATCTGTGTGTCCAGGTTGTTAGCTAGGTCATTCCTTCAAATTCCACAAAGCACGTCCAGTCAACTGTGTATCATTTATGAAAGCACGCCCACACTGAAAGACCTAGGTATAACCTGGAGAAACATGGCTAAAGGGCTACTCCCTGGACCACTGGGCCTCAGAGAATAAACTTAAGAGATACAATGCACCAGGCCCGAAGTAGGATACAGCTCAAGGTGTGCCCCAAGACCTGACACTATTACTGATGCTATGGATCGCTCAGGAAAAGGGATCTATCATGACTGTGCTCAGAAAGAACCAACAAGCAACTGAAAGTGTCATATGCAGATACTAGCACCGAACCAAGTTGCAGAAGCTGCTGACCTCTGTGGTTGAATTAGGCGAAAGCTGGAAGAAGCCGGAGGAGGAGGTTAACCCTATAGGAGGACCAGCAGTCTCAATTAACCTGGACCCCCGAGATCTCTCAGATACTGGAGCACCAACTAGGCAGCATACACCAGTTTAAAAGTTTTTATGATGGAACTTTTGGGAACTTAAACATTTCTAAAATATCTCAAAACTAGCATTCTCAAATTAACTACATTTGATTATTTTTTTTATTGGATATTTTATTTACATTTCAGATGTCATCCTCTTTCCCCATTTCCCCTCCCTAGAAAACCCCTACCCCATGACCCCTTTTCCTTTTTGCTTTTATACAATTTTTTAAAATGTTAATCAAAGGCTTTATAAGTTTGGTAATGCTCAATCAGAAGTGTAACTCAATACCCAACCTAGATATATCAACTATCTTTGACTGGTGGAGACACGTGAACATCTGCCTCCATGTCCCCCCCCCCTTTTCTCTCTTTCTCTCTCTCATCACCTAGCCTCACCTGTCCTCCTTCTCCTCCTCTCCTTACTCCTTCTCTTCCTTTCCGTACTTCTCCTCTTACATATCACCCTTCCTGTTAAAATAAAACTTTTCTCTTAAAATACAATTAGAGCAAAATTATGCCGATTTGTACCAGTGAGGTATGAGATAGTCCTAATACCCAGTCCATCCTTTTGTTGACTAACCAGAACCTCTGTCATCTTTCCTAACTAAAACACTCCTACTTCGGGCCTGATGCTGAAAATTCTTTTCCTTAGACTCTTCTCTACTTCAGTGCTCGCAGTTCTTTCAGACAGGAAAAATCACTTGATGCCCTGTCTTTCTACTAGAGGTGGGCTCTGATTGTTCCAAGGCATTACATTTAAGGTCCCTCCCTTTGAGTCCTGAGAGTTTTTCACCTCCCAAGCCTCTGGTACATTCTGGAAGGTCCCTCTAACCTCCTACCCCTAGAGGTTGCATGTTTCCATTCTTTCTGATTGCCCTCAGGGATTTCAGTCCTTTTTGCCAACCCAGTACCAAATCATGTTCCTCTCTTGTAGAAAGTCAGGGGGTGAACTGGGAAGAGAGTAAAACCTGGAATTTATAATAAATAAATAAATAAATAAATAAATAAATAAATAAATAAATAAATAAATACAATGCTGTCGTACACCACAGAACTTCAGTAGTCAGTCATGCCTCGCCTCGGGTTGGCTCAGAATATCTTCAAACCATCAGTCATCCGCTTAGGTTATGATTTCTATTTAAAACACAAAGCTTTATTAGTTCTGTTCCTGGTTTGTAAAGTCCATGTCTGCTAAAAACTTTCTTAGCCGGATTTACCAGTGTTTGTAGCATTTAGAGTCACTTTAGCAGGAAGTCTATACTGATCCAGTGAACAGTCTTTGGGTCAGAATCCTCACTTATAACTTCTGTGGGACCATGCGCAAAATACTCAATGTCCTGTCTCAGATTCTGTATCCCTAGAAGGGGATAATGATAGCAACCTGGCTTATAGATTTGTTTTAAAGACTACATTAATACACGTAGAAACATAAAACCGTAGACTCTCACACAATGTTAACTTCTAAGCAAGTGTCTGCTATTGTTATTGGAGAAGTAAGATGATTCTGAGACTTGTTTTCTTTCATTTTTACCCACAGGGAGGAGAGGCTAATTAAAGAAACTGTTATGAACAGCATTTGTATGGATTCCAGGCTCAAAGGAAAGGTGATAAACCTCTCCCACAGTTCCATATCCTGCCGTCTTCTTTCCCATTATCTTATTTGATTCCCACTTCTTTTAGAGAAAATAAGAAAAAAAAAAAAAAGAAATCTATGTAATGATTCATTCCTATGGTGTCTTCCTTGTCAGCATGTGCTTCATCACTGGAAGGTATTGACGTATTGAAGGTTCCCTCAAGCTTGCTCAAGCAGGGAATTAACTTCAAGCTCAATGATGACAGCGGGCTCTGTTGTGCTGCTCTTAAAGCCAAGTCCAGACCTGTACAGTGGGTCAAGTCACAGGTCTTAAAACTAATGTGATTCAAAGCAGAAGGGTGTTTACATGGGAGGGAGGGAGAAAGAGAAAGAGAGAGAGAGAGAGAGAGAGAGAGAGAGGGAGAGAGAGAGAGAGAGAGAGAGAGAGCAAAAGAGGACTCATTCCTCACTTTAGATAAAGACATGGCAAACAAAAGTCAAAAGTATTGCTCTACATATAAAGAACTGAACACCAGTGATCACCAGACATTCATATACCCAAGTTGGAGAGAAAATAGTGGTGGCATCTTGGAAGAGCTGATTCTTCTGTGATATAAGGGTAGCTACTGTTTGTTCTTGCCAGGGGATTCAAATATTATCCAACAATCTGATTTTTAAGGATATCTTCAGACATCTGAATTTTAAAAATCACATAAAGTTTTCATGTTGTTTTATCCTGTCCACAAGTAATGCAGGCACGGAGGAGAGAACAGACACTGAGGAATGCTCAACCGATAATGGGCTCAACTTGACACCCATCCCATGGGCAAGCGCCAATCCCTAACTATTAATGATACACTGCTATGCTTGCTGATAGAAGCATGTTGTTCTCTGAGAAGCTCCATTCAGTAGCTTACTTAGACAGATAGAGACACTGACAGCCAAACAGTGAATGGAACTTGGGGATTCTTAAGGAAGGATTGGAGGAAGGATTGTTGGTTCCGAAGGGGATAGAAACTCCACAGGAAGACCAACACAGTCAACTCACCTGGACCCTTGGGGCTCTCAGAACCTGAACCACCAACCAAAGAACATACTCAGGCTGGACCTAGGCCTCCCCACACATATGTAGCAGATGTGCAGCTTAACCTTTTTGTGGGTCCTGAACAACTGAAGAGGGTCCTATCCCAAAAGCTGTTGCCTGTACTTGGGATATGTTCTACTAGCTGAGTTGCCTTGTTTGGCCTTTGTGGGTAAGAAAGCTCCTAGCCTTGCAGAGACAGAAGTGCCAGAGAGGGGGGCGATACTGCGGGAGGGTACTTGCTCAGATGAGAAGAGGCAGGAGGGGAAGGATTGTGGGAGGGGTGATTGGGAAGAGGTCAGTGAGGCAGAAGTAAAGTGAATAAGTAAAATAAATAAGTAAAACAAAAAAAACCCCACATCATCTGAAATAGACATAATATAGTAGACCTTACTTAAAAGCATTAATTTGTCATTACATTGCAGGCATTGAGAGGGACAGTTTATATCTGAAGTGCCTCACAGAAACTAACCTCACGTGATAAAATGTTGTTTCCTAACTTGTTTTGATAGAAAGGGAAGGAACATTTAAGAGATGCTGACTAACAAGAGTGCTTGGGTCACTGAAGACTCTCTAAGGCAGTGGCTCTCAATCTTCCCAATTCTGCAATCCTTTCCTTATGTTGTGGTGACTGACCCCAACCATAAAACTGTTTTCATTGCTAGTCTGTAACTATAATTTTGATACTGTTATGAACTGTAATTAAATCTCCGTGTTTTCTGATGGTCTTAGGTGACCCCTGTGAAAGGATGAAGGGCATCATGACCCACAGGTTGAGAAACACTGCTCTAAGGGATTGTAGGATATTCTCTTCCTATTTCTCTTTTGCTTTTTATACCATGGAGAGAACATCTTACCATCCCTGACTTTTCCCAGCACAATGTGCTGTGTTCTCTCCCCATGGTACAAAAGAAGTGACTTGCCCCATGTGAGTCAGAGTAATTCTTCTTTCTGTAAGTAGATCATCTCTCACATTCTGTTGCATTAGTAGAAAGAAAGCTGACTAATCCACTTATTTGATCAATAACTGATCTGTCATATATTGATATTTCAGAATATAGTGGTATTGTGTATTCATCCATATTTTAGGAGACAATACATGATCCTTTGATGTAGGTTTGTTTAACATGTACTAAGGATTGTATCCCAGTATCTAATATGAGATAGGAACATCAAGAAGAACCGCTGTGTCCATGGTGTGAGTATGACTGAATGAGGGCATTTAAAGAAGATCATTAGTTTGCTTTAGGAAGACAAACCTTTCTTACATGAAGGAATAATTCTGCTATTTTAGCCATGTGATAAAAAGCTTCCATTCAAGTTCTCTTAGTCTCATAAAAGTCTGCTTTTACTCTTGTTCCAACTTTGCTTTGTTTTGATGATTGGTCATCTGGAACCATCAGACCTATTCAATATTGGAAGCATATGTAAACCTTAAAGTTGGTCGGATTGATTTGTGCAATGGCAAAATAGGACAGATAGGATTTGTTGCTGAATTTGTCAATAAGAAAATTTCTCACTTCTAGGCCCTCAGAAGCTTAGAATATGAGAGAAGGCAACCTAAGGTTAAGAAGAGCATGGTGACGTTGAATCATGACATCCCTGCTGTAAAATGAAACATGTTTATATCTGTAAAATGCTGAAATATACAAATGGTTTACAAGAAATGCATAGCATGGCTAATGATGAACGTATTAGGATAAGATTTGAGTTCTGAGTCATCATTCCTTTTCTGTGAGCTAAAAGGAAATTATTCATTCATTTATTTACCTATTTAATCTTTACTAAACCTTTGAGTTTCACGTGCTGTGTTTTGATCATATTCATCACTTCAACTCTTCTCTTCCCAGGTGTACCTCCTCCCTACATCTCCTAACCGTCCAATTTTGTGTCTGCTTTATGAAATACTAAACTTATCAAATCTATTGTGTGCTGCCTATACGTTCTTGGATGTGTTGCCTTCTACTGGAGCATGCTTGTCTTACAGGGGATAAGGAAGGGGCTGCACTGTTAAAGAAAACTGGCTTCTTTCTTCAAGCAGCCATAAAATGGCCAAAGTTCCTTGACTAGATGTGGATTTTCTTTGGCTTGACCTTGCATACACCTCATGAATATTGTCAAGACAACTGTGAGTTCACATGTGCAGCTGACTTGCTGTGTCTAGAAGAACACACGATTGTTTTATTTGGGATTAAGATGATGTTCTATAATTAGAAACCGTCTAGATGTTCTTCAGTGGACCAACAGATAAAGAAAATTTGGTACGTTTACACAATGTAATATTACTTAGCTGCTAGAAAACTATAAAAATTCCAGGTAAATGGATGGAGAAAAAAAACAGTTATCCTCAATGTGGAAACAAAGATCACAAAAGATAAATATGGCATATGGCATATATTCACTTATATGTGGATGTTAGCTTTTAAGCCTTCAATTGCCATTTCATTATCTAGATAACCATAGAGGTTAGGTATAGAATAAGGGACTAGGGGTTATACTGCTTAGGTAGGGGAAAAAAGGATGGGGAGTCGGAGACTGGAAAGGGAGTATTAATTAAATGGAGAGAGCTAGGGAAGAGGTAAAGGGGGAAATATAGGGAGAGGTAACTAAAACTAAGGATCATTTGAAAGACAATATGAAAACCTACTAATGTGGAGGCTTTTAAAAACAAACATATGTGAAAGAAATCTAAATGTAATCACCATAACAAGAAACACATAACCCAATTAGGTATCTCTCACCATCCAATGAAAACACCTGTGCCAGGAAAGTGTTACATATAATTAAATTGATAGCCAAAGGGTTCTACGGGAACCCCCAAACAACCCTGGTTACTGTCAAAGCTAAGACTGTTGTCCATGGACTGATGGTAAAGCTCTGTTGCTGAAGACAAAATTTACATATTTCATTATTCACAGAGAAATTGAGCTGATGCCTATCCAGAGCCTTCATCCCTACTAATGTTTATAGTACTGGATTGTACTTTGCATACTATAAGAGATAGTAAGCCAAGAAAGGTAAACAGCAACCAAGCTACAAAATCATTAGCCTACAATGGTGACCTGTATTCAAGGTTTACTGGTGCAGTAGTGGCACAAAAGTTGTGGGAATAACCAACCACTATCTGATAGGATTTAAGGTTCAATCCATGAAATGAAAACTATGCCTGACAATGATCAGGTAGCCATGAACTTGAGAAGAAATAGATCAAGGACTCATGGGAAAACCAAATACTAGTCTTCTGCTAAAATAGCATAGCAATAAAATGACTCCTCGTTACATTCTACAAAACTATTGGATTAGTGTCTTGCTCAGTCATAAAAAGAGAAGCTACTTCCTGCAGTTGATGGGAGCAAAACCAGAGAGCCAGAATTGGACAATGTGCAGAGCTTGAGAGACCCAGTCCTAAGTAGGATATCGTCACCAAATCCTTCCCCTTAGGGATCAGAGAACCCAGCATAAAGGGATATAGAAAGATTGTAAGAGCCACTTGGATGGCAGACACCAAGGAAACAATGCATTTAGATACAACAGAGCACACAGAAACTCAAAGAGAGTTCACATATATGAACTCAAGGCAGCATGACCAGGATCTGCACTTGTCTATGGCAATGGGGTACCAGATCTAAGAAGGGAAGTAGACACAGCCCACATATCTAACCCAGAAGGCATTTCCAAATTAGTTTTGTCCAATAGGGTCTCACTGAAACTACAAACCACACTTACGAGCAGGCCCCATGTCCATCAGAAGATGGCCAATACAAATTGGAATATTTTTGTCTCATGCTTTGTCTGGAGATTTTTTCTTAAAAAAAAATCTTATAGATCTTTGGTTATATATTTTGGTTTCCAGTGTGTGTTTTCATAAGGATTTTTGTGTGAGTGTTTCTCTCTGTATCCATATGTGTGTGTTGGAGGTTGGCTCTTTTTTCTGTTTGTTTCTTTTGTCCCATTTGGTAGTTTGTTTGTTTTTATTTTGTTTTTTGGTTGTTGTTTGTTTATTTTTTTTGTTTTGATTCTGTTGTTGCTGTTATTGCCTGTTTGTTTTCTAAAGAGGGAGAAAAATAAAAGCTGTGGATTTGGGTGGCTGGAGAGGTGGGCAGGATCTGGGAGGACTTCAGAGAGGGACAATAGGATCAGATTGTATGACATTTAAGAAAAAACTATTCTCAATAAAAATTAAAATTATAAAGAAGATGACCGTCTGTGGAAATGTTTTATGAATTTTAGAAACTGGAGTAGCTTTGCAGTGTGGGCTTTTTAAAGGTCAGGCATGTCCTAGCTGGAGTCAAAGACTTACCAACTGATATTGTGAAATCTTCAAAACTTTACTCCCCGGAACTCAGATTCTTCATTTGTCAAATGGAGAATTATCTTGCCAGCCTTTCATGAGGATTAGCAAGATAAACAAAAGGAAAACATTTAACTCAGTGTATCTGATAGGTTATATATGTGCAATCAATATGGATTTTTCTTCAACACTTCCTTCTGTCTTAGACACTTTCTGAGGCTGATTAATTCACCTCTTGTAAACATCCACTAGGAGGAATTTTTGCATCTAGTAACTTGGAAAACAAAAAGGCACAGGGAGTTTTAATTAACTATAGTAACCTGACATATTGGAAAAAAAAACCTTACTGTGATCTCTGTCCTGAAGTCATGCAAAGACATATCTCTGCTCAGAAAGTTTATTCTTGAATGTGAATTGTTAAACCAAAGTATTTACAGAATTAATGTGATAGTTGCAAACTTCTCTATATTGGTTCTGTGCTGAAGTTCTCTGTTGAAAATAGAAACAGTTGATTGCAACTCAAGTTCAAGAAATGTTTCACAGAGTAGGTGAACAAGTCTTCCACGTGATGAATGGAGAATGAAGCAGCATGGTCCTATGTGGCCTGAGCAACTGAGCATTGCCGGGAAGAGTTGATACGCATGTGTGCCTGGGTCTCAAGCATCATGGTATCCACTTTGTTCCCCTTGGGTCTTGACAGACACATGACATCATAGTCCAGGTAATGCTAGAAGAACCATGGTTTCTTATTTAGTATTCCCTAAATGAACTCACTTTGTGCATGTAGATAATTATGCTTTTCCCCCAGAACAGAGGAGATATGCCAGCAGAAATGGTAGGGCAAGGGAAATTTCAGATAGGATGTTTTTTTAACTTTGCTGACGAAACAGAACCATCAAATTTTTTCTTTTTTTGGTAAACACTGTTATATTAAAAGTATAGCCATATGAAGTATTAGCTAAACTAAGGCACTTCTGGGAGAAAAGGAGAACTTATGTCAAGTATTAAAATTGTTACCATAAAGCAGACCTCAGCCAAGTAAGGCTGTACATGGTTCTTCTTAATCTCTGTTTAGTGCCTACTTCTCCCTACTGTTTTCACATCTCTATTACAGATCCTCATTGTTATCAAGATTTTAATCCACCTTTACCTAACACTACCTGAAGACTATGCTGCATACTTACTGCAAAAACTCAAGACACAGAACTAAAAAATTGATCTTTAAATATTAATTTATGATCAAACATCTTAATATTAATCTTATTGTAGATTCTTTTAAGAAAAAATCATGTCCATATGCAACATGTGAAATATGGAATCAACATATTTGAAGAAGAGAAATTTTGGTCATATTTGGGCATTTTTAAAGACTTCGGAAGTAGAGAAAGTTTCTTTTGTTGCACTTTCTTGTGGCTTTCATTTTCATGGTGTGTGTATCTCTCTCTCTCTCTCTCTCTCTCTCTCTCTCTCTCTCTCTCTCTCTGTGTGTGTGTGTGTGTGTGTGTGTGTGTGTGTGTGTGTGTGTGTGTGCGCACACATATGTATATTAGCTCAATTGGCTTTCTCTATAGAGGAAGCAGATATGCTAGAGAGAGCTTAATTCTGCCATATTGCCTGTGTGTTTTAAAGGCAAACAAACAAGCAAACAAGCAAAACCAACCCAAGGAACTGGAAAATCAAAGTACATAACCCAACTTAAAGATTACATGTTGGCTATCACTTGCCATTGATGAATCACTGTCTTTGTACTTGTGGAAATTTTTGACAGCTAAATCAAATTTAGTACAAACTGAGAGATAGTCACAGACATTTCTGAATTAACAGTATTTCTGACAATAGTTACATAATATAATGTTGTACTGTCCTAGAACTTGTTATAGGTACCTCACGGTATTCACAGAGCAAGCAGTTGAGTGATTTATACATTTTTTATGAAATCAAAATATAATTATAACATTTCTTCCTTCCCTGTACTTCATTCAACTCCTCCAGTGTACCACCCACCTTGCTTTCCCTCAAATTCATAGCCTTCATTTCATTGATCTTTGTCATAAACACATAACTAATTTTTGCCAATTAATTAATTTATACTGTGATGTGTGTGTGTGTGTTTGTTTGTGTGCGTATGTATGTGCACATATAACATATGTAGACGTCAGAGATAATTGACCACAGTTGTTTTTTTTCTTTCCATACTGTATGTCTTGGGGATTAAACTCATGGTCCTGAGTTTTGTGGCCTTTCCTGCAGAGTCATCTCATGAGTTTCCAAAGCAATAGTTAAAACTGAATAATCATTTAAAAATTATTACTATCATTTTTACTCTGCAATGCAAAATTGTCATTTCCCCCCATATGGGGAACAAAATTGTTTGTGGACATTAGCCAGCCTTTAGAATTCTACACAGAAAAAGAGATGTTCAATTCCTAGCTCAGTGCTTAAAGTCACTAACTCTCAGCACTTTTAGCCATTAAGAGTTTTGCAATAGCCACTCCCTGAACTAGTAATAAATTTCTCTAACTAACATTGAGAACAGCTCAGGTCTATGAATACAAGCATACATATTTAGGTGGTAGTTTTACAACACGACCATTTAGCAAAACGACACCAAAAGGTTTCTTTTTGGACTTATGATTTCTCTAGTCATGGCTTTTGACCATGTCTTTCGTATCAGGTATGAATTCCTTTGTGTGAACCAGGTTTCAAGTCCAATTCAGAGAGTGATTGGTTACTACCATCAATAGTCCTGACAGTATCATACTATTGGGTACATGGTGTCTGGGAGGTCATAAATGTATCATTTTGGTGTCCATCCTTATTGTTATTTCTACAAGACCAAGCCAGTTAAAAATTTCAGCATGAAAGGTGGAGGACCTCCGAAGGCTTTATCCTTAGATGAAGAGCTAAGGCAGTTAATAGTTGCTTCAGAAGCAAAAGCTTCTTTTCTTTGTGGGCTGGCCACTGGCTGGTTGCCCATGCCCCAGTGGATAGCCAGACACAAATGGCATATGGACAGCATTAGTTGGACTCAGTTTATTATAAAAGAAGTCATTACATAGTAAAGGAGATATACTGGGGGAAGTAGGGGAGGGTTGGAAGAAAGAATTTGAAGGTGGAAATGATTAAGATGCACTGTATTCATATAGGTTTTCAAAGAATAAAAAGAAATAACTCAAATTTCTAGGCAGGTAGTTTCCTTATGTAACATAGCTCCTAAAACATACTTCATATTGCGTTACATCAGAGCCATAGTTTCAGATTGTTTCCTACTGTTTTTGTCCTTGTTCAAGGCTAAGTGTGTATGTGTGTGTGTGTGTGTGTGTGTGGTGTGTTTGCAATATTTATATTTGTACTGAAGTTGTGTGGATTTATATGATTAGGTAAAGTTGGGTGCTAGAGGCGAGATTATGCAATTGGTTATCTTCAGTGACACTTAACTCTTGTTTTATGTCTATTTATATTCAAAAACTTGCAGACAAGAGTTTAGTTTCCTGTTGTGACTTTCTGCCTAATAACACTTTTTAGTCTAAGTTTCAGCATAAGAGGAAGGGAGAACATAAAAACCAAACTGTGCAGGAGACACTGCAGTCAACCATCCATGAAATATTTATGAGGTCTTCTTTCCCTAAATGTAGACCAGAGATATAATTAGATTTAAAAAATTACTTAAAAAAATTACTTCTTCTGCAGCTCAATGTGGGCTTTTCCTATGAGTATTTGTCAACAGTTCTTGGAGTTTGGTTTGGATTCTGTTGATTTTTGTTAATGTCTAAACACCATGTTCCGCATATAATTAAGGCTTCAAATAAAATAGAATGCATCAGACAGGATTTAAAGAAGGTGTTGTGAGAAATATTAAAAAAAATGCAAAGGGACAAGTGTTGTGGACAGCCCTGGTGCTGTTTGTAATTTGATGCTAATCCAGCTTCTCTGGAGGGGCTTCCTGGGATGAGATGTGAATCCAGTACTCAGGACTTCATGTGACTCTTCTAATGAATAAACCAGTCACTGGGTGAGTAGGAGAGACTTCCAGATCCAAGAGAGGGGGAGAAGAGGCAGGAAAAAGATACAAAAATTTGAACAGGGACAGTGAGGACAGGGAGGGCAAGATGTAGCTATTAGTAATCCCCCATTTAGACAAGATTAGGATTCTAGTAGCTGTACCCAGCTACTGAGTTACCATTGATTCTGAACTAAGTTTGTGTGGTGTTTTCCTTCCCACAGCAGCTCGACTGGGTTCCAGAGAGAAAGGTACAGCAGCAAAGTATGGGTTTGCCATGAGTGCACACCAAAAGGCTGTGGGAATTTTGAAGCATGGAGCTGTCATGGTAGTGACCTGACAGTGAGAACTTAGTGAGTTGGATGGAGAGATTTTGGAGCTCTAAGTTACTCTCCATGAGATGAGAACAGGTAAGCCATGCCTGACAGTGCCTGGCTGGCCAGTTCACCTGGACCTGCTGGTTAGAATGAGTTGCATATTTTACTATTTTCTGCAATAAGAAGAAACCAAAAAAATATACAGGAGTTCTAAGAAATGGTTATTTTGTGAAGAGGAATATAGATTGTGTTGAGAGATATCAAGGTATGCCTCATTCACTCCTTTTTAAAAAGAAGTGAATCTTCAGTCTCCAATAATAAGTGGTCTGATATCCACCAGTGCAATAATGAGGGGCCTGATATCCACCAGTTCAATAGTGGCATAGATATCGTTGGAGTAACTAAATATTTTGTGATTTAATTCGAGACTGCCCCAGCAAGATATAACCCATACTTAGTACCATTATTAAAGCCAAGTACCTATGCTCTGCAGATCATAGTCCCATGGGACAAGTCTACTACTATTGTTCAGCTAAAGGGACAAGCTATTACACTGATTACTAATGACTTACTATATATATAGGTCACATTTTTTTTTTTTTTTTGCTATGATAAACCCTTTCTTTTGTTTGCAAGATCAATGTGGAAAAGTTTGGGACAGTGGGCTAGGAAAAAAAATCCCTAAAATGTTGGAACCAGAATCTGTTAAGAGATACTGGTGATAATCTACAAAACCAGAATGACAAATGAAGTGAGAACAATTAGAGCTGTGCTTATGGAGATTTAGAGGGGAACAAGGTTTCCATTTAGAATTGGGTTGGGGGCTAGAGAAATGACTCAGTGGTTAAGAACACATGTTTTCCTTGGAGAAGACCAGAACTTGTTTTTTTATAGTCATGCCATGCAGATCACAACTGCCAGTGTCTCCTGCCACCAGGGGTATTGACAACGCTGGTGGTACCGAGCTTGAGTGTAGGTATGGGGGATTAAAGAACAACTCAGACTCGGGTCATTCCCTGTGAGAGAATGCCAATGACTTTACTGGGTAGGTTCAATATATACACCAAGCCGGGAAAGAAAAACACAAACTCAGGAAAAATCAGGAACTCAACTGGGGGGGTGGGGCGAGGTGCAATAGAATGTCAAGTGTAAATTTCCTTCCTGGGGCATCATCCTTCAACAGGATGTTTTGTTCTTAGAAAAATTGAAAAATGTTACTTTACAGACAGCAGCACATGGAAAGTCTCAGCCAGGGCATAGCAGCCCTTTGGGGTCCTGTAGAACCCCAAATTTGTGTGTACTTATTAAATTTCTGTGTACATATCCCAAACTCTCTCTCTCTCTCTCTCTCTCTCTATCTCTCTCTCTCTCTCTCTCTCTCTCTCTCTCTCTCTTTTCTTGGTGACACTCCGAACCGGAATGACAAGCAATGTCAAGGCTCTGCCATGTGAAACTCAAAACTCATTTGAAAAGTATTTGAAGGAGAATGTCTAAAAAGATAAGTTTCCAATGTGCTTCTGGAAAATGGCCACCTAAAAAAATAATTTTCTTAATTTAGACATATAAGCCGTTGGCTACTGGAGCTATAAGAATATTTCAAGGATGTAAAAAATACATCTCCAGATGTTTGCAGAAGTTGTCACTGTCATTCATGTATTGTTGGCCTTAGCAACAAGTGGAATTAGAGCGTTATGAGTATCATGTAAGCCTACAGCAAGACTCCAGGATGCTACCAGGGCCAGATAATGTACCAGGCTCAACCTTTATCTATGGATAACCTAAACAGTTTGTATGTGACTTCATAAAAATGAAGGCTAAGTTCCAATGCAGTCTCTAGGATGCTGGAGATGCCAAGAACAAAGGACATCTGCCAAAATAGTTTTCAGCTATTAAGAGTGTCAGCAGTAAGCCTATACAAGCAGGCAAGGCTTTCCAAAGTCCATTGGAGTACAGATGATACCTCAGGAGTCTAAGATTTTGGACATTGTCGTCATAGTGTTTGGAAAATATTCTCTTAGGTTTTTACTCTGTGTCATAATATATATTCAATATATTCAAAGTTTATAACATTGAATATATTTATAACTTTGAATATATTCAAAGTTTATAACATTTTTTTCTTTTCACTTTACAAGAGATCACAGCTGAGAGATTATCTTTTGTTTGAAAGAAAACTTTGGAATGTGAGCAATGTTGAAACAAAGTTTGAAGTTGGATTGGAAAGTATTTTTGCAGTAATACACAGCCATGATCTCACAAGGATCAGGCATAGGATGTCATGGCCTGATTCTGAAATGTTCCCCATGGTTTATGTGTTTAAAGGGCTGATCCCCACCTGGCTTCAGAGGAATGTAGAACTTTAGTAGAAGGAACATACCTGAGAAAAGTAAGTCCGAAGAATGAGGCCTTATACTTTACAATGCAGCCCTGCTTTTAGCCATTATGGTTGCATTTCCTGCTTCCTGGTTGGCAGCATATAACACAGAGCTGCTCTGTGCTCTTGCCACCATAAACTACAGCCCAGTATGCCTTCCTTCTTGTGATGGACTATATTCTCTTACAAAATGAGCCTAATAAATCCTTTCTTTCTTACACTGCCTGTTTTTAGGTCACAGTGATGTTAAAAATAACTAATAAGCAGAAAGTACTAATCAATGACAGAAATTTGTCCAAATGAATTAGATACAGAATCTAAATACTTTAAAAATGTTCAACTAGAATTCTTTTTCACAAATCATCCAGTGTGCCAGTTCCTTCCAATGTCTTTAGTATATTTATTATTTGAAATCCACTTGTTATGAGAGAACTATAGGCATCATAACGACGAAAGCAAGTCAATTCTGAGTCGAATAAACTGGGGACAGGAACACACACATACACACACACGCACACACACACACACACACACACACACACACACACACACACACTGAAAAAGACTAGAACACATAGCCACATATAGGAAGAATAAGAAATCCCAGTAGCAGAGAGAAATGAATCTTACAAAGTCAACTGGGTTAGTATGAACGGATGATGAATAAATAAGTAATAAAAGATGCATTCAAATTAGGCAAAATGTCTGTATTTCTAGCACTAGCGTCTTTTATTTTAAAACAACCTAGGGCAAGCCTTGTACGTTAAACATTTACCAGCAAGACAAAAAAATAGAAGTGTGACAATATTCTGACAATTCAGGCAAATTCTCCACTTTTACAGTATAGAAAATACCATTGGGAAATAGAATATTAAATATAAACATGCCATATGTATATGATGTAAATGATTAAGTATATGTGTATGTGTATATGTATATATCAACATGCTATTACCTATTTGTTAATTTATATGACATCTTTGACTCAGGGGAGAGAATAAGATACCATTAATGATTCTAAAGTATGACTGAAAGTTGTTTATGTTGTGGATTCACATTAATGTTAATATATGCACAAGGAAAATTGAGCTCCTCTTCTTAAGCAATTGAAATAAAAGTTCATGAGAGGTAGAATTTGAGGAGAAAATTACAATACATAGTACAAAAACTAATGTACAGTTTACATTGAAGAACTAGGAGGGAAATTAATAGAGAATGCCTTCAATCTGCATTTTCATAAGATTATTTTTACCTATGATTAAAGTTAGGTTCATATATGTGTAATCAAACATTTGGTAAACTCAGTTTCATGCTGAACACAATATGCTTCTCTTTACTTTAGCTTTATACACGTTTTTCTTTCAAAACTGTTTGATATAATTTAAAAAGAAATTCAAAGTGTACCAATTGTCAAAGATTAAAAAATAGATATGTAGTAATAAAGACAATACCTGTTAACATTTCTGTTGGACATACACTTCTAAAAACACAAAATAATATTTATATGTATTTTTTATCAAATATATTTATTTTTACATAATATGTTTGATTTTTCTGTTATTAAATTTATTTTTACATTAAAATTATATATGTAACATTTGCGTAACTATACAATGTTCTGTTGCATAATAAAAATTACTTAGGTAACTATTTTTAAAGATTTATCTTTATTGATGTATATGTATGCATGTATGTGTATGTATATATGTTATTGCACATAGTGGTCATAAAAACCAGAAGGTGGTGTTGGATTCTCTGAAGCTTTAGTTACAGGTAATTTTGAGTTGCCATGTATGGGTTCTAGGAATTGAACCAGAATCCGCTGTAAGAGCGATGTATTATTTTAACTACTGAGTCATCTCTCCATTGCTCTAATTAACTCTCTAAAGAAATTGTTTATTTATTATTGTTGTTGTATTGTGAGTCTCTGTGTGTATATGTGTTTGTATGCATGTATGTGTATGATTTATTTGTAAATTTTCTATGCCACAACTCACATAGGGAGATCAAAAGACAGCTTTGTGGTCAATTCTAGAGTAAATCTATCTCTTCAGTCTTTATGTGACTAGAACATAGGTTGGCTGGCTGGTAGAACAAACGGCTATCTTCTAAACCATCTTCACTGGCTGTAGTCTTTTGAATGAAAATGCCCCCTAGAGGATGATGGGAGTACTCTTTTTGGAGGTGTGGCCTTGTTAGAGGAAGTGTTACTGGTGGATGGGTTTTGAGGTTTCAAATGCTCAAGCCAGGTCCGGTTTCACTCTGTCTTCCTGCTGCCTGCAGATCCAGATGTAGAACTCTTAGCTACCTCTCTAGCACCATGTCTATGCACCACCATGCTTCCACCACGGTGACAGTAAACTAAGTCTCAAAATCATAAGCCAACCCCAACTAGATGTTTCCCTTTATAACAGTTGCTGTGGTCATAGTGTC
The DNA here is from genome assembly GCA_030674055.1 of Rhabdomys pumilio. NCBI lineage: Eukaryota > Metazoa > Chordata > Mammalia > Rodentia > Muridae > Rhabdomys > Rhabdomys pumilio. The sequence continues at coordinate 44,665,484 of JANHMN010000017.1, forward strand.
TCTTCCCAGAAATAGAAACCTTGACTAAGACTCTGGTACTCTTGTTACATGATTAATTCTTAGTTTTAGTTATAAAACTTGTTTCTAGATTTTGCAGTAGTATAAAGAAATCAGATTATAAGTTTTAATATCAGGTCTTCAAATTTATCTTCAATAATTTATTTGTAGTTAGCTTTGATGGGACTACAGAGACATGAGATGTACATATTGTTAAAATTCTAAGTTGTACCCTGCTATATGTTTCTAGAAGGGCTGCTATTCTCCTAAAATGGCTCTGTGTGGATCTGCCTTCGTATAGCACAGCAGATATCTTCTCAATGTCAATGGCTGTGTGTGGACATTTAACCAGCTCTCTTGTTACTCAGAATTATGTTTTGTCATCTTCCTTTACTTTCCATCTTGTTGAACTTGAGAAATGTGCGATTGTGTCTCAGACTAATTTTGTCATTTAAATTTTCCTGGTGAGTCCAAATATATGTTTATTAGCAATTTGTATCAAAATTGTATCTACTTATTGATGATGCATTCCAAAGCTTCAGTAGATGGCTAAGGTTATAGGTAGTATGAATCATATACAATTCTTTATAGACAATCATACTCGTGAAAAAAATTTCAACAAACTTGATTTATAGAAAGATTGACAACTATCACTAACATTAAAATAAAATATTACAAGTACGTGATTCATTTCCTCAGACTAATACAGTAGATTTGTTCTTTCAGTAATATTTTTTATGTCCTGATTCCATTGAGATCACCCCTCTTTTTACTTGGAAGAAGCACTGTTAACCTTCCTCAATAACAGAACTGACTGTACCACAATTACATTCTGGTACCGTAACTGAGTAAAATAAAGATCATTTGAACAGGGGCTTCACGGTTTTCTCAGTAGTCAGTCTAATAACCAAGATGACTACTAAGTCACTATTACAGAGGTAGGTTCATATAACATTGGTAAAGCTGTTTAGGAGGTGGTTTCATATCCTGCCTGGGGGAGAGTAGACAAAGTTGTGAGAATTTCCCTCTGGCTACTCCAAATTGAGAGCAGTTTGCAATCTGTGAGTACTTTTTCTGAAAGTTTCCACTTCATATTTTAGACCACAGATAAATATAAGTAAACGAAATAGAGGAGATCAAAACTAACCTCACAAAGAATACCATCCTCAATTTGTGCATTGTTCATTCCAATTTTGACCATTTTCTCTACTGGTATTGCCTGAATTTGATTGATGCATAATAATTCAAATGGATGTATAAATTCCTTGAGCATGGTGACTTTCACAATGTTAGCCGATATCTCATATTGTACCTTTAGAGTTTGAAAGAGTCCACAGTTATTCCTATATTACTACATCTTTCTCATAATGGTGATTGGTAGCCAAATCATAATATCAAACCAGGAAAAGGTAACACTCTAAAATGTGTGTGAAAGCTGATTGTGAAACTTGGTCCAGCCAAAAGCAAAATATAAAATTCGATCAATTTTTCTCTCTTTTTCATCTAACCATAAGTGTGTTTTTGTTTATTTAAGTATTTTAGACCTAAGTCGATGTGTCTTATGAACTCATTTTAAAATGGGCTTATGTTTTCCAATTTTACATTTTCTACTAACAGTGGTAGTGATATAGCTGGTGTGTCCGTGACCTCAGGACCTGACCTTGGTAGGAAACAAATATTAGCAGTCAAATTGATTTGGTGTATGGGTACTCACATTCAGGGGCAAATGCAGGATCTAGGTATGTTCCATGGTTCAGGGAGGATCTGGAATTGGCAGCTTCACCAGGCCCTCAGTAAATCATTGTGTAGCTCTGACTCCCACTTGTGGGAATCATCACACTATGCTGCGACTTTCTACTAGACTCAAATCTCAGAGTCTCACCTTTGATTCAGCTCATACGGAATAATGGATATTCATAAACTCATAGACATGTCGCCTTCCCACCCCTAATTTTTTCCTCTTGGTGTTTGGTGTTAGGGTGAAGGGCGAAGGCCACATTTGAACATAAGTCAGTTTTTTTTATTTTTTATTTTATGTGGGGGAAAGCCAGGGGCATTTGTAGAACTTAAAACAGAAATCAAACCTTTAAAGGTCGACGGTATGTGTCTTGCTACTCATATTCTGTTCTGGCTTCCAACTTTCCTTAGGCTTAAAATATTCTGGAGTCCCTGGTTTCTTTGTTCTTTGGAGAGTTCATTTTTTATTCTTTCAAAAACACTGTTTTCTTTTTCTTTTTTCCTTTTTTGTTTTTTTTTTTTGGGGGGGGGGAGAAACAGCAAACAAACACAAGAAAGCTTCAGTTGATCACAATGTCAGAGGCTTGCTACTTACCACTTTGTAGAAGTAATTAGACTGCTCTCATTTCTGTGTATGTTTCTCTAGAAACTCACATTAAGTGTATGATATTCTCAGTGGTCAGAGATACCAGGGCCCAGTCAGTCTACAAAGAAACTAGGAGATACTGGGACAGATGAAGTGGCCATTAGCTTATTTTGAAGTGAAGTGAGATGAGAAGTTATATATGGAAATAATATGAATGTAACAGTCTTCAATATCTTCTTTTATTACTCTAGCTACAGAGTTTGGCATCAAATTTGTTTGCTACCTAATGCTTTTGTTTGTTTGTTTGTTTGTTTATACCAGCACAATACTTAGGGATTTCAAGCTTGTTGCTCTGCTCATTATATTTTTTTGAGTGCCAGGATGCTGGTTAGAAATCTCCACTGTATTAAAAAGCCAATACAAAAATTGAAATGATGCTTCTTAACGTTTTCTGTCTGTATAAACTTATTTTTCACATCAATTATTTTGCATCTGCATGTAGAAAATATAAATGTCTTTGACTATTATGAGGAAAAAAGATCCTGTCTTTGAGGTGACTTTGTTTTCTACATTGAAAAGACATTATACTTTATTGATAGATAATAAATTTGGCTACTTAAAGTTTGGATTGTATGCATTGTTATGAGAAAGATGGGTATCTGGGTACAGTACATTGATCAATTTTAATTCCCTTGACTAAAGATTCCTTTATCTTTTCCCTTTTATACCCAGTATTAATTCTGTTCATAGTTCAAGTTTTTGACTTCTCATTAATTCATTTACTCTAGATATATATTGTGTAAAGAATGAAATCAAACATACAAGGCCCCTATCAACCTTGAGGTTACAATCCAAAGAAATCTTTGTTTCTCTTGCATTGCGACCACTTGGCCTAAATTGCACATAATTTCTCACTTTATGTATTTCTTTTAGATACCCAGAGAATTAAATGCTTATCATAAGTATCTTTCCACTTTTTCATGGGCTGAGTGCTTATCAGTTTAGTTGAGATAAAATTGTAATATAGGCAGTGTACAAAATATCAAAATCATTTTGATAAAACTCACACTGTGGTAAGTACGGTTCTTCACAAGTCAGTCCACCACTAACTACTCACTCCATGATGATACCCACTTGGAAACGGTATGTAGGCACTGCTTTGGGCCACATTAGCTACACTCAGATCTCCAGCAAGCCCTAAAATTACAAGGAAGAGCAAAACAAACAAATAAGCAAAGAAACAAATAAACCAAAATGAAAATATGGGAACAAGAAAGCGAATGCGTGACATGAATATATATATATATATATATATATATATATATATATATATATATATAATTTCAAGCTGGTCTTGAGGAAACAGAATTACAAAATCCATTCCAACATAGAGCTCATTCTACTTCTACAGGGGAAAGCTACACTCCTTACCCACGGACTCTTGATTTTCAGATGTTTTCTGTGGCTATGTTTGTTTATTTTTAGATTTTATTTATTTATTATTATGAAGGAAGAGGGAGGGAGATGAGAAACGAGGTGGTAAAGGAGACAGCGCATGTAGAGATCAAAGAACAACTTTTTGGCTTTTTGAAGATGAGACTCAGAAAGGCTGGCCAGGCTTATGCAGCAGCCGATCTCACATACCGAGCCATTCCACCCACACTGGGGTAATTGTTGAATCTGTGAGAACAAATAAAATGCCCTACACATTCATCAAATATTTTTAAAACCGTTTACCAGAGAATAATCTCATCTTATTTGTTTAATTAGAAATATGAAAAAAACCCTCCTCATCTAATCAAATTCCACTATTTGCTAATTTATGAGAAGTATATATTTTACTGTGTGTAGATTTTTATAACATTTACATATTCTGATAAAACTTTATTACATTTAAGCACAGCTGGTCTTTTATAGTTATATTTATGGCATTTTATACTTTTAAAAATCTAAGTGTTTTATGTTTATTATGACTATTATGATTATGACTATTATGTGATGTGTGTTATGTACGTGGTTCATTTGGGCTTGTACATCTGTCATATGTGTGTAGGTGCTTGCAGTGCTGGAGTTATAGATGCTTAGGAGCCTTCTTATTTAGGTGCTGGGACCCAAACTCAAGTCTTTTCCAAACACCACAAGAAGTATTTACTGCTGAGCCAATTCTTCAGTCCCTATGCTTGCTTTGGTTCAGGCAAAAACATGACTGCAACTTAAAAAAAATATATCCTAAATGACAACAGCACAAGTCCAAAGTCACTTAAAGCTAAGTCACTATTTGATGGTTGGAGAAACTATTGATTTGAGCTTTGGGGACATCTAGAAATATTTAATTACCTTTCTGTTTTGTTTTGTTTAGATAAGATTTTATTATATATCCCTGGTTGGTCTAGAACTCACTGAGATCCACTTACTTTTGCTTCCTGAATGCTGAGATTGAGCATGGTTGTAGCTTCTCCTTGGATCACAGCCTGAAACCTGGAGCGCAGCAGAGAGGAAACTGGATGGAGACTAATCCAATAGGTAAGGAAATGTTGGTGACTTATTTGATGCTAAAGGTGGAATTTAAATTTTCTTAGTTAAACTATGTCTTCATCTACCACACATGTAGTGCCAATCAATGAAACATCTGATGTCTACGTCAGGGTGGCAGCCCTTTATTATTTAATCAAGAATATGATTGAATTTTCCTAGCAGTAACGTTTGCTTTAGGGTTTACTGTTATTGTGTCTAATTATTAACTTACATTCATTCTAAGGAGTAAATAAAATTGTCCTCTAGGACCCAACTTCTTTGGAAAACCTAACATTTCCACCCTGAAAGCAAGAAGGATTAACTGTTTTTAGAAATGTGGTCAATAAGTGCAGAGGAAAGGCAATGACTGACCTAGAAATCAGGCTGGAGATAGTGGACCCAGAAGACATAGCTCTGGGGAAAAGAATCAGGCAGAGAGTAGTTTCCAGTTAGGTTTCAAAGCCATTAATGCAAAGAAGAAAGGGTGGGTGATGGGTTGGCCGAGGAGCCTTCTTGGTGTCTAGCTCTGTGTGGTCAAGTAGCACAGAGTGACAACAGGCAGCCCTCTTATGAGAACAAACTGGGAGGAAGACTTCTCTTCCACAGGGGGAGCTCTAGCAGCAACTGTACAGCTCATGTGCTTGACGCAAGGGAAGAGGTTTAATGAGTCTTATCACAAAGTAATGAAAGCTGTTTTATGTTAAAAATACAAATCAAGAGTGATGTTAGATCTGATGCTACTATTTCTTATTCCCTCCACAATATATTTTTCTTAAATTGATGTTGTTCTGGAGAAATTATTTAAGCTGAACTTTTACTCCTTTTAGTCCTGCTTTGAAAACTGAGATGATAGGCCAAGATAATTATCCATTTGCTCTGAAAACATCTCAGTATCTCAATATGGAGGATGAGACTGTAAAACAATTACTATCTCTCGCTGTTGGCTTCAGAAAATTATGGCAATTTATTATTCTGCCAAATGCTGTGCTTATCTGGGTTAATGGCATTTAAAACAAAAGGGTGGGTGACTAATTTCCTGGACCCAAGATGATCAGCTGAAGAATTACTTCAAAGCTTGCTTCCACATCGTTCCGTCTTTCCACCACCAATATCCAACGGCTACACAATATTCAACCATACCCACTGTCTTCTTAACATACTATCATGCACATAGCCAAGTTCATTTCTTTCACCCTTCTATTTTAGCCAGTCCTGAGTAGCTCCTTGTAATGGCTTTACTACCCCTTTTGCTACCAGTGCCAGATTTTCCCAGTTACTAGAAGAGAAGAACTGCCACTCAAACACAAGGTCTCTAGTCTCATTTGAGCCCTTGACATTGCATTAGAAATGTTCTGTATTCTTTGGTCAGCATTGCCTCACTTCCTCTCAGCTGATTTCTAGAACCATCTCTTGCTCTCTGCAAAGTACTAGCCCTTTCCTCTCCTTTCACTGGTAACATTATAAAACAAAGTTAAAGGAGAGGTAATTGAGTAAGAATGTCTTAGACTAAACCTCCCAATGTAAATTACATACACCTGTTCTAATGCATCTTACCCATCTGTAATAATGAGAATGGTTCTCAAACCAATCTATTCCTAACTTCTGGGTCTGGGTTTGCATCCTTGTATCACTGTTTCCTTTTCCACTGGTTCTTTGAATAAACATTTAATATTTAATCATCTACGATTATTTTTCAGCTTTAAAGGGGGGGAACGGATCCTCTTTATACATCTTCTTTTATTTTCCTTGGCCCCAAACTCATTATTTTTTCTCCTCCTGTCTACTGTCATGTCCTTGAGTTGAGTGTGGCTTCTTTAGATTCCTAGTGTTCATTAACTCTTCAGCTTCATTTTTCCAGTCCTTCTCCCTGAAGTATCATGGAACTCATTAGTGTCAAAAAGGACTAAGTAGCTATTCACACCTTAAACCCTTAGATACTCATTGTGATTTTATCTCATTTTTTTGTAGCATTTGTTACCATATTATAAGAATCCGAGAGAAGAGAAAACATAGCTCTCTGTGCAAGAAAATATACCATAAAAAAATAGAGTGTATCATGGCACTTAAGTGGAAAAACACAGTGGAAATATTCTTTAGCCAAAGGTACTCATTTCCCATAACTTTCATAGAGGAGTAGGAAGAAAGAAAATACGTTGGCATGCTGTTGTTGGAAATACTTTTGAGTGCCATTGTAAGAAACTGAGAGTATATTGTGCAGAGTTTAGGTCCTAAACTACTGGCAAGGAGGATGCTACACACAGAGACAAGGTGGCTATCATTGGTCTGTCACTGTGCATACATGTTCCAATGCTGTTATAGATGATATGGCGATTAGAGATTTATTTCTGGAGAGATTAATGTTAAGATGTCATTGTGTTCTATGTCTGGACAAACAACCGTCCTCAAGAAAATGTGTCTGCTTTTTCTTTTCATTGCATTTAAGGATTTTCTTGTAGTTCATTTGTACAAGTTTCATTTTATCTTACATTTAAGCTTTAGTCATTCATAGATGTGACTGTTTTGTTGCACTGATGGGTCCTTATGTGACTAGTGAGGGAAGCACTTTTTTTTTTCCCTTGACAGTTGGCTCGCAATCTTTTCTTGTACGTGCTGAGTTGCTTTCTTGCTCTTGCAAATATATTCAACATCACAATTCTTCTTCATGACAGACAGAAAAGTCCTTGGCAGATTCCAACCTCAGGAAGAAATTATGTCTGTCTCTGTAGTACTGTCAAGAGACTCATGTATGCATGCCAAGAGACTCCCTGCTTTCATAGTGCATGTCTAGCAAATCAGGGATGGAAGATGTGATATTCTTTGATGTTATTTTACTTTGCTGATCATTGTGTATTTAGCAAGCTGCTAAAGAGTTGGGTTGAACTTGGATTTTGTATGCAGTTTGTGTCATGTCACAGATATATTGTGAGGTAAAACTAAGGGTTGCAGCTTAGATTTGTTAGTACCTGAAAAACTTGGGACGTTTGAGAAAGATATATTTCAAATTATCAGTAGACAAATGTGAGCTTTCTGCTCTTGCAGATATGCAGGTAGCTGATTATACAGGTGCTGGAGATATGGTTTAACAGTGAAAAGTGCCGCCAGAAAACCCTAGATTAGTTCTCGGCACCGTTTCCTGTTACCTATAACTGACTGTAATTTAAGTCCAGGAGGATGTCACACCAAGGGCAGAAGCACTCATATGCATACTCCACACAGGCACATCCACACAATTAAAAAAAAAAAAAAAACAGAAAAGTTTACACATCCGTCAATAGTTTCTATTTTTATTGTTTACTTGGAGACCTTTATCCCCATTTGACTTTGTTGCCATTATGAAAGCAATTCAACATGATTACAGAATTATAAGCCACCTGCTCTTTCTTTTCAGAATAAAGTATCTGTTTATAGTTCCTTCAAAGTTTAGTTTTACGGATGCTAGATCTTCTAACATACAATGAGTATGTATACCAATATGATACCAAATTACATTTAGTGTCTACTTAATTTCCATACAATGTTCACGTCCTCGAAGGTGGGACTTACATTTTTGTTAGTATCAAACCACACAGAACAATTTGTGGCCATTGCACAGTCAAGGCAATAAGAGTTGATGTGGCTAATCTTATGGAGTTCATTTTTAACTACTCTTGTGGTTCTCTCGACCCTTGTGTGTTGAATTTTTCTGAAATTATGTGTACACACACACATGAGACAGACAGACAGACAGAGAGAGAGAGAGAGAGAGAGAGAGAGAGAGAGAGAGAGAGAGAGAAAGAGGAGACCCAAAGTTAGACCTTAAATATTGCTGGCTAGTAGGTAGTTGCTATAATGTTGTTTCAAGACTTGAGGGAAGAAAGACTGCTTATACTCAGGTAAGAAGTAAATGCTCTATAGCTGTTACCATTCACTTCAGAGTGGTCTTCTCTATGTGACAAGTGAAGTACACTTTGCTATCTGAGTAACTACAAGAATTTCTCTAGAGCTGATGAGATGGCTTCTCTAGGGCTAGGTAATGATGATGGCCATCAAGGCAGTACACCTGAATTCACGTCCTGGAACCTGTATGTTGGAAGAAGAGACCCTACTTATAAAGATTGTCTTCTGACCTCAAGCACGTACATGTACACCCACATATAAACATGTGCATTCCATACATATACAAACCAGTATATGTGATAAAACATTCAGAGAATTGCTCTAGCTCCTTGTATTAGACACTTATTGTCATGGGATCTCAGATCACATTTCTTTTGAGAACATTTTGCTTAGCTATTTCTATATAGGGTCAGTTTTTCCCTGAAAGACAGATGAGTGACAAGTGTTATTTTAAAATACATAGAGTCATGATCCCTAAAGGATAGTCCCAGTCCGACATCACTACACTACCAGGAACTTCCGTATAGTCAAATAGTCTGGTTCCACCCCAGGTAAACAGGTACACCTTCCAAGGTGAAGTTAAGAATACGTAAAAACTATATAGCTTGTAATGTGATCCTGTGAGTTATAAGACTTGGTTATTGTCTTCACTGTTGTACTGAGCTGTAAGCAACTCTGAGTTTCAGCTTTCTCACAAACAAAGGAACATTTATTGTTTTTGTTATTATTATTATTTGTGTGTGTGTGTGTGTGTGTGTGTGTGTGTGTGTGTGTGTGTGTACGTGTGGCTATGGACTGAAGACCAAGTGTGATTACCTCCCAAACCCAAGCACTAACAAGAGTGTTTCTCCAGTTTGTTGTAGTTGCCTAGCCATTCAAATTACCTTCCAAATCCTCATCTTTGAAGTAGGTTAAACCTAAGTTGATATGATACATGATTCATTCTAGCACCCCTCCCACCCTGTAGCTTTTTAGTATAGGAGTCTTATTGCTATGGGACTCAAATCACCATACCCATGTAAGACTATGTGACCAATTTCTTGTTTCCTCCTGTATATCTGAGTCATTCTGGGAATGAAACCGACCAGGTAGAAATCTTCTCAGTAAATCTCCATTGTGCTTCCCATAGCTTAGTTGGAAAATGGAGAAAATGACTCAGCTATGGTACACATTTGAAATCTTACAGGGGTGGCCTAAGAGACATAGAAGTTTAGCACACATAAATATAAATGCCTGGAATAAATTTTAATGAGTAAACTCAAGCTTTCATATCATCTCGAAAACAAAAGCTATTTATATAATCATGTAGATGCAAAGTCTTCAAATATGGAATGAACTCTGTCTCTTTCCAAATCCCAATGGCCCCTGACTCTCGGTCCATATCTCTTTTTCTTAGTTGCATTTATGTTTTAAATTGGTCATTTCTTCTGTAGTCTCCACTTGACTTCTTATAACTTTATAACCCAGTTTTGAAGCTTTGGTAAGTTATGTACTTTGTGTAATGACTTCTTCATGGTGACTGGTAGCATTTCTTTTAAATTCCAACAAAGGACTGAAAAAAAAAAAGACTAGAAAAATGAACATGTGCTCTAAAGTATTTGGGGTTTAATAAATTCCATTCCACTTTATCAGAAAAACAAAAAAGAATAATTTATTCTCCTTTAGAGAATGACTCTGATAGTTGAATCTATTTGCAGAGATAAATTTAGTGCAGATTTTAATTGACTCTCTCCATATTGTACCAATAGCATATTGGAATTCATGATTTCAGTGTCTCAGACTGTCTGTCAGTCTGTCACTTTTTTTCTTCAAACCAAATATTATTTTCAAGACACACACACACACACACACACACACACACACACACACACGCACACATACACAACTTGAGACTCAAAATAAGACAGTAACATTGTGTTTCAGTTTGTGTAAATAATCTTAAACTGCTTCTAGTCACCCCGATGTGTAACTGGAGCTGCAGCAAACTTCTTATTCCCTCACCTTGTTAAAAACACAGACAATTGTATACCTTTATCTAAATTCATGCATTTTTTGAGCTGATAAATTATAGTGGCTTTGAAAGAGCCAATATGCTCCAGCTGCCTCATATGCAAATTAAGTGAACACACTCAAACTCTGTGGAAATTTTAGTGGCTAAAAATATTACACACAATCAAAATCCAATGTTATTTTTTGCATTTTCCTCTCAAAATTTTACCATACAGTAGACATTAAAAAAAAAAAAGATTATCAAGTTTGGTATCTTCTAGAATTTGTTTTATTTTAAAGAAAATATCCTCACTCCGTGTGTGTTTGTTACATACTCAGATCTGTATAGATATAAACATGCATAATTGGATGCTCTTGTTAACTGTAGCTGAGCCACATGAAGTCATGGTGAGCATTATGTCTCTATATACTGCACTATTGCTTAAGGAGTATTCAGGATTAGGTTTTTGTGACCCTCTGGTCATGTTCTGTTTGCTGACAAATCACTATATCAGTTTGTTTTGTGTTGTGATTCTGCTTATAGATACTTTATTTAATATAGCACTGACCCATCAAAATTAAATACCTCAGGTTGAAATATACTTTGTCAATATGTTAAGTTCACTAACACTAAGTTTTTTGATTAGTTACAGATACAGAACTTTGCTAGATATTTTAAGCCTCTGTGAGGGAAATTGTAGCTCTGTTATGGCTAGGAAACATCTATAACTCTTTACAATTATGTTAAGGCTAATTTTAAACAGCGATAGCCATAATAAAATCTGAGAAACTATGAAAAAACATGGCACTAAATAGACCATGAAAAGGACTGTTGTTTGTAAGTTGAAAACGGAAACAAGCAGGTAGAGTATAACACTGTTCAACACAAACTGGAAACATATAACTTGGGGAACTGAATTATATTTTGTCACTGTCCACAAACCCATGAATCACCATGAAAGTCATAATGAGTATTGATCAGTTTGAAAGAATTACATATATTTAGAATCAGGTTAACTAAACAATACAGAATCTAAAAAAAAAAAAAAAAAAAAAAAAAAAAAAACAAAAACAAAAAAAACAAAAAAAAAACAAAAAACAAAAACAAAACAAAACAAAAAAAAACCATTAAATGTGTATCTACTGACTGATAAAGATAAATATACATGATATGTGTGTTCAGAATACAGAAACATAGGCCCTGAATAATAAGTCAGTATGGATTTTTTTAAAGAACATAACATTCTGATTCCTGTTTGATGAAATTTAGTTTGCCCTCAAGTACATTTTATGCTTGTTATTTAGGATTCTAATAAAGATGCTATTATGTTTTATCAAATAATATAATAACATTGCATTTAACTTAATTTAAAATTTTAGCCCTTTTGTGTATGATATGGATCATGTGCAATAGTAATCATATTATTTATTCCACAGACTCTCTAGATTTTGAATGAGTTGAAGTATCTATTACATGATTCGGAAACAGAATGTTCTAAAGAAACATGTGTTGAGTTATTGATGGAATTTCTCCTTCTCAATCCAACCTGACTATAGACACTTAAATCAAGTCCCATACATTAAAAAAAAAAATCATGTGGTCTAGTTAAACAATAGAACTTTCTGTTCTTTTCTTAAAATCATCTTACTCAAAGGTTTCTGTAATTTTGAAAGGTTTTTTGGTCTTAAGTTATATGTGTAATAGTTTGGAAAGCCGAGAATAACATAAATCAATGATTGAGTTATAGTACACTATTTTTAAAATTATGGAAAATTATTTAAATTTTTATGGGGTAAATTACTTTGATGAAAATAGCTTTGTAGATAATTAGATTCATATGAAATATGTTAAATTTTTGGAAAGCAAACCCAAAATAATATAATAAACCTACATGAATATTCTTTAAAAATTTTTAAAGTACTCATTTTGAGAATTCCTACTTAATGAAATTTAACATGCTTTCCAAGTATTCTTTCTTTGTACACATATTTTGTTTCTTTTAGTATTTTTTCCCTTCTGTATGCATCTCTCCTTATTTTGATCACCAAAGCTGCTTACTTTTGTTTGGTTCTGTTTTTCTTGGCTCTTGCGATTGATTAGGCATGACTAACTATGTAAATTCACGAAATGGTTTACATTGGTGCACAGAGATACAATTTATAAGGGACCCATAATTTTATACTCACAAAATTTCTGTATTTTAAAAATATATACACATTTTATATTTTCTACCTACTATGCAATTGATTTTCTATTTAAAATAGTCTTTTTATTTCAAGCTTTTTTGTCTTTACCTCTATTAATCTTTATCTCTATTTAACTGTAGACTTTAAAGAAATGTAGCTAGAAAAATAATTTTCTATTTCTTTTTTATTTATAAACTGATTCCTTCAAATGCACATGACTTTTGCCATAGTACTTTAATTAAAACTATACTTCTTATTTTGAAGTTTTCTAGGTTTACTACAAAGAATAGATTAATTTCTCTAGCATAATAATTAATGTAGTAATAAATTACAACTTATTGTGGTAGAAGTATAAACATAAACACTTTTAATTCTGTGTTTTTCCAAATGATAATGGAATTGGTATTGAATTTTAGTGAATCTCTGGGTACCTTATTTTTCATTTGACATTCCCACAATAAATCAAGCATTTATTTATACTAAAAAATACTGCTATTTCATATACAACTATAATTCAACATTAACTGAAAACAAAATTTGTGGTATGGGAGTCTGATTTTATTATTTGTAGAACAAGCTGGGTTTGGGTTCTGATACACAGTTTTCTTTGGCAAATGTCTTTTTCCAGAAGCTAACTCAGTTAAGAAGACTCTGTCAAAAGTGCATTTTCTGAGTTCTGTAGACCAAGCCAGGTATTAACAATGCAGAACTCACAATGTCATGTTTATTAATGACTCAGTGGGAGGGACAGGCATGAAACTAACGTGGATGTAGTTCATTCTTCATACTCTTTTGATACTATAACAAACCAACAGGATAGAAATATTGACACAAAGTATATATCTTTTCCTACCTTTCCTTTCAACTTGCCTCTGAACTACCCAGATAATTTTTAAAATGTTTATATTTGTTATGTTTAATTAAAACAAATGGTGTGTTCTATGTTTACATAGCAAGCTTGCCCTGTTTGTCTAGACATAGACTCATATGTCAATGTGAAATCAAAGTAATAGCATTTATGAAGGAAATTCTTGAAAGATGAAAGAACCACAAGAAATGCATAATTTTGTTTCAATTGAAAGGTTGTTCGGAGTCTTATTTATTTTATGATGGAAGAGACAAGCTAAGTTTAGCTATAAATTAATAGACCATATACAAATAAACAAAGACAAATGTCACCTTTTTTGCCCTGTGTTTGATATTTGCAGTGTTAGAAATCCTTCTTATGAATCAATATAAAGTTGAATCATAAGGAAATGTGTGGAATCTTAATGCTGAGGGCGTACCCATCCCTCCTGAAAAGCAGGGCTGTGTTTCTGCATGTGATGAGACAGGAAGTGACCTTTCCAGGGTTGCAGACTCCAAAAAGAACAGATGCCTTTCTAGAAACAAAAGTGGTTATTTATGTCATCCAACAACAACATTATAACTTCATGCTGTCTGAGATGACAAGTATAAAGTGAAACAGAAAGAAGACATGTGGCTAGGTATTGGGGAAGATAGATTCAGTAAAGCCAGTTTCCAGTTTCGGTAAAGTAAATATATTTGTTAAGTTTCAGCAAAATGGCTTAGATTTTAAGTACAACGGCTCCCTAATAATTCTTACTGTATGTCACTTAAGCTAATGCTAAACTCTAGATCCGTTTGATTCTTCCCATGGTTAATGGACTATATTCAGTTTACGGGTTTGAATTCTGAAGGACACAAAGAAATTAGTCCCCATCCCTATGAAATAAGACCATTTATCAGCTCCGCTGTGTTTGTAAAAGAAGGTGCCGTTGTTGCCCTTTGTATTATTGTTAGAGCTCAAGACAATGTTTCTTTACTTATGAGCAGATGTTTGAAATCCTCTAGGAGGTTTCTATAAGACTATGGAAATGAACTTGGCATGGGTACTGGGCTCCCAGGTGGAGCGGTACACATGAGCTTCCTTAGAAGTGTTAGATCAAGGCTAGTCAGGGAGAGCAACAGAGCCTAGCCACCAAAAGCTGAGCGCTTTGGTGAGTGACAGGTACAGGCTCCTTCTGAAGCATGAAAAGGAATGCTAAATGATTTCCCTGACAGAATAAATCTTCTGTTTGTTTGGTCTGGACCAGATGTGCTACAGGCTGATGTGGAGATGTCTGCTCATGCCAATTTCACTTTAAATCACAATTTGGCAGGCCAGTTAGGTTTGAAAGTTGCAGCCCATTTAGCAATTTAAACAGAAATGTTTTCTAACAGTCTTTTCATTTAATTTGCAAATCCACAGCAGGGCCTAAATAGCGGTTATAAGGAAGAGTTCTTTGGCGATGTGGGTCACTTGCTAATGGAATTCTGTGTTTAGAGGGAATGGGAAACACTGCTTTGTGTTCTGTGTTGAACTGGTGGGCCACTCACTGTGCACAGATCTAGGAGCTCTCTGTGTCTAGTACTGTGCTAATGTCGAATTCTACGTTTTTGTCCATGAGAGAGACGAAAGAAGTAGGAAATCGTAGGCTGCCTACCAACTTTCAACTGTACTATGCAATTCTCAAAATTTTGGGTTAGGAAGTATCTAAAAAGGACCCTTTTCCAACGTACGTTACCTATATTAAATTAGTGGGCACTGAAACACTCATCGTAGATATAGCACTAAATGAATTTTTGCAAAATTTAAAGTTAACGTAGAATGTCCAAATTTTTTTAAAAATTAAAACCATAATTTTCAAGACTCTAGTGTTTGAATCATAATGACTGACTAATGAGTAGATGTATTCTACAGTCCCAGTATTCCTGATTTCATGAAGACTGACTCTCACGTACTTTACTCATTCCCATAAGCCAAGTGCTAGAAAGAAGCTTGGTGCATAGTAGTTGTTTAGTAAAACTTTGTTAAAGAAGTTTATTCAAATAACTGAATAAAATTTATTATTTAACAGGAAACCAGAGAAAGAATTTGTCAAAATATTATTGATTTTCATGGATGTAGATATACAATTTGCACCCTTTCCTATAGTGCTCGACTGAATCTCTCTTCCGAAGACCTTTCAGTTAAGAACAGGAAATGAGGGGTTAGAGACATGGCTTAGTGGTTACCAGCACTTGGTGCCCTTACCGAGAACCTGGCTTCAGTTTCCAACACCTATGTGGTGGCTTGTAGTCATCCATAACTCCAGGTGCTGTGGGTCTGATATCATCTGAGGCATTCACAGGGCGCACATATACACACAGAATAATAAATAAATACATAAATAAATAAATACTTAACATTTTCGAAAAATAATAGGAAAATGAACATGACATCAATCACTGGGATCCAGGACAGCTGAACTATTTCTCCATTGCTAACCGTTCACATGGACTCCACCAGGCTTCTGAAACTTACACTGAAAAGCTGTCACTTTTATCACGCTCCACTACTGCTCTGAGGAAAAACAACAGAAAGTCAATCACGAATGTAAATGAGAACTCTTTTCTAGAAAGCAGTATCTAGATAGAAATAAGTCTTTGCTTTTAGAAGAATAGGTTTCTCTCTTGTTATGTTACAGTTTCTTTTTAAAGAAAACTGTTAAGTGATCCAAATCTCAGAGTCCACATTAGAAAAGGTTTTAAAAATATGAATAATATACTGATAACTCCTGATTGGTAAACCAAATCAAACCAACTAAATGACATGTCAAAATATTAATTGCAAAGCGAATATAAAAAATGTTTTTGAAAGTCAAAGACCATTATTTTTTAAAATATAAAAAAGCTGTCCCAAATCAATTAAAACACAGAAAATAGATAATATTCAAATTCGTGTTTAGTGAAAGGAAGGCTAATTAAATCTCTGACAAAATATCTTTTTTTTTCAACACAGCAGACTGACAAAAATGTTTGCAAATATGAAGCTACAAGGATGTGCAGAGATAGGGACTCTTGTGCTTTGTTAGTAGGTCAATTTGGGAATGGCTTCTTAAGTTGTAACTGTATGCGCCATGACTGGGCAGCTTCACATCCCAGAATATATCACAGAGCACTGAGTACAAGGATGTATGCAGGTGTGTATAAGGAAGTATGCACTTGTGTGTGAAGAAGTGCTTACCTGTGTAGAAGGAGTCATGCTGCTGTGTATGAGGATTCATGAAACAGTGACTGAGGCTATATGCCCATATGTACAACCATTCATGTACCCGTGTATAAGGATGCATGCATCAGTGCATAAGTATACAGGGACCTGTGCCTGAGGATATATTGACCTACGTCTAAGGATGCATGCACCTGTGTATAAGGATGCACATAAAATGATAAGCAGGAAAAGTTCAGCTAATGTTGCTGGCTTTTGCCAAATAATCTATCAGCAAGAGAAATGTTAATTATAGCAGTCCCATTTTAAGAAATAATGTAAGGTCAGTAAAAGTAAAGATCAAATGTATTTAAAATGAACTAGCTTATTTGTTGTTCATTTAATTAATTCTTAGAGAGAGAGAGAGAGAGGGAGAGAGAGAGAGAGACAGAGACAGAGAGAGAGGGAGAGGGAGAGAGAGAGAGAGAGAGAGAGAGAGAGTGTGTAGTATAAAGCGAATGTGCCACATAACAAAATTAGCAATGGCTATCTGAAACTTCCTTAAATATTTTATAAAGCTGTCCATACTTTTATTGGCCTAACCCTAGGTCATGTTTACAGATTATGCTGGAACTGTCTGGGGATTTCCACACATACTATTGTGGTTTATTTTCAGATATGATCTACGGCATTTTTTGACCCATGAGGAAAAATTGAGGTAATTAAAGTGGCATTTTATAAAATGACTGTTACAGTGTGATAAATACTGCTCCAGGCACCTGGAAAACCTTATTAGCCCTCTAAACAGGAGCTAAGTGTATTCATACTGGGTGTGAATTGTGGTCCCTGCTTCTTCAGTGCCATACAGCTGATGCATTAAAGGCATCCCAGGTAATACTTTAGTGCTCAGATCCTCTTGTCTGGAACAGTTAGTCGAAGTTAAAACAAACAAATAATGAAAAAATCAGAAAAGCTTAGACAACCTTAGATAACTTGAGTTGTGTCACTGAAAAACCATTAAGGTACTTTAAACCATGTAAACAAAAATATTGCAACTGAAATTGTAGATTGTCAGAAATTTGATTCTGGATTGCTTTCTCTTTTTCTTTCTTTCTCTATGCAGCAAAGAATCTCAATATTGTGCATTAAAATGTATGGGCAGTGTAAATAAAAATTCTGGCAAAGTTTTCGTTGTACTGCCTGTAATTCAGCTTCAAGAGTTGCCATCTTGATTCATTTGATCATGGTAAAACTGAGTCCTGGTTTCTATAGTTACTCCAGGCTATGTACTCACATCTAGAAACCACAAATAAATACAGCCATGTCAGTTTTGTTTAAATTGCGAATGCTTCTGGCAATGCCTATCAGCACTTGGATCTCTCATTTGTTGAATTTTGGATTTTATGCATACAGACTTTTTTTGTAATTTATAAAAGTAGTGGTAATATAAACAATTGAAAACTGGACTATGGATCTGAAGAGTCTCAAAAGACAAACTAAAAGTGGTTATGAAATATCTCAAAGTAAATACCCAGAATTGGCTGTGAGACTATAGGTCTTCAACCTCGTCAGAAATCCAGAATGACTGAGTTAACTGAAGTTATGGGAAGCACTAAGCATAGCTTCTAAAACTTAGCCAATTTATCGAGACCGCTGAACACCTGGACAGCCCCTATACTACTGAATGTTGAAGCATCAAATCTTCAGACTTCTGGCCCAGACTCATCTGACAGACCTTAGTGATGAAGAATTATTAAGGGCTGATTACTCTGTCTAGGCAGATATAATCAGTCGACTATTCTGCAAGTGTTTCATTTTCTGGACAGTAATTTGTCTGTAGATGGAAAGAGGCAATTCTTGCCTAGTGGCCGTCTCCGCACAACTCACAGCTAATCCTGGCTATTTACTTTGAGAGAAAAGACCTGAGTGGATGGTTTTCAGCTGACAGTCACTCTAAAGCCAAGAAAAAAAGCTAGGTTCAAAACTAAGTGTTTTAGTCAAGAGAGATGACAGAAGTTCTGGTTAGTCAACAAAATGATCGACTGGGTATTAAGACTATCTTGTACCTCACTGGTACAAATAGGAATAATTATGCTCTAATTGTATTTTGAGAGAAAAGTTTTATTTTAACAGGAAGGGTGATATGTAGGAGGAGCTAAGGAGGAAGGAGCACTGAGAGGAAGAGATGGAGTAAGGAGAGGAGAAGATGAAGGAGAGGAGAAGCTAGGTGATGAGAGAGAGAAAGAGAAAGAGAGAGGGGGCATGGAGGCAGAAGTTCACGCGTCTCCACTAGTCAAAGATAGTTTATATATCTAGGTTGGGTATTGGGTTACACTTCTGATTGAGCATTACCATACTTATAAAGCCTTTGATTAACATTTAAAAAAATTGTATAAACTCAAAAAGGAAAAGGGGGCACGGGATAGGGGTTTTCTAGGGAGGGGAAATGGGGAAAAGGGATGGCATCTGAAATGTGAATAAAATATCCAATAAAAAATATAAAAAAAAAATAAAAAAAAGAAAAAGAAAAAATAAAAAGAAAAAAAAAAAGAAATATCTCAAGAAGTGTACCACACCCTTAGCAATTAGAGAATCCAAATTTAAATTGCTTTAAGGTTTCACCTTATTTCACTTAGACTGGCAAAGATCAGCAAAACAACTGACAACAATTACTGGCCATGATATAGGAAAAGGGACACCCCAGTCACTGTGGGATTGCCTGTTTGGTCCAGCTAGCCTGGAATTAATGTGGAGAATTTACAGAAAGCTAAAAATATAAATATAAATATAAATATAAATATAAATATAAATATAAATATAAATATAAACAATATAAATAGCTATAAATATAAAAATATCATAAAACCCAGATATGTCACCTCTTGGCATATGCCCAAGGACCTCAATATCGTACTCCACAGATGCTTGCTCAGCCATGTTCACTTCTTTACCCACAATTGGCATGAAACAACATAAATGTTCTTCAGTTGGTGAATCTCCAGCCGAGCTGCATCATCACTCAGAGCGTCTCTAGTCTTGCTAGTACAAGTTAAGCAAGCACTCTGGAGAGCTAGTAGAGGGTAGAGATTAAAGGCAACAGTGACCTGTGTGTCTTCTAGTAGCATATATGTCTGTTTTAAGGAGTCGTTTGGTATAGGTGAGCTGAGACATTTAGTAGGTTGTACACTCCCCATGTCTTCAATCTAGATCTTAATTAAGGTATAAATGTTTAAGCGGCATGTGGGCAGAATGCAGGACGTAGTTGACCCTCATGGAATTAAAAGGCAGATTTTTCTTACATGGTCACCTCACCCCATTTCAAAGCCCGTGACAACAACTTGGTTCTCAAAGCAATGGATGTAAATACTATCAAAGCCTGATTTCTTGACATATACACAAATATTCAAGATACTGATTATGTTGTAGAGTTCACTTGACTGAGAGGGAGAAGCAAGGGAATGTTGATTTCAGACAGTGCAGAATTTAATCTAGGTGAAAAATGTGGGGGCAGGGCAGGGGCAGGGCAGGGCATGGCAGGAAGTAAGCTCTGTAAGAACCAGAGCTCGCCCGCCGCTTACATGTTACCTAGTTGCATGACAGAATGAGGCAAGGCAGGGAAAGAATTGAAAAGTTTCCTTTTTTGACCTTCAGTCTGCCATAGATGGAGTATAATGTGATCTACAAAAGTCTTTCCCAGTGTCCAATTCTTAGGGTCCAATAAGGCACGGGAGGCAAGAATTTAACGAAACAATTTACTTTACTTCTGGAAACCAAACTATTATAGCTGTAGAAGTTGTTACAGTTCCACCAAAATGGAGAAGCCTTACAAACTGGGGGACGTTAGCCAAGTGATGGAAACGATGTGGAAACGACCCAAAGGGGGCTGGTAGCTTGAGAACTATGCTTACACAACACCTTGGTTGTATCACATTATGATTGTTGTATACAAAGCAACATCGATACACATTAGTGCCAAAAGACCTAGCCAAATTTCCACACCTTTTTAGGTTACTAAAATAATATACTGAAAAAGTCCATGCATATATATATATATATATATATATATATATACACACACACACACATATATATAGATATATGTATACATATATATATACGTATATATACATATATACATATGTATGTATATATGTATATATATGTATATATATGTATACATATATATACATATATATACATATGTATACATATATATACATATATACATATATACATATATATGTGTATATATGTATATATATACATGTATATACATATATATACTTATATATATACATATATATACGTATATATATACGTATATATATATATCCTATGGACAGTACTATAGTACTATCAGGGGCTTTCTTATCCATAAATACTCTTAACTGTAACCTTTCATCTAATTGACAAGAATTCTATTATAAATGGCTAAAACATAACTTTATGGTTCTCATGATTTTTAATTTTATTTTAATTTTTTTTTTATAATAAGACCAGGTCTCAGGTTCTAGGCTAGCCTCAAATTACTATGGAGCTAAGGGTCACCTTAAACTTCTGCTTTTACTGCCTCCCCTTCCAGAGTGCCAGAGTTGCAGCCATGCATCATTGCACTCCATGTTTGCAGTTCTGTGGATTGAACTCAGGGTTTCATGCATGCTGGGCAAGCATTCTCCTAGGAGAGCTATGTATCTAGCCCTTGTGTTCTGCTATTTCTGAACCGTTATTTGCCACTTTCTAGCTGTGTCAAGTAAATGCCTTATATCTTAAATTTCCTTCTGTTTTCCATGAATATTCTCAGACATGGGACTCTGTTACATTCTATGCATTCAGGATATTGTTGTTGTTGTTGTTGTTTACTTGATAAGCATTTGCAATATGCTTGCCAGGTGTTAGCAATTGGGCATTACTGGGGACCACATACATTCTGGGGACCACAATGTTATACCTAAGTCAATGTCTTTCTAGTGCTCACAGGGTGATCCAGGTAGGGGGTTGTGACAGACAAAGAAACAGCAGAGAGATGGTCCATAGATTCCTTCTCTTTGATCTCAGACTTTCATTGTTCTCATATTTGAGTCAGAATGCAAACTCTTCTGACAGATCCATGTTGCTCATTACTCATTTCTTCAAGGCTCTGTGGCCTTTGACATCTTCATCTCAAATTATTTTATTTTATTTTAATTTTAATTTTATTTTTAATTAATTAATTTATTTATTTATTTTGTTTTTTCGAGACAGGGTTTCTCTGTATAGCCTTGGCTGTCCTGGAACTCACTCTGTAGACCAGACTGGCCTCGAACTCAGAAATCCGCCTGCCTCTGCCTCCCAAGTGCTGGGATTAAAGGCGTGCGCCACCATCGCCCGGCTCTCAAATTATTTTAACTCTGAATTTGTCTGGAGCTTCCCCCAGATTTGATGAATCACTAATTTTTGACATAGAATCCTATCTTTTACATTTTGGAGAGCTTTACAGTATTTCTGATGTGCCATGTTCTGGACTTTCCCAAATTTTATCTAGTGTTTAGTATTTGATTAGAAATATGATCCTGCCACATCATTATTGAGAAAATCTAGTCCATTTGCTATGAGCCAAGTATTAGTTAACCTTTTGCTTGCCCAGTGTTTTGCATGTAGCAAGTGCCAACCTCAGACATGTACAAGTCTTGGATCTGTGAGATTGTTTGGTTTGCTAAGCTGAACTTTGTTTTTCTAAGCTGATTATTTTGCTTCTGGTTATATATCCTGTTATTTCCAAAGGGAAGAAAAACTATGCTAACTGTTTGAAAGTCATTAAAGTAAACCTGTGGAATTGTGAAGGCCCCCTAAAAATGCAGACACCTGTTGTCTTTTATAACAGTCCCAGGCCTACCCTTTGTGTTTTCTTTATTTTTCTTCTTTCTGATTATTGGGAGATGATTTCCATGAAAATTAGATCTTTATTTCTTGAGAGTTCATCTGTTCCCGCTGCTCAGAGCAGGGAAATGCTTAAAATATGAGCTCTATGAGTTGAATTAGAATGATTGCTGGCATTTTCCACAAGGATCAGTAGCTTTTTTTTCTGGTCTAGCAGGAATTCAAGCCCTGCTGCTCACCAGCTGCTGTTGGGATGGAAGCTTGCTTGCTGTTCTTTTGTCGTTCCCAAGAGCAACCTTTGTCACTCAGGAGATTGCAACTGAGGAGTATCTGTTCCACCTAGCCTCTCTCCTTACAAGCTCCTCTCACTCTTCTTTATGGGAGAGCCTGTACTTGAGGATACCTCTACTCAGAGCATTAAGTTCAACATGAGTGCACTGCTGTATGCAAAAGAGCTTATATACCAGTGATTTATGACCTACTTTCCACTGAATATTTCTCAAAACATAATGGATATTATTTTGCAAGTAAGTGCAATAAAAGTTTTTTATGGTTAAGAACTCAAGTTGACACTGGGAAGTATTGATTTGAGTGTTTGCTCAGTAAATTATGTATTTATTTTTACTTGCATTCAGTATATAACTAATTATACATACTATATATTTTTTGTTTCAAGTAATAATGTGATAGAAGAGAAGGGGGAAAAACTATACTTATGCAAAATGGTGATTTATTTCATTAAATTTGAATGAAATTAGCAACACATAGATTAATGTCTTTAACAAAGACTTGAAACTCAAGAAACTACCTACATATAAAAAATGTCATGTAAATAAAATTTCTTGTATGAAGGCACTCTGGTACATAGCATAAAATGAAAAGTAGCATTCCATCCTTACGATCTTGGAACAATTCTTTACACCTATGTGAAAGTTATAATCACCTATTATCAAAACTCATATTTTCCAATGTGTTTGTGGAGTTTTGTCAATGGTTCATATAAAACAGGACAAGGGATCTACAAATGGTCTTCTTTACTGTTACTGAAGAAAAAGGTTCTGTCTATCATTTATGTATCTAGTAAGTAAAGGAAAAAGCTCGTTAGAAACAAACAAAATTGTGGGCTTTGGAAATGGATATGATACATGGAGATACTGTACTTACTCTCTATCCATGAAGTAATTTAAGTTTCTGAAGAATGGAGGGACATGAAGACTGAAGAAGAAGGTGTCTGTCAGTATCATGGAGGCACTCGACCAAATACAATATTGTTGCTCAATATTGTTGCTATGTTAAGTTGTAATGAACATTTAATGGTGAGGTCTTTGTGATATTCAATCAAAAATCTTAACTAATAACTTATTATTCACTGTATGATTTACATAGGAAGCTAGATATACAAATTTTCTAAGATCTAGTTCTTTATATAAAAGACTTGTTACTCTGTGTGGTGGCTTTGAGTTGGTGGAAATTTAAGAGATCTAACGAGAGGTATTTTAGAAGACTGGGAACATTGTCTTTAGTAGACGTTAAGCTAATTCCTTCTTAAGAGATCCTGTCTGATTCCTATGAGAGTTGAGTTGTGATAGATGAGAAAACTGACCACTGGACCTCCCTGACATCCTGTCAAGTCATGTGATCTCTCTCACCAACAGTCTTTCCACTTTGTTAGCAATCACTATGAGGTCTTCATTATAGCCAAAGCAGAAGCTAAAGTCATTGTTTGGGACCTCTCAGAGTCATCTAAACAACCTTCTTACCAATCATAAAAATTACATTATGTAGCACATGTGGTAGACGTCACCAATCCAATTTAGTGAAGAACAGATAGTGTATAAAGTGGTGTCATGAGATAAGTACTTGGAAATGCAAGAACTTGTCATCAGAACAACCAAATTTTCATATATTAAAGATCAAGGTAAAGTAATAGTATAGAGACTTTGTGTAAAACAATGTTTGTTCATTTTATGAGAAACCAATTCAGTCTACACTAGTAATTGTGTTCTAGCTTGACTCAATGGACACAAAAGAAGAACCAGACTGGATATGCTCGTTCACACATGTCTTCCCAGAACTGAAGAGTTAGAGGAGAGAAGAAGGGATTTGAAAACTATTCTCAGCTACATGAGACACTATCTCAAAAATTAATTTAAGTGAAAATTAATTCCTGAATAGTATTATAAATTACCAGAATACAGATGGGCTCACAGTGGTCCATAATGTTAGTCTTGAAGAGAGTCCATATTAAAATCCTTTACTGTATTCTAGGTATTCTTAAAACATAATTTATAAGTCTTTCTACTTTAATTTATTTTAGACATTACCTAATGAGTATGAGGTCATTAACCAGTGATGGCACAAATACATTAAGTAAAATTATATTAAACTTTTAGTTTCTCTATTCATGACTTTAAGTCATACACGTAGATAACCATTTCCTATTACTAAATTGTAAATAGTGCTTCTTGATTTTCTACTTGAAGGTGGGGCAATTAAAACTTTTAATACTTCCTTTAGTTTTTACCTGGTTTCCAACCCAAAGTTATATCTCTCTATTCTTGTATGTCATGCTTGTTAACATTCAATTCATTAACCACAATTAAACATCTTATAATTTGAAATAGACTGTTTCTGACAGTTGAAAGTCAATAAGTATCATTTATGCTAGTATTACTAGGACAGAGGAAATAGATTCATAGTTTGTGCAGTTGGCTCATCTCTTAACTGTCTTGTTGAAGGGGAAAATTTTAGAAAGAAAATTTGTGTGTGGCTATGTGTGTGTATGTGTGTGTGTGTGTGTGTGTGTGTGTGTGTGTGTGTGAGAGAGAGAGAGAGAGAGAGAGAGAGAGAGAGTGCCTGTATGTGTTTATATAAGCTTTATTTCTCTGAAGAACATCCTTTGACCAAATGTTGACTAGAAAGTGTCTTTTCTTGATCCTTTGCCTATTTCAGAAGTATCTATATGCATTTTTTCATATTTTATTGGTTAACTGGTCAAATAGACTATTAGTTAAAGCTAAGTGTCTTTTAGACAGGTAAATGTATTTCATGAGAAACTAAGTAACAAAGTTACTTTATTTTTCTTTATCAAACTATGTAGCACATTCATTATTTATTTCACATAAAATTATTCTTTTTTTGAGGCAGGATCCCATTATGTACTGTGGCATGGAACTCAAACTAAGTAGACCAGGCTGGCCTCAAACCTACAAAGATCATATTGCAACTGCTTCCCTAGTGCTGGTATCAAAGGTGTGCACCTTTGCACCCAGCCAACACTATTCGATTAGTTGTGTTTCTTTATATTGAACACAAAATTCACCAGGTAGTCATCAGAACTGAAACAAGTTACTTTATCTTAGAACTGGAAACAATACTTAGTCACACTTTCAGATTTACAAAGAATGGCAGCACTATCATCAGTGAGCTTTGCTGTCTACTTTTATAGACTTAATTTGCCTTAATAGATATTTGAATAGTTGATGAAAACTGAGTTGTTACATTGTCAGGAGCCATAATGGGACAAGCTAATAATTATCAGGTGATCATCCTGAAATGGCTTGCCTTGAATTATTATATAATATGTAACAAGTGAGCCCTTATTCATCAAGGCTGTGAGGGACTTATTTTAGGAAAGATTCCTGCTACTAATATGCTTTTCCTATTGTTATTATTTAAACATATGTAACAATCACTAAGCAATAGCGCACTACTTTGGAGCAGATTTCTGCAGATCCACGAAGATGTACTGTCTTATAGTGATGCTATATAAACAAATAGATGACTTCTTAAGTCTTAATGATGATACTATAAGAATTCCTAAAATTATATCAATGATTATTAAGCTCTTTTATAGTGGGACTGCTATTATAGTCAAAACTGCAATGAGAACTCTGCCAGTCTCCCAAATGTCATCAGTTAATTGCCCTTAGACAGTAAGTAACCAGACTTTCTCCTGCTCAGAGCACATTCCAAGAGGTTGTAAAACAATTAACCAAAGGTCACTAAAAGGGAACTCATGAGATTTATTATAGGTGCTAGGACAGAAGATAAAATATTGCCTGGGTTTATCTATACAAAAACTTCACTAATTTCTTAGTTATAGTTTTAAACCTTCAGTGAACCTGTGGAGTTAGACAGGTGATGGATGTTTAGCCAGAAAATTACTCCTAATGGATATGCATGTAAAGATTCTCTGTTGTAAACTTCTATTTCAATTTATGATTTGAATTTTGGTGTGAACTTGTGATGAACTTTGTAACATGTGACCATGTACTCTGTAAGATGCATAAGTACTGAGGACAAAGACGAAGAGAAGAGTAGTTTTAGTAGTCATAGTAGAGTAGTCATAGATGTAGTGGTTCCTTAGGGGCCATTTGTTCCTTCCTTTCCTTTTCCCCTGCTTAGAATTTCTTCACTTAGAATTTTTCTTTTGTTAGAATATTTTCCTTTTCCCCACTTAGGACCTTTCCTCTTTTCCCCTTAGATAGCTTTCATGGGAAACTTTTTGCACTTAGTAATAAACTCTATAATAACTTCTCTAAGTGTCTTTTCTTCCTGTGACCTCCTGTGACTAGCAGGCAGAGCCCAGCAATTCCTACTGAGATAGAACAAAGGCCACATTGCCTAATTCTCTGCTGTTAGACTACAAGTGTTAATCATCTAAGCCTTCAGTCTTTTACCCTCAGAAGAAGTTTTTAGGATAGTACAAGGCTATTTACCTAATTCTTTGCTGTTTGAGGGCTGGGGTGCTGGGTGCCAGAGACTGCAGTTTCTGGCCACAGAATCGTGAATGGCGGGTCAGCTACAGTAGCATAGTAAGTAAACTTCTAGCATGGATAAGTAAACTTTTGCTATACAGCAACCCTAAATAAGACCCAAGGCCTTACCCCAAATGAATCTCTTAAGACCAAGTCTTACCCCCTCGTTGCCCCCTCACATGCCCCCCCAACCGATGATCTTCCCCCTCGGCTGCCTCAAGAAGAACCGACAAGAAAGAGAAGAAGAAAGAAGACTTCTCCTTCCCACCAAGCCAGAGCTGCCCCCCAACCCCCGCGTCCCCCACATTACATTTTATTATTGAAGAAAGTGAACCCCACATACTTTTCCTGACATGACATTAACAAAGTGCTTTCTTTGTATAAAACCTATGTTTAAAGTTGTTTAAATGATTTTTAAGATGTAACTCATATAAACAATGTACCTTGTTCTAATATTTTGCCCAAAGTTTGTTTTAGGATACAATCATCTAAGGAATTTCTATCATATTATAAATGATAGTGGACATTACCAGAAATATGTATTCATCATCTGAGTCACTCTGGAGGCAAAGAAAGGAGAGTCCTAGAGATTGGACAAAATAGGGAGACTAAACTACAGAGCAACAAATAAAACCAAAAAATTCCTCAAACGGTCTTGTTCTCTGTCTATTAAAAAATTACTTAAAATTGTCAGTCATTGGCAGATTGGTGAGGATTAAACATGACCAAAATAATCAATAATCAGTATTACCTATAAGAGCAGCCTTGAAATTGCATTATAATTTGTTAATTTATTAATTGTTGATCTCAGAGACAGAACCATTGGTTTATTCAGAAAGTTGTCTCCTATACCAATGTGTTCAAGGCTATTTCCCCACTTTCTTTTCTAACAGGTTCAATGTATCTGGTTTTATGTTGAGACTTTGATCCGTTTGGACTGTGTTTTGTGCAAGGTGGTAAATGTGGATCTATTTGCATTCTTCTACATACAGATATACAATTTAACTAATACCATTTGTTGAGATGATCTCCTTTTATAGTGTGTATTTATGGCTGCTTTATCAAAAACCAGGTGTCCATAGGTGTGTGGATTTATGTATTCCAATTCCTTTCTATTGATCAACCTTTCAGTTTTATGCCAGTGCCATGCAGTTTTTGTCACTATAGCTCTGTAGTAAACTTGAAGTCAGGGATGTGATACCTCCAGCAGTTGTTTTATTTTTCAGGAATGTATTAGATATCCTGGAATTTTGTTTTACTTTGAGATTTCATCTCACACCTTTCAGAATGGTTAAGATGAATAACAGATGTGACTGCTTATGCTGATGTAGATGTGGAGCAAGTGAAATACTCCTCCATTGCTGGTGGAAATGAACATTTTACAGCCACTATGGAAATCAATATGACAGTTACTCAAACAATTGGGAATTGATTTACCTCAAGACCTAGCTATGCCACTTGTAGGCATATATCCAAAGGATGTCAGATTCTCTCAAAAGAACACTTGTTCAACTATGTTCATAGTAGCTGTATTTATAATAGCTCAAAACTGTAAACAATCTAGATTGAGATTGAGATTCAATTGAGATGTCCCTAAAATGAAGAGTGGAAAATGTCACATATTTACACAAGGAGTATTACTCAGCTGATAAAAATTTAATATCTTGAAATTTTGTAGCAAATGGATGCAACTAGAAATAAATCATATATATATATATATATATATATATATATATATATATATATTGCTAACAGAAGGTTCATTTACTCTCAGACTTATTCTTTATTCCTCTCTAATCCACTCATTCATAATTTTCATGCTGATGGGAGACACACATGAAGTCAGATGCCAGCAATTGTGGTTTGAGAACTCTGCACATAAACACGACTTCTACCAGAGAAAGACTTCTGCATTTGTTTACTACAAATTAGGCTGTCTGTCAATGACAATTTTTTAGGCCCTTCATGGATTGTTGGATTAATTACTTTACTTGCTGTTAAGAAAAAAACATTTGTCTTAAGCTATTGAAGATAGAAAAGGCTTATTTTGATCCAGGGTGTAGTTCAAGGAGAAAAAGACATGTGACAAGAACATGTAGTTTCTGGTCAATTTCCTCTACAGTTGGGAAACAGAATGGACAATTAGCAGGACAAGGCTATAAAACTTCAAACCCATGTCCCACCACAGACTTGCTACCTCAAGTGATGTTTCCGTCCTAATGGCTTCACAATGCACCCAAACAGCAACCTCAGCTTGGGGCATGAGCCTATAAGGGGTAATTCACATTCAAAGCACAAATAGATAGCAGGAATTTGGTTTTCAATACTATCTTGGGTAATTTTCATCAGGACTGATTGAAAAACAACACTATTAGAGATGTTTTCAAAATGCAAGGATGCTTAGAGAGCTGAGTAAAAGTTGGTTTTGGTTCTCATTGTTTAAGGAGAAAAGTACAGAAGACTAATGGAAAGATGCTGGTGAGACTACATGAAAAGAGAAGTCATTTAATACCAAATAACAAGAGCAAATTGAATGTAACTGTTGAGACAGCACAGCAATTAAGCGTGTTTGTTGCTCTTACCATAGCTGGGTTCCTAGGACCCACATTAGATAATTCAAAACTGCCTGTAATTCAAGCTTCACAGGATACATCTTCTTTTGGTTTCCAAGGGTACTTTCATGCATGTGGTCATATATACATTAAAAACACACAAAAACACACAGGCATACTCACACACACACTCCAAGAAAATATTTCAAAAATAATTTGAAGAAAATAATTGAAATATTCTAGAGATGATTTCATAATAAAGGTGCTGGCATTTTGGTGATGACACTGAAACTTACGGTTTTTTATTTATTTATTTTCTTTCCATGGGGTCCCATGAGATTTGACACTTCACTGTGGAAGTGATGTTTTACAGGTTGTCATTCCCAGTGTTAAACTGGTCAAGTACAAAATATTTTTTTTAATTGACTTTTCTTAAGTTATCATGAACACAGTAAAAAATTGGGGATTATAGAGCCTTCTCCACCTCATACAAAGAACAAATAATACTATGTCAGGAAACTACAATATCCCTGTAATTCAGATGTATTTTCTACACAGAGAAAAATCAATATTGCTTCAGGAAAAGTTTTAGATGATACATGGCTAACCTCAATATCTCAAGGTGAGAACTTTTTGGAGAATCAATATTTCCAAGAAATACATTATTATGATGAGGTAATCCCCAAAATTCAAAAGTTAGATGTTTCAACAGAAAAAGATGTTTTGGCATCTTGAGACTATATAGACTTGGAAAAAAAACAGACTTGTTCTAGGCTATGAGCTATGAATTATCATAAAATATTATCAAATGTAGCATGCTGACCTAGATTGAATCCTGATTAAAATAAAATTTACACAGTGTTGGGAAAAGTCGAAGAAATTTGAATAAATGTTAAATATCAAAAGCCATTATGAAACAGTTATTTGTTTGCTCAGGTTGTTAGAGTACAGTGGATTTTGACTTTGTATTCAGAAAATATCCGCACTGTTTATGGACATTGTTTTCAGAAAATATCTGCACTGTTTATGGACATAGTACAGTGATGCCAACAACTTTCCAAGGTCGTTGGGTTCAAACAAGAAAAGGGAATGAAGATTTTAGCAAATTCTATTGACTATATTAGTTCCTACTGAAGGGAACAGGAATCTTTGGTAGATATTCCAAGACCAGGACTGGGGAAGAACTTCAACACTTTATTTAGGGAGAGATCAAAGGATCTATGAAAGACTGATGACTTTTTAAAAACACGCTTGTACTACAGCAGGGACAATGTGAGCATCAATCAAAACAATGTTGTCATTTGAATGTATAAACTGTTTTTATATCATTAATTCTTATGGATGCATTGAGAATTGTTGGTGAAATTTTCTGAAATTGGTAAACAATGACTGGTTCTGAGTATATTTAATTTTCTGTAAATCTGTAATAAAGGATTAACAACAAATACCTAGGGCACATCTCTCCTTATGGAGGCATGCTAAAAAATACATTAGAATACTTACATTTAAAAGTTATTAAATTATTTTATTAAATATATTAGAATTAAATATATTAACATAAATTATTAAAATAACTTTTTGTAATGTCTAAAGAATTATCAAAATTATCAAATTTTATACTCATATAATGTTTAGAAATGACAACAAAGTCACAAAATTATAGAAGTCAGAGGCGTATATTTAAAGCAAATAAAAACAACAACTTAGCAGAACTTCATTATAAAAGTACAGACTATGACAAAATGAAACTATACAAGAAGCCCCTACCTTTATCAACAAATAAAACACAAGGCAGTAGAGGAGAAGAGATTCACATTGAAGGAGGCAAAGAGATAGAGTCTTTCTGTTGGCTGCCCCTTTTCCAAATTCCAAATTATTCTAAATATAGAATAATAAACGTTACTTTTTTTTTCTGTTTCTAATTTTGGTAAGTTGGGCAAGATTTTTTAAATTCTATATAGAGTGAATTATTTCTAGCATTAAGGAAGGTATACCTGAGCCGGGCAGTGGTGGCACACACCTTTAATCCCAGTACTAGGGAGGCAGAGGCAGGTGGATTTCTAAGTTCGAGTCCAGCCTGGTCTATAGAGTGAGTTCCAGGACAGCCAGGGCTATACAGAGAAACCCTGTCTCAAAAAAAAAAATAGCATCAAGAAAGATATAACTGATATTTCCATAGAAACTACTTTGAATCTATAGATGGCTTTGAGTAGTATACATATGCTACCAACAGTTTTTATTGATGCTGTTATTATTGTTTTTTTTTACATTAGTTTTTTTTTAAACTCACAAGCACCAAGTGTCTACTTGTGTGTGTTCTCTCTTTTTTCATCAGTGTTTAATGGTTTTCAATGCAGAGATCTATAAAATGTATGTTTACATTTATTTATTTATTTATTGTGTGTATGTGTGTGCGTTTGGCATGGAATACGTGTGGAGGTTAAAGGGTAACTTGTGGGGTGGGTTTTCTTCATCTACCTTGGCTGTCTTACACATTGACTCTAGTCATCAGTCATGGTAGCAAGCATTTTTACTCATTGAACATTCTTGTTGGCCTTTATATAAAGATCGTTTACATTTTTGATTAAATTTCTTCCTAAGTACTTTATTTCCATAACACTTATATATTTGAGATTTTTCCATAATATTTACATATTTTTCTACTTATGTATAAAAATGCTACTGAGTTTTGTAGAACTACAGGTCTTACCCAAATCACATGGTTTGGGTCTAGGACAATAAGAGTGCTAAACTGGTGCACACAATTCTGGGGTTTCTGACTTAAGACTGAGAAACACCCAGGCCAAACCAGGGACAGGATTGACAGGCTAGTGATTCAGGTTCTACAAAAACTTTAGCTACAAATACTAATGACTCTTATAGACTACAAAAACCAAAACTCCTACTAAGGAGAAGATAGACAAGCCACTGAGAACAAGTCTAAATAAGATATAGAAATGATATTTATTTAATTTTTTTTAAAGTCTATGCTGTCACAAACACTAGATTCTAGAAATGCAATCTACATGAAAATTCTGAAATTGTTTAGCCTGACATATGACACATTTGAGTTTAAAAATAGACACATACAAAAATATGAGATGGAATTTAGTTAAAGTTAGATATACAAAAGATGTTAATTAATTTATTATATAACAAGAAAGGGGATATGTAATATATGATATATATATATATATATTCACAGAGCTATTAATCTTCATAGAAGGAAGAAATGAATAGAAATTTGATTTAATTGTTTTTAAGGAGTATAATGGTAATTGTTTAAGTGTTTTCAAGTATACATTGAATAAAGAAATACAGTCCTTTTATCTCAAATGTAGAAAACAAAGGCTTGTAGATAAAATATAATAATAGAAAAAAATGCATTAAAAGATATTTGAAAAAAATCTTTACAGGCAGCACTTGGGATCTTTTGAATGTGGTCTGTATGAAAAATTGGGATTGTTTGGCCTGGTATGAGAAATTAATATTCTAAAATAGGCTCATATAGAAATATGGAAAGGAATTTAATTAAAGTTAAATACATAGGAAAAGATGTTAATTCAATTATATAAAGAGAAGGGGGACATATATATCCACAGAGGTATTAATCTCCATAGAAGGGAGAATTTAAGTATACTAAATGAATAAATAAATTTAGACCTTGATCTCACTATTAAAAATTAATCATGTAGGTCAAGACCAGGGGATATGGAGATTAACCTTATTTCAGACAATATGTAGATAAATAAATAATTCGAACTTGATCTCATTTAAGAATAAGGCAGGAGATAGTTAAGAAACATTGTATTAACAGATAGTAATATTTGTTTAGATTGCTTTATTTGCTTTTTATTTTTTTAATTATCAAAATGTGCATGGTTATGTTTGAAGGTTATGATATCAAAAATCCTCTGGGAAAGAGGTCAAGCTTCTAAATTGAATCAATTTATACCTTTGATGATTTCGGGTTACTAGACCAAGGACATGCTATTTTGGGAAAGAGGCTCTGTATTTGTGTCAATAGGAAAGAAGAAAAGGATTTGAATCCCTTCCAGAGTGATATGGATCAAATATGACAGGAGAAGACCCCTGAAGATCTTGACTGTAGAAAAGAAAATTTTGAGAAAATCAATCAGGACAGGTAACTTGAATTTCTGATTCTTCCACATGGGAACAGCCTAGTAACTGCCTTAGACATAAAAATGTCTCTGGCCAAAACTTCAGATATTAGACAATAAATCTTGTTTGTGGAATCCTTAAGATTCATCATGCCATCCTTCACAATACATAAATAAAGATTCATTACAATTGGTTATTGATCAAATAAACTCATAAAATGATAATTGTCTTTCACCTGCTCCAATAAGGAGCAAAATATGCATCATTAACTGATCTGTGCACCCTGCATAATCCATACAAATATTTTAATAGTAATAAAATTTGGGTTGTAAGATTCATATATCACAAAATATACAGCTCTGACAAGATTCATCTACGGGATGCTGAAATGACATGTTGTTTCAGCTACCTGGATCCCAAAACAACTTCAGCAATAACTGCTGATTCCTCATGGACTCAGTTCATCCAGTCTTACAGACAGATCCAGTTTAAACTTCACTAACATCTTGAGTCTTCTAAGCATACTGGATAACATGCTAAAGGTAGGCTTTCTAAGTTTAACCATTTTTTTTCTAATTTTCCTATTCCTTTCCACCCCTTTAAAAATTGTTTTGTTACCCCAATTCAGCAGGAATAAATTGCAGTGAGTTGTCATCCCCAACCCTTGGCTTTGGATGTCTGGTTATTTTGTAATTTATAGATAGGTTGTCATTTTAAGGAATCAAAGGATCATAATTCTGAATAGGGAGGAAATAGATGAGATGGATTGCTAAATGTATTCTTAAACAAAACATGGTGTAGCCATAATCTTACACTGCTAAAAATGTTATATTTGATACAAAATTAAAGTTCTAATTTCTAACATTGATACAGAATTTATATATTGATACAGATTTAAAGTTTTCATTGGTATAAATCTTTATATATTGATACAAAATATAAAATTAACATTGTTATTCTTAGATAGTCACTGTGTTTATATAACTCATGTATACAAGGCTTTGATTCAGTCCTTCTATAGCTGCTATTACAAACTTTAGGATGATTAACTAATTAATACAAGTTAAGGACCATATAGTAAACTCATGGTTATATTAAATTCTTATTTAATTATAATATAGTGTTTTCAATATTATTTAAATAGAAACAGCTGAGAGTAGTCAAGGTTTATCAGTTAAGATATACTTTATATAGACAGAGAGTTCAAAAATCAAAATTCACAAAATATGACATTTATAATCATTTCATTATTATTAGATTTTTTTTTTACTAAAAGACATGTCAGCTCCTGACAGTGCACCCTTCACAATTCAAATAAGATATTAAACATCATTACCTTCTAACAGAATTGTTTATTGTGGCAAGGTATCCACTGGACAAAATTTGCATTAATTCATCTAAAGATAAAAAATATTGTCTAGAAAAAGGCACATGATGTAAGATAGTCGCCAACTTAGCCCTGCCAATACAAGGTAAGCTAGTCTTTCCTAATCCTACTTAAGTTCTATAAGATGATTCTAGGTCAAAAGGCTAAAGACAGATGTTCCATCATTATAATAAATTAAGGGACTGTCCAGGCAGCCAGCTGTCTCTCCAAATTATATAATTTTAAAAGCTAGGTCCTCATGCTTCTGACATATTCAGGGGCCACACCCCAAATTGGGTCTGGGGTAGAAGAGATGGAATATGGATTTTAGAAAGTAATAATTCAGGAATATCAGAACGAAAATTGCGCTAGTCATGGGGAGGTTTGGAAGTGCCCAGTCATTGCGCTGTTTAAGGCATATTAAAAACAATGCTGTTGTGTATCTTTTTTTGTTTTTTTTTTTTTTTTCGGGAATCCAAAACATTTGGGTAGGTGCAGAGGAGGCAAGCACACCTCCCAGGGAGTTTAGAGCAAAATAACAAATTAATTCTTTATATCTGTCCAAGTTAAGGTTATCATTGTGGTGATGAACCACGATCAAAGCAACTTGGAAAGGAAAGGACTTACTAGTTTATGATTCCAAACTGCTGTTCATCATTGAAGGAAGTCAGGACAGGAACTAAAACAGGGTAGGAATCTGGAGGCAGGAGTTGATGCAGACACCATGGAGGAGCACTGTTTAGTGGCTTTCTCCTTCTGGATTGCTCAGTCTGCTTTCTTATGGAACCCAGGATCACCATGCACAATGGGCTGGGGGCTGCCCTATGAATCACTAAGAAAATGCCTCACATACTTGTCTAAAGCATTTTTTTTCAATTGAGGCACCCTTCTCTCTGTTGACTATAGCTTGTGTCCAGTTGACATAAAACTAACCAGACAAGAAGCACACATACAAACACACACACACACACACACACACACACACGCATGCTCACGCTCTCTCACACACACACACACACACACACACACACACACACACACACACTCACACTGATGCTTCAACAACATTCATGGGCAAATAATCTCCCATTCAATCTTCCTTTTATCCACTCCAGATTATCTTCTTTATAAAATGTAAAATATCACTTGCTCTAATGCTTCAGTCACAGAAATAGCTGAGTTAGAAATCTTGGACCTGCCCTTGTTCCTTCAAACTATGTTTCCTTTTCCTTATATCCAAAGGGTAGTGGGCTTTGTAAAGATTAAGTGGGATAGTGTTAGCAAACTCAGCATCCAATACATAGCAGATGTTGATAAATGGCAATTAACCCAATTAGTGCAATATTCAACTATAGTTCCTTTATTTCAGATGATGTTAGCTTATGTCTGGCTGACATGAAATTATACAGCATAACTTCTACTAAAGTTTTGTGTTTGTTTGCTGGTTTTGGATTTGCTTTGTTTTTGTGATACACTCTCTGACATTGGTTATTTTACATGTTTTCCCATACAATCTATACCAAGAACAACCTGGCTTACTCACTGGTAGCTTGAATGCAGTTAAGTGATTTTCTTTATTGGTATATTCTCAGTTCTTGTATCTATTTTTATCTAGTACAGACTTTTGTGATTTTTGTTACCTATCAAGGTGCTTTAATTATAAAGTTTATCATTTCAGTCTACATTCTTACATTTTGGATTGTTCTCATCTAAATTTGTCTGTTTCACAACCTATAACTTAAAAAAAAACCAATAGATTCATTAGTTTATGATTAATATCAATAATTATGTATGATATAATTATAAAACAACACCAATTATTAATAATCAGCTTATTATTATTTTAGTAATTATTTTCATTTTGCTCGGATGCACTTTACCCATCAAAACATTTACATATTCTCTATTTTACTACTTATTATACCATTGGTTATTTACTTTCTGATCTCTCTGTTGCTTACTAGTATTCTTTAATTTTCCAATACATCTTTTCACCATTTCTTCTGTGACAGGTATAGTGTCAGTGAGCTCCCCCAGTTCAGGTCCAGGAAGAGCCCGGGTTTCTTATTTTTAAGACAGCTTTGCTGGTTTCAATATTTTTTGTTGGTTACTTTCTCCTAGGTTTAAGTGGCAAGACACATTAATTCTCACTTCACAGACAGCTCAGTTATCTGTTTGAGGGCAGTGGTATTTACCTTGACTCTTAAAGGAAAGTTTTAACATCTATATTTCTGCACATTTGTGTCTTTCTCTAGTTTGGAGAATTTTCTGTTATTATTTCTTTTAAGTCTATCCACATTACTTTGCCTTTCCCTTTCCCTCCCTACCCCCGGCCCCCAGCACTACTAACTCTTTCACTTTCCTCCACTTTCAGTGTTCTCTGTCTTTTACCTTTTTCTTGTTTGCCCTGGCTAGCCCTCTTAAACTGCCTATGTAGACCATAAATGGCCTCATTAAAATCTGCCTGCTTTTGCCTCCTAGATGCTGGATTAAAGGCCTATATCATTATTCCCAGCTTTCTATATGTTTCTTTATATTCATTGTATTTTTCAGTTCTAATTTTTAAACATTCTTCTTTTGCACTTCTATCCCTTCCCCTACAACAGTCCTGTGTCCTAGGAGGTCTGCTCTAACCAGACACAGTGAGATTCTTCTTATCCTGATACATCTCCTGCTGGGACAATACAGAGCCAAGCAGATGTGAGGTCTGCCCTGCCTTCTCTCTGTCTCTTCCTGTTCACACATCCACTTGCACTCACAAATCCACAAGTTAACCCTCACCCCCACCCCACAGATCAGCTTGGCTCCCAGGAGACCTGCTTTGACATGGAACACACAGCTACACCTGCCTTCTGGGAGGCCTGCTCCAACCATGGATACCCATGAAATCCAACACCGTAGACAACCAGATGACAAAGCAAACAGAGCCAAGGAACAAACTGGAGTAGCCATTCTAATATGTAATAAAATAGATTTTCAACTGAAAGTAATCGAGAGAGATGGGAAAGGACACTACATAGTCATCAAAGGAAAAATCCACCAAGATGAAGTCTCAATTCTGAAAACCTTTGCCCCAAATTAAAGGGCACCCATATTTGCAAAAGAAACTTTACAAAAGTTCAAAACATATATTAAACCTCACATAGCTTTGCTGGTTTCAATAGTGAGAGAGTTAAACACCCCTCTGTCACTGATGGAAAGGTCATCAAAACAGAAACTAGACAAGGACACAGTGAAACTACAAATGCTATGAACCAAATGGATTTAACAGAACTTTTCATCCAAAAATCAAAGTAATACACCTTCTTCTCAGCAACTCAGAACCTTCTCCAAAATTGATCATATAGTTGAACACATAACAAGTCTCAGCAAATGCAAGAAGATTGAAATAACCCCTTACATCCTAGCAGAACACCATGGATTAAGGTTGGAAGTCAACAGCAACAGAAATCCCACACATTCCTGCTCTACTCAATGATCTCTGAGTCAGGGAAGAAATAAAGAAAAAAATTAAAAACTTTCTCCAATTCAATTTCAGTGAAGGTAAAATATACCCAAACTTTTAGGACACAATGAAAGTAGTGCTAAGAGGAAAATTCATAGCACAAATTGCCTTCATAAAAAAATTTGAGAGATCTTATACAGCAACTTAACAGCATACTTGAAAACTCTAGAACAAAGAAAAGCAAACACACTCAAGAGGACTAGATAGCAGAAAATAGTCAAACTCAGGGTCGAAGTCAATCAATTAGAAACAAAGAGAAAAACACAGAGAATAAACAAAACTAAGAGCTGATTCTTTGAGAAAATCAACAAGATAGACAAACCCTTAGCCAAACTAACTAAAAGTCATAAAGATGATATAAAAGTTAACAAAATTAAAAATGAAAAGGGAGATGCAACAACAGAAACTGTGGAAATTCAAAAAACCATTGGGTCTTACTTCAAAAGCCTACTATCAAAAAACTGGAAAATCTAAATGAAATGAATGATTTTGTAGACAGATAATCATGTACCATCATTAAACCACGATCAGGTAAACCATCTAAACAGTACCATAACCATTAAGGAAATAGAAGCAATTATTAAAATTCTCCCAACCAAAAAATGTCCAGGGCCAGATAGTTTTAGAGAATATTTAATAATTCTACCAGACTTTCAAAGAAGAGCTAATACCAATACTCTTCAATTCTACATAATTCAGTCCATGGGACCACAATTATCCTGATACCTAGACCACACAGAGACCCAACAAAGAATAAGAATTTCAGAACAATTTCATTTATGAACATCAAAGCAGAAATACTCAGTAAAATTCTTGCAAAGCAAACCTAAGAATACATCAAAAGTATCATTCACCATGATCAATTTGCTTCCTCCCATGGATGCAGGGATGGTTGAACACATGAAAATCTACCAACATAATCCACTATATGAAAAAAAACTAAAAAACAAATCACAGGATCATCTCATTAGATGCCGAAAAAGCCTTCAACAACATCCAAACACATTCATATTAAAAATCTTGGAGACACCAGGGATTCAAGGCACATACCTAAACATAATAAAAGCAATATACAGCAAACCAATAGCCAACATCAAATTAAAAGGAGAGAAACTTGAAGCAACCCCACTAAAATCATGGACAAGACAAGGCTGCCCATTCTCTATCTATTCAATATAGTACTTGAAGTTCTAGCTAGGTCAATAAGACAACAAAAGGAAATTAAGGGGATACATGTTGGAAAAAAATGTCAATGTATCACTATTTGCAGATGACATGATAATGTACATAAGCAACCCCCAAAATTCTATCAGAGAACTCAGACAGCTGATAAACAATTTCAGCAAAGTGCCTGGATACAAAATTAACTCAAAGAAATCAGTAAGCCTTTTTTATACAAATGATAAATAAACTAAGATAGAAATTAGTGAAATAACACCCTTTACAATAGCCACAAATAATATAAAATACATTGGTGTATCTCTAACCAAGCATTGAAAGATACGTATGACAGGAACTTCAAGTCCCTAAAGAAATTGGAGAAGACCTCAGAAGATGGAAAGATCTCCCATGCTCATAGATCAGATTAACATAGTAAAAATGACAATTTTACCAAAAGTAATCTACAGACTCAATGCAATTCTCATCAAAATTTCAATACAACATTTACAGATCTTGAAAGAGCAATTCTCAGCTTCATATGGAAAAACAAAAAACCCTAGACAGCCAAAACAATCCTGAACAATAAAAATCTTTTGGAGGAATCACCATCCTGACCACGAGCTATACTACAAAGCAACAGTAATAAACCTGCATGGCAGTGGTACTGAAACAGACACATTGATCAATGGAACAGATCACAGACCCAGAAATAAACCCACACATCTATGGACATTTGATTTTTGACAAAGAAGCTAAAATCATACAATGGAGACAAGAAAGCATTTTCAACAGACAATGCTGGTCTAATTGGCAGTTGGCATGTAGAATACAAATAGACTCATATTTATCAAATACAAATAGACTCATATTTATCACCCCAAACAAAGACCAAGTCCAAGTGGATCAAGAACCTCAACTTATAACCAGATACATTGAATCTAATAGGAGAGAAAGTGGGAAATAACTTTGAATGCATTGGCATAAGAGAAAATTTCCTAAAGAGAACTCCAATGGCTCAGGCTCTAAGATAATCAATTGGTAAACTGAACTTCATGAAACTGAAAAACTTCTGTAAGGTAAATTACATTCCAAATAGGACAAAACAGCAGCCTACAGATTGGGAAAATATCTTCACCAGCCCTACATCTGATAAAGGACTAACATCCAAAACATATAAAAAAAAAACTGAAAAAGTTAGTCTACAAAACTCAAATAATCCAATTTAAAATTGGGGTTCAGAGTTAAACAGAGAATTTTCACCATGAGAATCTCAAATATTCAAAAAGTACTTTAAAAAATGGTCTACATCATTAGTCATCAGGGAAAAGCAAATCAAAATCACCCTGAGCTTCCACCTTACACAAATCAGAATGGCTAAGATAAAAAGTCTCAAGCAACAGCTCATGATGGTGAGTATATGGAGAAAGAGGAACATTCCTCCTTTGCTAATGGAATTGCAAACTTGTACCATGTCTCTGGATATCAATGTTTCTCAGAAACATGGAAATAGTTCTAACTGTATACTCAGCTATACCACTTCTGGGCATATATCCAAAATATAATCCATCATACCTCAAGGAGATGTGTTCTACTATGTCCATAGCAGCCTTATTCATAATATTCAAAACCTGGAAGCAACCCAGATGTCCATCAATCTAAATATGGATACAGAAAATGTGGTTCACTTACACAATGAAATAGTATTCATCCATTGAAAACAAGGACTTCATGAGCTCTGCAGGCTAAAGGATGGAACTACAAAACGTCATCCTAAGTGAAGTAACCCAGACCCCAAATGAAATGCATAGTGTGCATTCAGTGATAAGTGGATATTAGCCAAAAAGTACAGAACACCCATGATCACCCCACAGAACCAAATAAGGAAAATAAGAAATCCCCAAGTGAGGATGCTTGAATTCTGCTTTGAAGGGGGAACAAAATAGTCCTTGGGAGACAGAGGGAAGGAAGGACCTGGGTG
Organism: Rhabdomys pumilio; assembly: GCA_030674055.1. Lineage (NCBI taxonomy): Eukaryota > Metazoa > Chordata > Mammalia > Rodentia > Muridae > Rhabdomys > Rhabdomys pumilio. Next base: position 44,707,679 of record JANHMN010000017.1, read on the forward strand.
GGAGAGGGGAGTGAGAGGGAATGTGGGATTGGATCAAGTATGAGATGAGACTGGAGAAAGGCAAGAGGGCTAGGAAAATGAATGAAAATGTGCAGTTGCTGGGAGTAGTGGATAGGAGGAATCTCTAGGAAGTCCCAGAGACCTGGTATGGGAGAGGTACTCAGGAGTCAATGCAGCTGACCTTAGCAGAAATGCCCAACAGTGGGGATATGGAACTTGAAGAGGCTACCTCCAGTAGTCAGACAGAACATTCAATGGAGGGATAGAGGTACTAGTCAATCAACAAAACTTTCAACTCATATTGTCCCTATTTAAAAGAAATGTAGGGACAAAGATGGAGCAGAGACTGAAGGAATGTCCTACCAGTGACCAACCCAACTTGAGACCATCCCATGGGTGGGTACTAATCTCTGACACTATTAATGATGCTATGTTGTGCTTGCAGATAGGAGTCTAGGTTAGCTATCATCTGAGAGGCTTTACTTCTATCAGCTCTCAGCTGACTGAAATGAATACAGATACCCACAGTCAAACACTGGACGGAGGTAGGGGACAGCTATGGAAGAGTCAAGGGGAAAGATTAATGTCCTGAAGTCTTGAAGATGATGGCAACACCACAGGAAGACCAACAATGCCAACTAACTGGGACCCAGTGAAGCTCTCAGAAACTGAGCTACCAACCAGTGTGTAAGCTGATTAGTCAGAGGCCCCTGGCCTGTATGAAGTAGAGGTCTGCCTTGTCTGGCCTCAGTGGGAGAGTATTCGCTTAATCCTGTAGAGACTTAAATCACTAGGGTAGGAGGATACCCCAAGTTAGGATGCCATTTAGGAAGCGAAAGTGAGGGGTTATGAAAGAAGGATCCTTGGAATGGGGGATTAGCATTTGGAATGAAAATAATAAGTTCAAAAAATCCTTTTTTATATTACATCCTGATCATAGTTTTATTCCACAGTCTCTCTCCCCAATCACTCCTCTTCCCCAGATCATGGCCCTCTCAGCCTCCTTGGGGACAATAACTAACAGAGTATAACAAGCCATGATAAGACCAGACACATCAAGGCTAGCCAAGACCACCCAGTAGGAGAAAAAGCATCCCACAAGAAGGCAAAAGAATCAAGGGCAGCTTGGTTCTCCTTGTTAGGATTTCAAGAAGAACAGCAAGCTACTCAGTCACAATGTATATGTAGAGGTCTAAGCTACTCAGCCACAATGTTTAGGCAGAGGACTTAAGTCAGACACCTACAGGACTCTGTGAGTTCCTATGAATCCTCATCAACAGACTCTGTAGGCCAAGTTCTTGTGGTATTTTTAAAATGTATCATTATTATTATTTTAACACCTGTTAATTGTTCTAATGTTTCCTTTTCTGATTTTTGAATGCTTTCTCTGTATTCTACTATTACTAGAATTCACTGAACTTTCTCACAACAGTTATTTCTTTGTTGAGGGGTTCATCCATCTCTACTTTCAAATCACTCAATGGCACTCATTTTGATTCATTTAAAGACACCTTGTTTTCTTGATTGTTCTTACTTCTTATAGTCCTGAGCTTTGGAGGAAGCAGAGCTGGGCAATCATGTTATTATGTTGCAAGGGAAACCCACAAAAAAAGATCACCGTACTTAAAGGCCAGAAGAAAGACTTTATTTGCTGGCCAATGGGTGCATTGGAACTTGACAATTGGCACCCATCAGTTAGCAAGCAGTAGCATTACTTGGGGACTTTTCTGGAACAATGGACTATGTCTTTGTTCCCATTTTAGCAGGTATTGGAACTTAGGTGCTGGTTATTAAGATAAGGATGATATCAACATGGTGTCAGTCATGCTAAGGTCTCAGGGTTGGGGGGTGTTACATTATATTGATCTTTTCGTATGTGTGCAAACCAAAGAACTAATGTTATTCATTTTATAGAGGAGAAATGTTCTTTGCAAGGAATGGGGATGGAAAAAGATAATTTTGACGTTGCATTGGCTATAGTAATACCGGACAAGTTTACTGACTGAAAAGAACACATGAGAAAGAATCATAACATATTTCAAATCTTTCCTAGTGCTAATGTTTTCGGATATTAGAAACAAATTGATTACATCTGCAAAATAGAAATGAAAGAAAAATAATACCCTCCAGGAGGCAGCAGGGAGAGTTTAATAAGCTGCCTGAAATCACTCAACCTACAACATATCTAAAATGTTAATTAAGAAGCCCCTTTTTTCCCCTCACCTTTGCACTGCTGGCTTTAGTAAAAGCCTGTCTGCCAGCATCTCTCTCCACAGGTACCTGTAATTCTGTTTGAAGTTGGTGATCTGGGCTTGGCTCATAACATTCACAGTAGATTTACCTGAAAGATCAATAAAAGCATGTTCAAAGCTAGATTGGCTTCATAGAGCCCAGGATTTTTATTAATTCATATAAACTTCCTAAAACTTTCAGTATAAAGAAAAGAGAAAGAAACTTGAGAATATTCACATTGTAAGAATTGGTATCATGGAATCTCAGAATTGTTTGGGAGCCCAGTGAATCCCTTCACATGTCAGAATTTGTGGAAGTGCCAGTTGCTGAGTCTTTCTTAAATCTTCTAGGAGGTCTTAGAATCATCAGTCACATCAAAAAGTCTTTGGTGAATCTCAGCTTCTTTGCCCTGGATGCTGTTCAAGGTTAGTAACATGGGTTTTGCCCTTTTGTGGAGAGAAGCTACTGCCTCTTTAAAGTATGTGTATCTCGCTGCTAAATATATTTTTAATTCTAGGAAGCAATTGAAGGTAGCCAAGAATAAGGTGCTTCAGTTGAAGAAGAATGAAAGTTCCATGTGGAAAAAAAAATAGAAAAAGTAAGACTATTGTAGGTGAGAAAAAATAAATAATAATTCAGGATATATTTGATGATATAGAAATGTAGATAATGTGTTTAGAAACCAAATGGAAACCAAGCTAGGGTGATCTGGAGTGATGTACTGATCTTGAATCTTGGTTTCTGTAACAGTGAGGAATAAAAGAAAATAATTGCAATTTAAAGAAAGGATTTTTTCAGTTTATAAAAATGGAGGCTATTTTGAAATCCATTCACCATAACAAAAATCCTATATCTTAAGGAATGAGGAAGCAGAAGGGGATTTGTGACATGTTCTGTGGTTTGAAGAGCTTTTGTGGAAACGGTGGTATTTTCACAAGAGATCTACAATTTACCCAGCACCCATTGCTAATTGGGAATAGGGCTCGTGTAAGAGCAGTTGTACTCTAGCTTTAAAAAAAAATTTAGATGTGTTAATAAGATTATTGTTGGCCAAGAGTGTAAAATTAGGACCAAGAAACTAATCAACCAGCAGAAAAGCTTTGATCTCTAAAATTCTGGAATTACGGGTAATTAAAGGAGATTTAAATAGGCTAAATGGTGGGATTAAGGTAGAATTATTATGACTTTGCACACTAAAATGTTGATTTCCTTTCTGGTAACAAAGATAGCCCTTCAATAAAACTGTTTTTATTTTGAATTATATAACCCATGGACTTCTAATTGGTTGAGTTCTGTAAATTAACTTATCTCTTTTAGTAGTTTTCATATTAGTAGTAAATATAGTGAAATAAACTATTGGAATAGATCTATCTAAACTCATATTTTAACTATCCTCTTCAACAGAGTATTGACATTATTTTGGTAAGGACAATTTTATTAGGACTTTATTTTCTGTTAGAAAACCATTTTAGCATTTGAGTATACATTTCATTTCTTAAAAAATTTTGTGGGGTCCCTGAATTTGAAAAGAAAAACAAATTTATTTTGTTTGTTTATCTTTAAATATATTTTAAATACTATAAAACCCAGGAAGTACACCCAACAGTATAATATGTAACATTTACTACCAATGCTAATTTACCTACCAAGTTGACTTATTTTAATTTACATCCCGAGTTTCCTAACATATGCATAATTTTATATCTTAAGAATATCTCATAAATTATTTATGTATTGTGTTCACTGATGAAGAGTTAGCTATGTGTGTTGATGTTCAGGTGTTGAGAGAAGGAAACATTTTTGGTCTGTCTGTTCATTTAATTTATTCATCTTTTAAAATTGATGCTGTTACCCTCCTTGGAAAACAAACACAAGTGTATTGTTTATTCATTAAGCACTTATTAAGAATTGCCTTAGTGTCAGGTTTTAGAAATAAAAATGTGCAACACGCTGTTTGTAGTCTCAGAATATAAAGCAAGTAAAAGTGACAAATCTTCACACAGACAAATAATTATACATAGAGGAGAACTCTTAAATCTGTTCTGGGGATTTGTTGACTCTAAAGCCTGAGGCATGGGAGGGAAGTTCGCTAGTATTAAGCCTCATTTCAGCCTGGATGAAGACTTTTTATAAAGGATGTAGACTTTTCATAAAGTCCAATAGATAAGTTATCTCAAAATAAATACTAAGGAAAGACCTCTCTAGAGAATAATTTCAGGTGCCACCTGTGGTTAATTAAGATTGATTAGTCAACAAAATCCTGGAAGGAAAGCTTCTGTATGGACGTGCCAAGGCAAGGAAGTAACTGGGTCTATCACATTTTTACCCAAGGAAGATCAGTTAGAGTGAGCCTAATGCGTGAGAGACAGGCCAAGACAAGAGGGTGAAGGGTTAGGCAGGATCTGCTCAAGAAGGTCTTAAAGTGGAGCTTAGATCCCAATTGAGATGGACAGGAATTCTTTTAAGAATCTGAAGAAAGAAATGCAAATTCTTTGTTGGTTACAGAAAATGTGTTAGTGTATTTTATACAGGTTAGGTAGACCTGACATGAGGTTAGTAGGAAGCCGTATTGAAATGAGTGGCTTAAATCAGGATAATGGTGGAGAGTATAAAGAACACAAGGTGGGTTTAAGATTTATTAGGAATATTAAATTGATATCACTTCAGAGTTGTGAACGTGTGAATTAGGGGAGAATTTCAAGTATGCTCCCTAGGTACCTGGTTTGAGCATCTGAGTAAGTCAACTCATTATAGAATGAAAGCTGGAAATCTTCAGGGGTAAAAGATATATAACCCAGTTCTCATCATATCATATCTGAGAAGCAAGAGGGACATCTGAGTGGCAACATTAACTATAATCTAGATTTTGGAGTTTTGGTAGTCAATCAGCAACCCAGGTGAAAGATGGGTCAAATCATTGTTTGTATATAGTTCTATGGATAGAAAGTTATATTATGTCCTATGTATGATATATATTTATACATATACATATTCACAAATTACTCATACTAAACACATGTGGTCAAGTTGTGTTGTGTTATGGAGGAAAATTTTTCAACAAAGATTATTGTTGGAAACATTTGACTGAGAATAGCTGGGCAGCATATCCAGGAAAATAGATCAGTCTTCCTTGGTGCCTCAGAGTCTTTCTTTAGAATATAACAAAAGATGCAGTGTGTTTAGGGACTATAGTTCTGGTTTTTAAAATTTTAATTAATTAATTAATTAATTAATTTTATTAAAAATAGATTCTTCTCTCTTACAAAACCTTCAGACCAGTTTCCCCTTCCACACAGTTTGCTTTGGTGTCAACAAAGTATCAGAACATTCCAGCCAGAACTGATGTCTTTGTAGCTTTATGTAACTGTGTGATTCCTTTTTTTTCCCTCTTTTTTTTTACTTGATTATTTTATTTACCTGTCAAATATTGTTACCCTTCCCAGTCTCTGCTCCACACCCCCCCATCCATTCCCTCTCCCCTTTGCCACTAAGAGAGTAACTCTCCCACACACCCACCCACTCTTTCCTGCCTCACACCTCTAGCATCCTCCTACACTGGGGCAACAAGCTTTCACAGGACCATGGGCCTCCCCTCCCATTGATGCAGATAAGGCCATCCTCTGCTACAAATGTAGTTGGAGCCATGGACCCATCCATGTAAATGCTTTGATTGGTGGTTTAGTCCCTGGGATCCAGTTAGTTAATATTGTTGTTCTTCCTATGATGTTGTAATCCCCTTCGGCTTCTTCAGTCCTTCCCTAACTCTTCCACTGGGGACTCTGAACTCAGTCCAATTGTTGACTGTGTGTGTCTGCATCTGTCTTAGGTGCCAGCAAAGTCTCTCAAAGGACAGCCATACTAGAATTGTGTCAGCAAGCACTTCTTAGCATCAGCAATACTGTCTGTGTTTGGCATCTGTGGATGGGATGGATCTCAAGGTGGGATGGTCTCTGGATGGCCTTTCCTGCAGTAGTCTCTCTCTCTCTCTCTCTCTCTCTCTCTCTCTCTCTCTCTCTCTCTTGCCCCTTCATTTTCTTTGGACAGGAACGATCCTGGGTTAACGTTTTTGAGATGAGTGAGTAGCCCCTTCCCTCAACTGGGGGCCATGCTTATCTATTGGAGGTGGTCTCTTCAGGATCTAACTCCACTGTTGGGTATTTCCGCTAATGTCATTCTCACTGGGTCCTGAGAGCTTCTCACACCCCTGGCATCTGGGACTTTCTAGTGGTTCCCCTCATACTGCCACTGCTACAAATTTCTATTTATTCTTCTGGCCCTTTGGACTTCTCTCCTGCCCATTCTCATACCTGAAACTGACCCTCGTTTCCCACTTGTTCCACTCTCTCACCCAGGACTCTCTCTCCCTTTACCTCCCATGATTATTTTGTTCCCCATTCTAAGTGGGACTGAAGCATCCACACTTCGCCTTTTCTTCTTGTTAAGCTTTATACGGTCTGTGAGTTGTGTCATGCCTATTCTGAGCCTTTGGGCTAATATCCACTTATCAGTGAGTACATACCACGTAAGTAATTTGGGACTGAATAACCTCACTCAGGACGTTTCCTAGTTCCATCCATTTGCCTGCAAAATTTCTGACATTGTCATTTTTAATAGCTGAGTAGTAGTCTATTGTGTAAATGAATCACATTTTCTGTATCTGTTCTTCTGTTGAGGGACACCTGGGTTGTTTCTAGCTTCTGGCTATTTATTATAAATAAGGCTGCTATGAACATAATGTATAGAACCCCAAAGGGCTGCTATGCCTTGGCTGAGACTTTCTGTGTGCTGCTGTCTGCAAAGTAACATTCTGTAGTTTTTCTAAGAACAAAACATCCTGTTGAAGGATGATGTCCCAGGAAGGGAATTTACACTTGAAATCCTATTGCCCCCAAGTTGAGCTCCTGTTTTTTCCTGAGTTTGTGTTTTTCCTTCCCTGGCTTGGTGTATACATTGAACCTGCCCAGTAAAGACATTGGCATTCTCTCATAATGGATGACCCGAGTTTGAGTCTTTCTTTAATCCCCTAGGCTTACGCCTGAGCTCAGTATCGCGGGTAGCGCCGGAGCTGTGAATAGTGGAGAATGATTTCTTGCTATATGTTGGAGCAGCTTTTGGGTATATGCCCAGTAGTAGTATAGCTGGGTCTTCAGGTAGAACTATTTTCAGTTTTATGAGGAACTACCAGATTAATTTCCAGAATGGTTGTACCAGCTTGCAATATCACCAGCAATGAAGGAGTATTCCTCTTCACATTTTCATGAGTATCTGTTATATCTGGTTTTATGTTGAGGTTCTTGGTCCACTTGGACTTGAACTTTGTGCAAGGTGATAAATATGGATCTATTTTTATTTTTCTATGTACATACTGCCAGTTACAGAAGCATCATTTATTGAAGATATTTTCTTTTTCTCGTTGTATGTTTTTGGCGTCTTCTTTGAAGTTTAAGTGTCCATAACTTTGTGGGATTAATTTTGGGTCTTCAATTTCATTTCGTTTGTCCATGTACCAGTCTGTCTCTGTATCAATATCACTCAGTTATTATCACTGTTGCTCTGTTGTACAGCTTGAGGTCAGAAGTTCTTTTATTGTTAACAATAGTTTGTGCTATCCTGTTTTTTTTTTTTCCATATGAATTTGAGAATTGCTATTCCATGTCTGTGAAGAGCTGTTTTGGAATCTTGATGGGGAATGCACTGACTCTGTAGGTTGCTTTTAGTAGGATGGCCATTTTTACTATGTCAATTCTACCAATCCATGAGTATGGGAGATGTTTCCATCTTCTGAGTTCTTCCTTGATTTCTTTTTTCAGGTAGTTGAAATTTTATTATATAGATCTTTCACTTGCTTGGTAAGAGTTATGCCAAGATATTTTATACTATTTGTGGCTATTATAAAGGATGTTGTTTTCTTAAATTTTTTCTCAGCCTGTTTATCATTTGTACAGAGGAAGACTACTGATTTGTTTGAGTTAATTTTCTATCCAGCCAATTTGCTGAAGTTGTTTTTCAGCTATAGAAGTTCTCTGGTTGATTATTTGGGGTCTCTTATGTATACTATCATATCATCTGCAAATAGTGATACCTTGATTTATTCTTTTCCAATTTGTAACCCCTTGATCTCTTTTTGTTTTATTGTTGCTCTAAGCTAGAAATTCGAGTACTATATTAGATAGAGAGAGAGTGGGCAGTTTTTTCTTGTCCTTGATTTTAGTGGGATTGCTTCAAGTATCCATTTAATTTGATACTAGCTGATTGTTTGCTATATATTGCTTTTATTTTATTTAGGTAAAGGCCTTGAATTCTTGATTTTTCCATGATTTATAGCATGAAGAGATGTTGTATTTTGTCAAATTATTTTTTACATCTATTGAGATGATCACGTGATTTTTTGAGTTTGTTTGTATAGTGGATTACAATAATGGGTTTTTATATATCAAACCATCCCTGCTCCGCTGGGAGGAAGCTTACTTGGTCATGGTGAATGACGGCTTTGTTGTATTCTTGGATTCACTATGCCAGAATTTTATTGAGTATTTGCATCTATATTCATTAGTGAAATTTGTCTAAAATTTTCTTTCTTTGTTGGGTCTTTGTGTGGCTTAGGTATCAAAGTAACTATGGCTTCAGAAAATGAATTAGGTCATGTTCCTTCTAGTTCTATTGTATGGAATAGTTTTAGGAGTGTTGGTATTATCTCTTCTTTGAAGTCCTGGTAGAATACTGTGCTAAAACTATCTGGTCCTGGGCTTTTTTTGGTTGGGAGGTTTTTAATGACTTCTTCTATTTCTTTAGGGGGTATGGGACAGTTTAGATAGTTTACCTGCTATTGATTTAACTTTGGTATGTGGTATCTGTCTAAAAAGTCATCTAGTTCATCTAGATTTTCCAGTTTTGTTGAGTAAATGCTTTTGTAGTAGGATGATTATTTAAATTTCCTTGGTTTCTGTTTTTATGCTTCCCTTTTCATTTTTGATTTTGTTAATTTGGATACTGTCTCTGTTTCCTTTAATTGGTTTGGCTAAGGGTTTATCTATCTTGTTGGTTTTGTTGATTCTTTGTATCATTATCTTTGTTTCTAATTTGTTGATTGCTGCCCTGAGTTTTATGTTTTCCTCCTGTGTAATCTTTTAAGTGTTTTTGCTTCTTTTTGTTCTAGGACTTTCAAGTGTGCTGTTAAGTTGCTAGTGTAGGATCTCTCCAGTTTCTTTACAAGACCACTTAGTGTTATGAATTTTCCTCTTAGCACTGCTTTCATTGTGTCCCATATATTTGAGTATATTGTGTCTTCATTTCTATTAAAATTTATAAAGTCTTTAATTTCTTTTTTTTTTATTACTTTTCTGACCAAGTTATCTTTGAGTAGAGAGTTATTCAGTTTCTAGTGGTATGTGGGCTTTCTGTTGTTTTTATTGTTATGGACAACAAGCCTTAGCTATGGTGGTCTGATAGGATGCATGGAAAATTTTCCATCTTCTTATATCTGTTGAGGCCTGTTTTATGACTAATTATGTGGTCAGTTTTGGAGAAGGTGTCTTGAGGTGCTGAGAAAACGATATATTCTTTTGTTTTAAGGTGAAATATTCTGTATATATCTGTTAACTCCATTTAATTCATAACTTCTATTAGCTTCACTGTGCTTCTGCTTAGTTTCTATTTCAGTGACCCGTTCATTGTTCATAGTGGGGTGTTGATGTCTCCCATTTTTATTGTGTGAGGTTCAATGTGTGTTTTAAGTTTTAGTAAAGTTTCTTTTATGAATGTTAGTGCCCTTGCATTTGAGGCATAGGTATTCAGAATTGAGATTTTATCTTGGTGGATGTTTCATTTGAAGAATATGAAGTGTCCTTCATCATCTCATTTAATAACTTTTGGTTGGAAGCCTATTTTTATTAGATATTATAATGGCAACTCCTGCTTGTTTCTTGGAAGCATTTGCTTAGAAAACTTTTTTCCAGCCTTTTACTATGTGGTAGTGTCTTTCTTTGTTGTTGAGGTGTGTTTCTTGAATGCATCAAAATACAGAATTCTGCTTGTATATCCAGTCTATTAGTTTATGTCTTTTATTGGGAAACTGAGTACATTGATGTTGAGAGATGTTAAAGACATATGATAATTCCTCTTATGTTTGTTGTTGGAGGTGGAATTGTGAGTGTGTGTGTGTGTGTGTGTGTGTGTGTGTGTGTGTGTGTATGATTCTCTCCTTTTGGGTTTGCTGTAAGATGACTAAATTTTTGTTTTTTTCTTTGATGTAGATACTCTCCTTATGTTAAAGTTTTCCTTCTAGACTCCTCTGTATAGCTGTATTAGTAGATATATATGGTTTCAATTTGATTTTGTCATGGAATATCTTGGTTTTTCCATCTATGATGATTGAGATATTTTCTGAGTGTCGTAGCTTGCACTGAGATTTGTGTTTTCTCAGGGTCTGCATGACATCTGTCTAGGTTTTTCTTGCTTTTAGAGTATCTGTAAGAAGTCTTTTATAATTTGGATAGGTTTGCCTTTATAAGTTATGTGGCTCTTTCCCCTTACAGCTTTTAGTATTCTTCTTCTTATTCTTCTTCTTTTTTTTTTTTGGTTCTGTGCATTTAATATTTTGATTATTATGTGATGGGATGATTTTCTTTTCTACTCTATTCTATTTGGTGTCCTAGAGGCTTCACATACTTTTATGGTCATTTCTTTCTTTATTTTGGGTAAATTTTCTTTTATGATTTCGAGGAAGATGTTTCTGACCCTTTGATCTGGGAATCTTTGCTCTCTTCTATTCCTAGTATTCTTAGGTTGGGTCTTTTCATTGTGTCCTGGATTTCCTGGATGTGTTGTGTTAGGAGGTTATTTTTTCTGTGTTTGTGCTTTATATTTTCTTTGTTGTGTCAATATCTTATATGGTATCTTCTATGCCTGAAATTCTGTCTTCTATCTCTTGCATTCTGTTGGTGATGCTTGCATCTGTAGCTCCTGACATTTCCTAGGTTTCCTGTTTCCAGGGTTGCCTCTATTTGTGATTTCTTTATTCTTTCTACTTTCACCTTTAGGTCTTGGACAACTTTGTTCAATTCCTTCACCTGTTTGACTGTATTTTCCTGCATTTTATTGAGGGATTTATTTATTTCTTCTTTAAGGCCTTCTACCTGTTTAACTGTGTTTTCATGCGTGTGTATGTGTGTGGGGGTGTCTGTGTGTCTCTCTCTCTTTCTCTCTCTCTCTCTCTCTCTCTCTCTCTCTCTCCCTCTGTATGATCTTCTATAGTAGTAGATGCCTGTATGACTTTTTTTCAAAGAATCTTTAGTATTATTCATTTCTCTCTATATTTCCTTTTCTGATCTCCTTTCCCAACTCTCACCAATTTATTTCTTCCTCTTCTTCTTTAACCTTTTTTACTGCATTATTCTATTTACCCTCACTGGATAACTACTCTTGTCACCATGGCCCATTACTAATTTGGTATTTACAAATTACACTTATCTGAAGAGTCAAAGCCTTAATTGCCTTCACTACATTCACTAGTGAGAGAAGATATGTGACATTTGTCTTTTTGGGTCTGGGTTATTTCACTTGGAATGATTGTTTTTATCACCATCAATTTACTGTGAATTTCTGAATTTCAGTTTTCTTTTCACCTGGATAATATTCCATTGTGTAATTGTACCCCATTTCTGCTATCAATTCATCAGGTAACATACATGTAAGCCACTTCCGGAATATTATGATTAGAGCAGCAATGTGAACATAGGCAAGCAGATATCTCAAGGAAAGTGATAGACAGTTTTTGGCATATGCCAGAGTGTGATGTAACAGGATAACTGTTCTGTCTTTGTCCATGTTGGTATCATAACAGTACAAACTTCATACATGAATTATGGGTTGTTCTCATTTCTTTGGTTTTCTAAGAAAGATTATGTGGAATTACTATTAATTTTTAAAATTTTGTTAGAATTCTATGAAAGTGTTTTATTTGGATATATGTTTGGGGAAGTACTTAAATTAAAGCTCAGTTTTCTTAATATTTATAAAATAATAAAATTATTTTATTCATATTAAATTAAATTTATACTGATAATGCCATTAGACTCATTGGTTCATTTAAATCTCAGGGGCCAGAAGCAAATGGAACAATACTTTTTAATTGCCAAAAGAGAAAGGTGATTGCCAGGAATTATCTATTTAACAAAATATTCTGTTAGTAATGAAGGCAAATACAGATGTAAGGAAACTAAATACCAATGGTGTAAACAGCTCTCTCAGTGATGAGCGGCTGAGATCCAGGCCTTGAGTCTTTGAGTCTGGGTGCTGACATACTTAGAAATCATTTGGTAGTGGCTGTCTCATGCTGGAGAGACAGAGAACTAAAGAGGCCAGGTACTGGTAGTTTCCTAGACTTGGTGGGTTCTTGAAGAACCTGTCATTCCCAGCTTAGAAATGCTGACTCTAATACCATGAAGGACTCATCACTAAATTAATTTTGCAGGAGAAGGAAGGCCAGTGGGAGAGAGAGAAAAAAAATCTCCCTTCTTCAGTGTCTTTTCTACAATCTAGACTTGTGCCAGAAGGTGCTACTCATATTTGGGTTGTATCTTCCCACATCAATTAAGGAAATCAAGAAAACTTGTCAGTTAAGTGCACTACTCAGGAAATTCTAGTGACAGGTTCACATTTAAAACCAATCACCTTAAACTACCCCGTTAACTTTACACTGTTACACTCTGGCTCGTAGTGCTAGGCTTGTCATCCATCATTCACCATGTGATCCTAACAAAGGGCAGAAGGTGAATTGATTACCTGCTAGGCTGACACGGAAGTCTTTATTCCTTCCTTGGCTTTTTTTCTTTCCTCATCACTGTAACAAAGTGGTGTTCCATGACTATTATTAGGGATTATGGATGTCTAGATAGCTCAATTAACCTCTGCCAAACTCTACAGTAACGGGCTTCCCCAACACTGTTGAGTTTGGGGTGAGGAACTGTGATGGCTCTTCTTGGTTGTCAACTTGACTACATCTGAAGTTAACCAAAACCTATGCAGCTGATTGCATCTGCATGGTATTTTTTTTTTTTAACTAAACAATTTGAAGTGGGAAGACCTACCTTTAATCTGAATCTCTTCAGGTGACAATATTCACTTCTTTAAATTTTTTTAATGGATATTTTATTTACATTTCAGATGTAATCCCCCTTTCCCCTCAACCCAGGAACCACGTATCTCATACCTCCTCCTCCTGCTTCTATGAGGATATGCCCCCACCCACTCTCCCACTGCCACCTCTCCACCAACAATTTCCCACACACTGGGGCGTCCAGCCTTCACTGGACCAAGGACTTCCTTAGCCACCTATTCCTGACAATGTCATCTTCCCCTACTTATACAGCTGGGGCCATGTGTTCCTCCCTATGTTCTCCCAGGCTGGTGGGTTTAGACCCTGGGAGCTCTGGTTGGTTGGTAGGTATTGTTGCTCTCTCCATGGGGCTGCGAACCCTTTCAGCTCCTTCAGTTTTCTCTCTCACTCCTCCATTGGGAATCTCATGATCAGCTCAATGGTTAGCTGTGAGCATCTGCCTCTATATATTTCAGGCTCTGGCAGACCTCTAAGGAGACAGCTATATCAGGCTCCTGTCAACATGCACTTCCTGGCATCCACATCAGCATTAACTTTGGTGACTGCATAAGGGATGGATACCCAGGTGGAAGAATTAATATACTGATCCTTACCTGCTTGCTCTCGCTCTCTCTGTCAAACTCATTCCTTCACTGCCATAAAGTTTTCTTTTCAGGATTCTGGTGTATACTGAAAGCCAGATAAGACATCCAGGTTGATGGACTGAACAACTACAAGAATCTTAGGTTTTCTTTTGGTAGACAACCTTTTGGACTAACTGGCCTACAACCTAAAAGCCACTCTACTAAACCTCATATATCATAATAATATTTTAACAAATATAGTAATATTGCAACAAAATTTTTATTTTCTCAAGATAGCTTTTCAAATCTATCCATGTTACATGAATTAATGTTTGAATGATGCATACATATCAGAGAAGTTAGTTATGTGTATGGTTTCATTTATGAAAAGAAACTTTATTCATAACCTCACACTTATCAGGAGTTATTTAGAGAAAGAAGAGTTATGACTAGTAGATATAGAAAGGCCAGCCATTACCTTGGGACTGTAATCTCAAGACCACAGATTCACTACTACTGTATTAATGTGTAGATATTACAGTAGGAGAAAGAGGTATCAATAATCTCTCTCTTTTTTTTATGTTTTACCTTCTTATGTATGAATTGGAGTGGACAGAACATTTACCACATGTACTTAGATCTAATGATGTTTGTAATTATGGTGCTGAAAGACCAAGACAGGTATGTGCTGAGGGTGAAAAACACCTATGTTCCATTTTGTGGCCTGTAGAGGTTGCATTTAGAGCACAGTCTAAATGTCTCACATAGTAATGATTACTTCTGGAGTTCTTATTATGTATTTATTTAAGAGTGGTTATATAATGTGTGCTATAAAGATCCTTATATATAAATCATAATTGATATTAACAGCCAGAAGCTCATTATTTTTGTTCAGAGGTTAGTTTAGTTTCAACTAGAAGATGGAGAAGTTTCTTGGCCTTTGGGAAAGGAACAGATATTTACAAATCAATGGTATGCAGCTTGTGTATACCTTGCTAATTAAAACAAAGGAATTGTAGGGAAATAGTCTCTAGAATATTAAATATTAACAAAGCTAATGAACCATTTATAAATGTGCATAGAAGTTTTCTTAAAAATGGGATTTTTTTAATTTTCTCTAATCAAAGTTTTTCTTAATCATTTTAAATTGTAAATACCATGACTTTGCACAAGAAACTTTTACTGGAAGAGAAAGAGGTATCAATAATCTTTCCCTTTTTTTATGTTTTACCTTCTTATGTATGAAGTGACAGAAATTTTCTGCTATTTTATTTCTTTATTTTCATCTTAATGATTTTTTGTTTCTTTTTACTAAGACTACAGTTCTATACCTTTGATCCGAATACATGAGCTATAAGACAGATAAAACTATATTTATGTTATTTTATTAGGCCCTAGTTTGATTATATTCCATTTGTATTCTTAAACAAAAGTTAGCCTCCTGGGTATTTTAGAGTTAGGTTTATGATTCCATACTGGCTCTCAGCCTATAAAAGTTAAAGCTTATTTGAAAATTTCAAAGAATTTTTTCTCTGCTACCACATTCCCATTATCATCTTGAAGCTGGGTGTGTGGTACCTGTAGTCTCAGCACCCAAGAAACTAAGGCAGAAATATGATGACTTTGAAAATGGTCTGGGCTTCATAGTGAGTTCTATACCATTCTGGACTATACATTTATATCCATCCCAAAAAACTAACAAAAGCAGTTTTGCGTAATTATTATGCATTTATGAACAACTCAAGGATAATGATTGTATTTGAGAAATTAAAGTATTTATTCTTAATATCATATGGTTTTGCATGTACAAACATATGTATGTATTCTATACATAAGTACAGATTTATGTATACATATAATATAATTTTATATCAACACTAGTCTAGGACTACATAAAGCTAGTACTTTTAAGTGTGTCTGTGATATACAAATGTTATTCTTATTCTTCAAACCTTCAGTTTTTGTTCAATTTTTTCTTGCATACATTTTTTGTAGTTACTTTTAGGAGAAAGCAAAGAATAGGCATGGAGAGGTGGCAGGAGCATTCTTAGCATTCTTTGAAGTTTGTATTTTCTAGCATACCACAATTTTATTTTTCTAGTTCTCCTTACATCCTCTGCAAGGATGCACATAGGGACTAATCCAGATACTTAAACTACACTGTTCAGTTATAATTCTATAGAAAACATTCCATCTCAAGGGTTCTACTGCTTTGTCTTTAAGGGATTGTTCATATGATTTAAGGGTTGTTTTCTAGATTTACATGTGAAGTTATTTCTAACTTCTTTCATTCTTCTGAACATTTTATATGTATGCAACTTTATCATTGTTCAAATCATGTTTTTCTCCATCTCCAATTTCTAGTTGAGATCAGGATCACAGACATTTGAGTAGAGAGAAAAAGATTTGAGTAGAGAGAAAAAGATTCTTATTTTTTTTAGTAGCAAAAAGTAATCACTTAGTTTCTAATTATCTAAGTCATTCAGAATTCAGGCTGCTTTCTTTCTTTCTTTTTTTTTTTTTTTTTTTGGTTTTTCGAGACAGGGTTTCTCTGTGTAGCCCTGGCTGTCCTGGAACTCACTTGGTAGACCAGGATTGCCTCGAACTCAGAAATCCGCCTGCCTCTGCCTCCCAAGTGCTGGGATTAAAGGCGTGCACCACCACCGTCTGGCAGGCTGCTTTCTTTATTATTGCCCTATTCAAGATGTATTCATTTAACTCATTAAACATAAATTTTTAAACCTTTTTATTTTTTGCAAAAATCATTTTTTTTTTCGAGAAGAGTAACCCAAAATTTATTGGGAATCTATAAATGTCATAAAAGCTCTTCTAATAGAACTGGCCATTTGCTGCCCATAGAATGAAAATAGTTGTATCATTATGGTGGTTTTAGCTGACTATAACTTGATTTCAATTAGATATTGCCTTTGGTAACATGTGTTTTATAATTCTCAAAAGCCCCGTTTACTGAGAAGATTTTTTTTTTACACATTATCCAAATTCTCAGCTGTGTGATCCAGAAAAGGAAAGAAGGGACAGGACTCTGTTGAGTGTCAATTGTATGTAGAATGCCTAGATGTGAACAACAGTAAGTATGGGTTGGTATTGAAGAAAGTTTCAAGCTAATAATTGCTCAACAGGTAAGATATGGTCCTTTGGTGAGTTGAAATATACTTTCAGCAAGGTTTATGATAGACAGTAGTCTAGTATTTGAAACAGTTTAAACTCTGTCTTAGTAATACAGCTTTGTCAATATGGTGTGGTGTGATAATGGTAGAAAGTGAATTTCACAGGTGATTTAATAGAGAGAACTCCTGTGTCTTTCTCTCTCATTCTAATTGTCTGACTTTAGATGACCTCATGCAGGATATTTTATTCATTGGTAGAATAGAGAGACAAGGATGTGCTGAACAAAGTTGCATCCTATTGTTTTCTGTCCTACACCATGGAGATTACGGCAGTGAGCAGTGAGGATACTCTTCAAATTTACTGCCACAATCATTAAATGTTCTGCTTGTGCTCTCTCACGTAGAAGAAATAACTGACTTTTGATATCTATTTTGCTAATTCTCACTACAGATATGGCACATATCTGGAATAAAAGCCATTTCAATATGTACAAAAACCCCTTCAGTATAAAATATCATTATCTCACCTTTCACACATGGTAGATACTCCCTAATTATAATTTTTGGAAAAGGAACTGAATAAGTTCCCAAATTAGATTTCAGTTCACGATCTGTGACACAGAATTATAATTAGCTTCATAATTTGTTACTTGAAGGCAATGACATTAATACCTGCCCTAAATAGTTTGTAGCAACATCATTAAGATCAAACTAATTTACATCTTGTGTTTTCTTTGATTTTTGAAAAATTATCTTTTGGAAAAGACCATTTTGGAGAGTAGGCTCTCCCAACTTTTAATGGAGTGCTCTTCCAATAACGTCTTCATTAAGTTGAAGCTGTTGGAAGTAGAAAATAAATTTCATATGTCACAGCTTAGCTTGGGCTAGTTTAAATACACTCCAACATGCATAAGTCTATAGTTGAGCAAAACCATAGAGTCTGGAGACTATGTTATATTTAAGTATTATATGTTTATTGATAAAATCCTTCACAGGGGAAGACACAAACAATATCTACTCATCTACCAAAGGTCCCATGACAAACTCAGGAATGATTTCACCATACTTTACATTAGAGGTAATGTAAATTTTATTGCGCTGCTTTAGAGAGCACAAGGTGATGGGGTAACTTACAGAAGTGTGCATGTTCTTCTCTCCAAAGCCCACACCCAGAAAGTGTAGACCCAACAGAGATAAAAGCTTCCCTAAAGCTGCACTGATGGAACCTCACAGCTTCTCCAGTCTTCTTCCTTCTAAACTCTAGTCCCTCAGGCTGGCTGCATGCAATTAGTGCAGAATTGCAAACAACAGCTGGGAGAAAAGTAGTGGCTGCATACTCAAGTGAGGGTCTTGTGTTATTCCTTTGGGATGAAAATTCTCTGTATTCTTTATCATACTGTGCTTACTTTATTTATTTATTTTTATCAACTTTAAACCCGATTTCGTATTTAAAAAAAAAAAAACAAGCAAAATGTGCATACAATATGAGGATATTTACAGTTTGTTCCAGAGTGATTGTTTTGACACGTCATGCAGAAAAATAAGACTAAATTTGTTGGGACTCAAAATTTTGCGTTTTCCCCCTTCTGCACGAATGTTAATGAAACTTTCAAAAATGTCACTTTTCTAAGATAAAAATTGATAAGTTTAATGCCATTTTATTCCAGTTCTTGTTTCTTGACTGTCTCGGTATTTGTTAAGCTGAAGTGTCTGTCAGCAAATAATCTTCACTTGTGCATCTTGCTCTCTCTTTTTAATGTTTTGAAAATTTTGACTGTGATGGAAAAATACTGATTAACTATTCCAAAACTATTTTGATCACATTCCAAGGCCCAAGTGGTGCATGAATAAGCTCTTACGTTTTCTATTTTAAAAATAATTGGATCTTTCTAATCCTAGGTGTCCATATCCCATGTGTTAGCTGGCACAGAACTAAGTAAATAACCCTTTTTTGTGTTTGCATTTTAATTTCCCTTTAACGGTTTGCAATCTATGTTTTCATACAGAGAATATTCCTGCATGATAAATAGATGTCACTTGAGCTGTCATTTCAAAGATCTATGATAAGAGTCTGAAAGTCTAGAGACCATGTTTAAAGTCACAAATTTAGTCAGATTTTTTTGAAATAATCCTAAACTGTTTTTCTTACGACGAAAATGTGTATAGCCTCCTAATTGGTAATCACAACTTGTGATAAGATGCTTATTAACATGAACTGCATATATGCAACAATGTAGCATTTACAAGATCATCTTAAATTATATACAATTTATGAAACTGGACTGGTTCACTTGCTTCTGTGTACATATTTATCACAGATATAGTATCTTTTGATAGATACTTTTGATAGATAGTATCTTTTGACAGTCTATCAATACAGAAAGATTTGTTCCAAACATATGTCAATCTTGTATGAGAAGTGAGAGACATTTTATGAAGTCCAAAAGGCACATTAAATAACCAAACTAAGAAAGAGACATTTA
Organism: Rhabdomys pumilio; assembly: GCA_030674055.1. NCBI lineage: Eukaryota > Metazoa > Chordata > Mammalia > Rodentia > Muridae > Rhabdomys > Rhabdomys pumilio. Next base: position 44,727,201 of record JANHMN010000017.1, read on the forward strand.
TTTATAATTAATATTCTAGTTAATTGTGATCCTAGTGCAATGTTTTTCTCTAGTATGCATTTTTAAAGATTATATCATTTCTGTTTCTTGCTGAAGTTTCTTTTGCAGTGGGAAATATTTTAAACTAAAGACTTCCATCTATCCTGCCAAGGTGAATTTTTCCCTCACAGCCCTGACTTGCAGTGGAAGTTGATGTGAGAGTTTGTCATGGTTGTTTTGACAGTCTGGCCATCCTCATTCAGGGATGCGATCCCTGTGGTTTGTCAATTATCCTGCTAACCCTACAGCAAGAGCAACACTCAAGGCACTGAACTGTCAACTGGTAACCAAGAAATAATGTCAGGATCCAGAAAGACAGGAATGAGAGGATGGGGCGCTTCCAACAACAGAAGCCCATATATCACTCAGTATTTGATTTATTTATGGAGGCTCGTAACAAATTAATTACTGTGGATCACGTGATGAGGTGCCATCTATTGCTTTGGACATTCTTTTCTGTCTAAATTTAGAGCAAGAATTTGAGTGCTGTTTTCCATCTTGCTAGCACACATTTCTGCATGATGCTAGGGGGAAATAGGTAGTTTGCCTGAATTTAATTTTATTTTTAATGTTTTTTTTTTTTCACTTGCCTCATAGTCACTGTAAAATCTTTAGGGAAGAAAAGTTACGTGAGGACTTGTACAAGTTTTAAGCAGTAATTTTGTAAGGAAATTAACATATATATCAGGTCTAATCATACCTTTGGATGACAAAACGACTTTCAAAATCATGTTTCAATGAAAATTTATACTGTTCAATTCATAAGTAACAATAGATTTTAAAAAATTATTTCACTACTTTATATGTATGGGTACTTTGGCTGAATAATATGCCTATACACAAGATGTGTATAAAGCCAATATCCATGGAGACCACTGGACCAGAGAGTTGCCAGTTATTGTGTGGGTGCTGGGAATAGAAACCAGGTCCTCTCTAAGAGTATCCAATGTCTCTTAGCTACTAAGTCATCTTTCCAGTCCCTCATTACTAGACTTATGGTGGAAGAAATTAGAAGGATTTTAATGTGCAAATAATGTTGATATTAAAATGAGAAAACAATAAAGAAGAACCCAGTTTTTAATCTATTGTTGTATAGGGCTCCATGGAAGTCACTAATCATGTGATTTGCCTACACTCCAGAGACTTCCATTTTGTCTTGGTTTATCTTCTCTCTTTATTCTAAATGAAATGCAATTTACTTCAAATATCTGCTATACACATAAACTAAATGACAGCAGGTAATTAAGATATTGGATTTGAAATAATACATTTGTACTTACTGGCTATATTTATAAAGAAGGTGTGTGTTCTGTACGTGTTTGTGTGTGTGGTTAGGTATATGTTTGTATCTTTATTATGTTAGTGTATGTGTTTGCATATACATATATGTGTGCATGCGTGTATATATATGTATATGCATTTGCTCATATGTGTGTGTGTTTTTGTGGTATATGTGTATAATTAATGCTTGTAAATTATTGAATGACTGTGCCCATGCCCACACCTGTAGAGGCCAAGTAGGACAAGGTTCTTTTTCTGTTGTTCTTTCCATTTCTACCTTGAGACATAGTCTGTTACTGACCAGAAATCTTGCTATTTAGTATAGGCTGGATGGCCAGCTAGCTCTTGGGATCTGCCTCCTCTTGTCTTCAAGGCAAGGATTAGAATCATGTACATCCATGCCTAGCATTTTTGTGGATGCTGAGGATTCAAACTCTGGTTCACATGATCCTGGAGTCAATGTTCTTATTCATCGCACCATCTTCCTTAGTTCCAATAAAGGCATTTTAAACCTCTTTCACTGTAGACCTGCTTGAAAGAAGTGATCAGTAACAAGGAAATGGTCTGGATGCTATCAGTTTTGTAATTTTTTTTCTACTGTATAAAAATGTTAGTCTGTTACCTTTAAACGCAAGTACTTGGGACACAAGCAGAAACATGAGTATCATAACAATGGGCCCTAGTAGAGTTTAATCTGATAGACTCCTTGATTCCCTCTGGAGCCCCAGGGCCAAGTTGCCCATCTTCATCTTGGCATTGTCTTCCAAGCTCCTATCAGAATTGCTTATTTAGTTCTGCCTATTGTGTTCAGCAGCTTTTCTAACCCAAAGTTTCACATTTTTTTCCACAATCCACCTCCAAAGGTCTAAGAACCATAGGCATTTGTTTATAATAGCAATAGTTCTATTTGATGCCACCAACATTCTATATCAGTTACTATAGTTATATAGTTATTATAGGAAGGATTTATCTTGGCTCACAGTGCAAGGATACAGTCCACTGCAGAGGGGTACACATGGTGGCGGGAGCTTGAGGCAGTCAGTCACATCATACATCTAGTCGGAAACAAAGACAAATCTTTTGTTCTACTCACGTTCTCCTTTTCATTAAGGACAGTATCACAAGCAATAAAATAGAAACACACATGCTGGGTTGGGTCTTTCAACCACACTTATCCTATTCTAGAATTTTTGTCTCCATGATGATTTTAAGTGTCATCAAGCTGACAGTCATGATTAACCATCAGGTGATTGCCTCTTTCACGGTTAACCATAACGGCCCATACGTTAGTGTTGTAGAGAGTATGCAGTTAGGTAATATGCATGGTTACTCTACATAATACTGTATGCTAGCTCTTACTCATGTTCCAATACTTCAATACAAGTAAAATTGTACTGGGATTTTATAGCTTTACATTTCCTGCAAGCAAGTTGGAAAACCATTTATTTTCATTATCTATAGTTTACAAACAAGGCTTTAGGTGTCAGATTAAAACCTTGTATTAAAGGTTCCATATAGTGGCAATTATTTTCATCTGTAGGAAACCACAGAAATGGTAAGTGCTTGAAAGTATCTCTGTTTCGATTGTGTAACATATATTATTGGCTACAAATATTAAAGAATTGTATTGGCATATTATGATGTAGCCCAGAGCGTCTCAAACTTTAATGTATATATGTATTATCTGGGGATCTTATTAAAAGGAAGATTCTGATTTGTTAAGTTTAGAGTGGAGCCTGGGATTCAAGTTTCTGTCTTTTTCAAGGTGAAGCCTGGACCAGTGGGTATGTGCCACAGCAGCAGTAATTTACACCATAGCATGCTATTTGATGCACTGACTATTTGATGGTTAAATATTTCTTTTTATCTATGCATTTTGTTCTTCACCGTGAATATCAAGTGTGTTTGTCCATGATGAATTTGAGTACCTTCTATATTGTGCAAAGGTGAAAAGTCAAGATATTTACATAAGATACTATTGAATTGCAGGTATGTGCGGTCTTATAATTATTTATATCAGAGCAAGCAACATTTATTCATTGATCACTCTACCAAGGCATTAAATCAATTTCAAAGGACCTTGCTAATGAGATTGAGTGTGATAAAATTGTTCTGCATATCAGAATCTTTGATTGCACTGTGTTTTTTTGCCGAAGGTCTTCATCTGCTTATGACAGTGTGGGTATGTAGCAGTACATGGGAGAAAATACTGAATTTTCTTAGAGCATTATTTTATTCAAAGATTTAGAAAATGTTGTTTATATAATCATAGACTGTTTACATCATAGATTTGTGTACATTTAAGCAACATGGGAGTTTGTGATGGGCCAACTTCTCTGATCATGCTGTTATATAGAAAAGAAATGGCTTCAGAGCATACTACTATTAAGATTAGTTTCAGTGGGGAGGAGTAAAAACTATGAATGGAAGTAGACACTCATAAGAAAACTGACTTAAGCTAGAGTCCTTGCTCTGTCACCTTTATAGATCTTTATCCTTCTGGGTCCCATCTATTGTCTTATTTGCAAAATCAAAGAGTAAAACTTATTTTGTGGGCCTTCCAAGCTCTGTCATTCTATGGTTTTATAATTAAATTATTCTTTTCCACTGAGAATTTTACTTGAGTTCATAGGCGACCAGTTGACTATTTTGTATGGTAACCCTGGCTCTGTGGTAGTCCCCATCTGTGACCAGAGCTGTCAATCATCCTGTGATTATTTCTACTGTGTTTTTTTTATTTTTTATTTTTTGGAGTCAAAGGCCTGCCCTAGAGATGGCGTTTTATTTGAAATACAATTAAGTGCACACGGTACTGGGAAACGTGTTACCCCATAAGCAATAGGGTGAATCTCCAGAAGAATTTACCCCCCAAATTTAAGGGATCAATGAGCAGTGTAGCTCACCAGAGCAGCTCCTTGACAGTGTGTCACTCAACTTCAGGAAAACTATAGAGGAACAGCACAATGAATTAATGAATAGCAACAAATCCCCATGACAACATGTTAGTTCATTAAAATTTTATCAGCATTCTTCCTTAGGAAAGTGTGCCTTCTGTTCTGTGTTGAGTTTCTTCAACATTGTTTTACAGCCAATTCACAGCATTCTGGTGCTTCAAATTTAGTTCCTGTGGAGAGTCAGATGCAGAGTCTGTGTACTGTGTCACATACGGGTCTCCAGGGTGTCACAAGAAAATATTGCCTGCATTTTTGTGCATCTATGGTTTAAACACTAATAAGCATTTTCCTACTGCCTTTTGGGGGAAGTAGAAATAAGTAAATTAGCTGGAAATCTATCACTGTATTAATTTTTTTAGCAAATACATTAAATTATATTTTATAGGCATAATTTTAATACTAAAAACAAAGGCATCAAATGTGGGGAAACTGTAAAATGTTGTTTCTTGCTGCCACAGTGATGTTTTTCTCTCTGGCTTTGGAAAACAATAATGTGCCAGGCTTGACATTTTCCTTCATTTTTATTTATTTATTTATTTTTTTATGTGAAACCCAGATGTTAGTGGTTAGATCTTTCTCTGTTCCTTCAGAATCACAGAGACATACTTTACAAGTAAATATTAGGAAAAAATATCAAAACTTTCAAATAGTCGAAAAAACATTGTGGTTCTTGATTATTTTCAGTAGGTTTTATGGAGACTGCACTGCATTCATTCCTTCCATCATGTCTTCATCTCATTGATTTCTTCTTTTTTAGGACAATACCCTAGTAGCCTTTCTCGTGGACCTCAGCTCTTTTACATGATCAGCTTAGAATTTTACAGATAGAGATTAGAAAAGTTTATCATTTGTGTAAATTGTAAAATTTGAGGAACATGATTTTCTGAGACACAGATTTGATCACTTATCTACACAGAAATGAAGATAGCAGGTGACTTAACATTTTTATTGCTGTGAAGAGACACTATGACCAAGCTAATTCTTATATAGAACAATATTTAATTGGGGCTTGCTTACAGTTTCAGAGGTTCAGTCCATTATCACCAGAGCAGAAAATATGACATCATCCAGAAAGACATGGTGCTGGAGAAGGAACTGAGTGTTCTCTGTCTTGATCCAATGTCAGGCAGATGGAAACTGTCTCATCCATACTGGGCAGAGCTTGAGCATAGGAGTGCAATGCCCATTTATACAGTTACACACTTCCTCCAGCAAGGACAAGGGTATTCAGACAAAGCTGCACCTCCTAATACTGCCACTTCCCACGGGCCAAGCATATTTAAACTACCACAGCAGGTTTGCTTTTTGCTATGTATACCCTGAAAGGGTGGTATTCAATATACCATGTGGGCCATTATATATTCTTACAATAGATAGTCCCATGAACTAGCAAATGTGTTCAAAAAAATAGTATCTCCATATGAAGTGCATACTGGACTTGAGCTTGCAATCTTCCTTCACCAACCTCCTCATTACTGGGTTAAAGCATTTTGCTACTACAGTCTACTTCAGAGTAAAAAAAATTATTATGAAACTTAGAAATGTTCTTTCAAATAAAATTACATTTATTTATTATTATTATTCTTTGTCTTTTTATGTGTTCCTTTTTGTTTTGTTTGGTTTTGTTCCTTTTTGTTTTCTGAAGCCCAAGTTGATCCAGAACTTACTACATAACCCAGGATGGCTTCAAAGTCATTTACATCCTGCCTTAATTTTCCAAGTGCTTGTTCTGTGATTTTGGGCCATACCAATCCTGTCTTGTATCAAGATCTTTGGCGGGGGGGGGCTGTAAGTTTCCTCATATATTACAGGTTGTTCTTGAACTCCTTCATTACATTGAACTTTTTTTTTTCTTGCCTCGAGTTTTTTTTGTAAAACCAGCATAGGACACGGGTCATCTGCAGATAGTGTAGGTAGGTATGTCACAGCAGTCCATCTGTCTTCATGTTGGCAGGAGCATTTTCGACGGGTCCTTCACAGGGGCCTGGGCACCTTTGGGAATTTGAGCTGGAGCTGAAGCCTGGGCCTTAGCTGGAGCTTTGGCTTCTGCCTTGGATTGAACCTTGGGTTTTGGTTGGCAGAGCCTATGCCCCTTGGCCATGTTTCTTCGAATCTGCTTCCCAAGCTTGGGGTGGGCGATGAAAGCCAGGCAGCTGAGTTTTGGCATTTTGGGCTTGATAACCTGAGGCTTCACAAGGGCCTTGATAGCCTCTACGAGTGCACTAATCTTTGCATTGTCGGCTTGCATCTTCAGGCCTTTCTTATTGTGCTTCTTAACAAAGCGAATGTTTCTCGGGAACTTGGGGTCAATCTCCTTAAGAGATTTGTATCTTTGTGACCAGGATTTCTTGACGCCGTTTCTGTACCGTTTGCCAGACTGATGTGTGGTGTGGTTCATGGACATGGCCATGTCTGCACGATAACTCATGGATCCTGCAGTGTCTGAGACCGGAAGAGCAGTCTTGAACTTCTTGTTCTCTTTTCTGGTTTATTATGAGCTGAGGATCAAACCTAGGGTTTCGTTCTATAGGAAAACACGCTATCAAGCGAGCTAAATCCTTAGCCTTCATACTATTTTTAAGAATTAATTTTTATGTGTATGACTATGTTCCTTGTGGCACAGAGTCAAGAAGAGAAAATTGGATTCCCTAGGACTGGTATTACACATGGTTGTAAGCTACTATGTTGATTCTTGGAATCAAATTCAAATGCTCTAGAAAAGCAGCCAGTGCTCTTAACCACTGAGCTCTCTTCAGCTCCTCCTGCATATATTTTTGACTTGAGAATTTAACTGAAAGATATTTTAAAATAGTATTTTTGTTTAAGAATTTATGAATAATGATGTTCCCAACAATACTTTATAATAGCAGAAAATAATAGAATAATTTTAAATTCCAGAAATTGCAATTAATTAATCAAATGTTCACATGTACAATACTATTCAACTATTAAAATCAATGAAATCCAGAGTGAGGCCTATCCTGTCTTTGTTAACTGATGCAGGGCAATATTGTACTTTGTAACCAGCATAGGCCTGCTTTCTCCCTTATGCAGAAATGTGACCTGAGTAGAATCAGCCTTTCATGAAGTTAACATTGACAGGATAAACAATCAACATGAACAGTTTCATTTTTTCCCGTTATTTAGTAAGAAAAAATATCATGACATTAATAATAAGTTGTATGCTTCTGGCTTTTGATAAATTAAGAATGTTTGCTACCATGCACAAATACTGACAACTACAGAGGTTCTGAAAATTATCTAAATATGTAATGTTGAACTTACAGATACAGAAGTTTGAAAGATGAATCTGTATTATTTGCTTTTCAAAGAAAAACAAATGAGAATGTGTTCAGTTCATTTGGTGGGAGAAAAGAAATTAAGACAACCTTTATATTTACACTTAACATTTTGAAATATAGGACTAGTATAAAGGGCTGACAATTTAGTCTGTCCTAATACTAGTAAATAAAGACAAGACAGGACTCACTTTAGACTTCAATTAAAACAAAAGCAAAGTATATATAGTGATTGCAATAATTTTAAAGACATAATTTTTTCCCACTGTATGGTCTTAACACTAGATCAGTAGTCTGATATAAGGAGATCTATGATGTCCTTTGTGTCATTTACAATAATACTGAAATTCAAGTTTCTTTGATAATGCTTGAAAAACGCTCCTGTTAATCTTTTAATGGCACCTACAGTGGATAGCATTTCCGATGGATGCCTCCATTGACTGGCCTGTTATGCAATTATAGCAGTCACCTCCTCATCGTTTGTAGTTAGGGATGATCTTCTGCAACTACTGACTTCTTTGACTATTCTTCAAAATTCTCTTCATAGTAATTTTTCGGATGTTGTTTATTTAAGTAGAACTTAATGTCAATTTAAAGTTGCCTATCTCAGTGTTGCCAAATGATACTTAAAAAAAATGACATGAGATCTCTGGGGACCTAGTAACCCAAAAGAAATAAATTCTACATCACATAAAAAACATATACTTTCCGGGCGGTGGTGGCACATGCCTTTAACCCCAGCACTTGAGAGGCAGATGCAGGCAGATTTCTGAGTCGAGGCCAGCCTGGTCTACAGAGTTCCAGGACAGCCAAGGCTATACAGAGAAACCCTGACTCGAAAAACCAATATATATATATATATATATATATATATATATATATATATATATATATATATATATATTTCCAAAGAAGGAAAAGCCACTGACTGCAAGCAGAGAATAAGGAGCCTGCATCTCATGTTCTTCTCTTGCACCGCTTAGATTCCCTAAATTACCACCAAATGAGTCTAATAAGCTGAGTAAATTGGGTCTTAAAAATGTCTTGAAGGTCATCTGACTGGCTTCCAAATGTGAAGCTACACTTCAACAGATGTTCCACGTGATTTTCATGGTCTTTCCACTGCCATTTAATCTCATCTTGCTATATTTGTTATAAATGTCCCTTTAAGAACAATCCCGAGTTTTCGGACTCTTCAGTGTGCAAACAACTGTGTTGATCTACTCAGCTCTTGCTGTATAAACTAATCTATCAATTTTATTTCATGATACATAATCATTATCTTGGTAAAACAGAACCCAAAGTAACACAGCTCCTTTGAACATATGGTTCTCAGAAGCAACATTAAGATACGAGCCTTGTGGGAGTGCTTTGATTATGAGGGTGTTGACATCATCATCTGATGATCTATTCTGAGGTTATTGAAACCTTGCAGGTGGTACCTACTTGATAGCATAAATCTTTGGGGCTATGATAGTAGAAACTATCACTCTCCCATGCCTCCACCCCCATTGTTCTTCAATTCCCTTCCTTTTTCTCCTATGCATCATGAGTTATAAGCTGTTAGTACCTGGCTCCACCTTGTTTCCAGCACCATGGATGCCACAGAAGTGATGGAGTCAAGTGACTGTACACTGAGACTTCTGAATCCTATGAGTCCAAATGACACTTCGTTCTCATTAAATTGCTTACCTGGGTATTTTATTGTATCAGTGGGAAGTTGAATAGCTCATAGACATGTTTACATAACCCTGAATAGGTCTTTTACATTTTTAAACTGAAGTCTTAGCATCCAAAATAAGGATAATATTAATAATCCAACCTACTTATGGACTTTTATTAAATAATAAATGAATGTATGGCTTGAAAGTGTTGGGTAAACTGCCAAGGACTCCACACCCATTGGGAATTAATTTCTCATAGGAAGTTATTTGAGAGTGAGTTGCTATGGCAACTCCCTGACTAATAATGTCTCGAAAACAAAACCTATTATATACGTGTCACCTATATATGTATGGCAAATAAACAGCGGTAAGTACAAAACTGAACTTGGGTGTTTTCAGCAAGTCTAAACATTTTCTGTTTTTGTATCCTATACCCATACTTGTTATTATAGAAAAGAACTTAGATATTGGTAATTTTAGTAGATGAAATTAAGGAATGGAAGGGATATGAAATTAAAGTATGAAGAAAATTAGAGAAAGTTAATATTCAAGAAAATGCCTATACAAATTAGGAGAAACATAGTTTAGCTTATTCTAAATATTTCAAGAAGAGGTTTCCTCTGATACTTATTCTTTCTCCTTCATCTAGCCTGGTGGGAAAAATGGGCCAATGGATCTTCTGCTACATGCCCTGAAGAATCTGCTACAATACAAAGTAACTAAATCTTCGAGTATCTCTTTCTGATTAGTTGTCTCTTCCTTCTCAAGCATTCCCAAGGGGTTTCAGAAAATTATTGCAAACCTGATTTGAAATAGAGTGAAAAAGACACCGCTCTTTTGCTTGATGACTGCTCTGTTAGTTAAACTCAAATTTGTATTTCTATAACTTCAAGGAAGAAATAGTAAAGCTATTGAAAAAGATGTATCTATAACCACCGGATTGAGCTCTCACTCTAACTTTTTGTCTCATCAAATTTAAATATGAGATTATTTTGTCTCAATATGATGGCAAGTGAGAATCTTATATTAAATAATAGAAATTTGACCCATGCATGTGTGTTATGCATACATGTGTTATGAATACATGTGTGTAGTATATAATCACTGAAACTTGGTGGCAGAATTGAAAAATGTCTCACAGTTGTCAATAAAATTTATTCTTGGCATTAATTTTCAGTTTCTGACAGTACCCCTTAAGTGCTAAGACAGAAAAGTATCTGGCAGTCTTGTTCACCATTTATTTTAGCACTCTCATATGCCCAAGGCATGGTATCTTAGAGTGAATGGGTTGGTGTCGGTGTTATTCATGTTGATAGAGAAATTAATTTGTGTGTGTTTGTGTGTGTGTGTGTGTGTGTGTGTGTGTGTATGTGTGTATCTCTCTGTGTGTTTACCATTATTAATCTTAATCAGAGAAATGAAAGCAGTATAATTTTAAATGTAGTAATTCTTTATGGAAACAAGAGTAATGTAAGAATATACAGGTTATAATGTAGACACAGTTCTAGGGTTGCAGGTACATAGAACAAACTGTCAAAAAGGCACATTTCCAACATGATATTAATGATGTGTTTTATAGGTGATAGTACACCTTGTACTCAAAAGTGTTTTAATAGAAGGGCGGTGGTGGTGCACGCCTTTAATCCCAGCACTTGGGAGGCAGAGGCAGGCGGATTTCTGAGTTCGAGGCCAGCCTGGTCTACAGAGTGAGTTCCAGGACAGCCAAGGCTATACAGAGAAACCCTGTCTCGAAAAACCAAAAAAAAAAAGTGTTTTAATAGTTATTTTTATTATTTCTCTGTTGCTTTGTTTGTGGTACATGTTCAAACTCAACAGAGGTCTCACTAGATCAAGAGACATTTTGAATGAGAGGGATACAGAAATAATATAAACTGACTTGTAAAAGGAATAGAATGTAGTGGGGCAGATTGTTGAGCGAATTAGAATTGTTTATGTTGTAATTTCCAAAGTCTGAGAACATGGTATTTTATATGTGTGATGGTATCTTATATGTGATGAAATTAGGACTTTGTGATGAAATATTATTCTAGATAGTCCAGGCAGAGTCCAGACAGGTCTCATGTAATCAGAGTAGTTCCTCTAACAGTGGAGATCAGAATGAGAAATAGAAAAGATGATGATAGAAACCAGTTGAATGGTGTTAAAAAGAGGCTACAAGTGAAGGAATATAAATACCTTGGAAACTAATAACAATAATGAAATATGATCTCTCCAAAGACTCTAAAAAGAATAAAATCCAAACAATTTCTTGACTTTGTTGCTGTAAACTTTAAAGCATTAAGTTTCAATATTTTAGCCACAAAATTGTGTGTTATTTAAAACTATATTTAATGTGTATATTTTATGTGCCTTTATGCCAGTGTACTGTGTGTACCTGTAGAGTCCCGAATAATGTGTGAGATCCCTTGGTACTAGAGTTACAGACAACACTGAGCCAACCTGTGCGTACTTGGACTTGAACTCACGTACTTTGTAAGAGCAGTCAGTGATATTAACCACTGAGCCATGTCTCCAGCCCCTATTATGTTGGAGGAACCAAACATTAGCATGGTATACTTGCTTTTTATAAATTCTCTTCTGAGAAGTTTAAGATTAGAACGTCATGTTTCCATTTCTGTATCAATTTCAAGATGAAACATGTTTAAATTTGACTTGCCTGTACCAGTGTGAGTTATATATTTGTGAAGCAGCCAGTCCACAGGTATTTTATGAATTGCATTTTGTTCTCATATCTCACTATCGTACTCATCGCTGGTTCTGAGGAGACTTACCTTTCCTGAGCATTCATCTTTCAGAAGAGCATCACCACCCTTTCATTTACCCCATAGTTCACAAGTGTATTAGTGTGTTTATAATTATCATAAAATTGAGAAACATTGATGATATTTTATATGGATATTACTCTAGACAGCATTTTTTTTATTTATATCAGGCCAGACAGACTCACTTACAATCTGAATGGCTACTAGTCATTATATTTTACTAAAACCATGGAAAATTAAATCAGAAAATGACTGAGTAGAGATTATTTATTTTTTATTGGATATTTTGTTTACATTTCAGATGCCATCCCCTTTCCCCATTTCCCCTCCCTAGGAAACCCCTATCCCGTGCCTCCCCCTTTTCCATTTGGCTTTTATACAATTTTTTAAATGTTAATCAAAGGCTTTATAAGTTTGGTAATGCTCGATCAGAAGTGTAACCCAATACCCAACCTAGATATATAAACTATCTTTGACTGGTGGAGACACGTGAACATTTGCCCCCATTCCTCCCTCTCTTTCTATCTCTTTCTCTCTCTCATCACCTAGCTTCTCCTCTACTTCATCTTCTCCTCTCTTTACTCCATTAGAAATTATTTAAAATAACATACAATATAGTTTCTGGAAACTTCCCTGAGTGTGGTATCACTAGCTTGGTGTACTGGCTAGTTTTGTGTGTCAACTTGACACAAGCTGGAGTTATCACAGAGAAAGGAGCCTCTCTTGAGGAAATGCCTCCATGAGATCCAGCTCTAAGTCATTTTCTCAGTTAGTGATCAAGGGTGGGAGGGCCCATTTTGGGTGGTACCATCCCTGGACTGGTAGTCCTGGGTTCTATAAGAAATCAATCTGGCAAGGCAGGGGAAGCAATTTAGTAAACAGCACCTCTCTATGGCTTCTGCCATAGCTCCGGCCTCCAGGTTCCTGCCCTGTGTGAGTTACTGTCCTGACTTCCCTTGGTGATGAACAACAATATGGAAGTGTAAGCTGACCAAATGCTTTCCTCTCCAACTTGCTTCTTGGTCATGATGCTTTGTGCAGGAATAGAAACCCTGATTACGACACTTGGTTTGACTCATATGCCTATACTTGACGCAATCACCACAGCCAAAGATTATGCAGGATAATGTTGGCAATCAACCTTTATTGACATAAGTTGAATTTATTTATTTTTTAAAATTTTCTTTCCTAGTGAACAAAATATAGCCATAGACATAACTGGGACACAAATGCAAGGCTGTTGATGAATTTCTGAAACGTTTTATTTTTTTTTACCGTGATAGAAATGACTGAGAAACTATCTCATTCTATACCAGCATGAATATTAGTCTTTATTTCTTGTTTATATGTGTCCATGATGATGAAGAAACAGCTAAGATGACCGTACAGATACATATACGCACAACTTCTAGGCGTGGCTACTGAAGTGATGTGGGGTTTGTTATTTAGTTAAGAAGTCTTTGTTGCATATTTGTTTCCTTATTGATGGTAAGTGGGAGAGTGCAAATGTAATCAAGTTGTCCTAGCTTGCTTTTTGTTGCTGTGATGAACTCTATGACTGTGGTGGTTTGAATAAGAATGACCCCTATAGGTTCATACATTTGAATGCTTGGTCATAAGTATTAGCACTACTAAAGTGGGAGTAGACATGTGACTTCGTTGGAGTAGGTGTGGTTTTGTTGGAGGAAGTGTGCCATTGGTGGTGGAATTTGGCGTTTCAAAAGTCCAAGCCAATCAAAGTGTCTCACTCTCCTTGCTGCTTGGAGATCTGAATGCAGAACTTTCAGCAACTTCTCCAGCACTATGTTAGCCTGTGTGCTGCCATGTTCCTCACCGAGATGAAAATAGACTAAACCTCTGGAACTGTGAACAGTCCCTAACTGAATGCTTTCTTAAGAGTAGCTGTGCCCATGGTGTCTCTTCACAGCAACAGAACACTAAGACAGTTGATGATATCAGGGTCAGGGTATTGCTGTAACAAGCCTAACCATGCTTCTTGTTGGTAGAATTGGACTTTGTATTAGGAAAGCATTTGCACATATTAAGTGCGGCCTAATAGTCCATATTCCTAGGGGCCTGGAAGACACTGATCCTGAGAGCAACATAGATTATGAAGGTTAGCTCAAGAGGTTTCCTAATCTCATAGAGACTGTTCTTGTGATATTTTAGATAAGGATGTATCTGCATTACACACTTGCCAAAAATATATCTGAGTCTAAATTGAGGAGTTTTGGATTAATAACTTTAGAGGAGGAAATTTTAAGACAATATTGAATTGACTTTGTCCTGTGGTTATTAGTAACTAGACTGATGGAGACTGATAATGGAAAGAAGCAGCTTAATAAGAAATAAAAATACAAAATGTACAGTTTGAGGAGGAAAGGAACACCAGGAATCAAATGGAGCTAAGTCTATTAGTCCATTGTTTAAAAATCTGATGCTAAATGAAATAAAGGGAATGATACCTCAAGGAATGACCCCATCCAGATAAGCTTCCATCTTATGAAAAATAAATGAAAGAAAAGCTCAAGGAGTAAAGGAAAGGGTCAACAAGAGAAAGCTGGTGAAAATGTATTTGAACAATAAGACCAACCTCCAACCACTGAAAGCTGCTGAACTTGGCAGCCTCGAACATGTGGTTCTGACTTTAGAGTCAAGGATATAACTAAAGGGGGTTATGGGAATCTCCCTCCATAGTTAAGGAAAGCAGCTGAAGCCAGGCTTATTTTAGGGGTGTCCCTGCACCCTAAAAGGACTAGAGAGGCCATTGCATGAAGCTGTAAAGACAAGGCCTACATTTTTCTGGAGATCTCAAGGTACTAGAGATGCCAAAGTGACAGCCACTAACAGGGTATGGAAACATCCCAAAAGAGAGAAATGTGTTGCAGTCAACAAAACTGAGAGGAGTTGGAGATTTGAATAGTGCTTTTACCTTAGACATGGAGATGAAAAGATAGAGTTGATACTTGTGGGTTTTGGCCTTGGTTTTGTCTAGCATTTCTTCACTATGTTCCCTTTCTTCCCTTTTAGACTAGGAATTTATGTTCTGTGCTACTGTATGGTGGGAGCAATTGATCTTTTTTATTGTTTTAATTTACAGCAGTTACAGTTAATAGATTGCCCTGAGTTTCACGAGAGACTTTGAACTTTAGATTTTTAAACAATGTTGAGACTGTTATAGACTATGGGGACTTTTGAAGTAGGACTAAATGCATTTTTGCATTATGGTGTGATTATAAGGCTATCAAGGCTAGGAAATGGAATACAGTGGTTTGAATAAAAATTGACTTTATAGGCTCAGAGATGAAGCCTAATGATGATTGGGAAGTGGCATTATTTGAGAGAGATTAGGAGATGTGTTCTTGTTGGCATGTGTGTGACCTTATTGCCACTGGAGGTGGGATTTAGGGTTTTAAAAGCAGAAGCTAGTCTTAGTGTCTCAGTCTTCCTGCTGCTTGAAGATCTTGATGTATAATTCTCAACTGCTTCTCAAGCACCATGTCCTCCTACATGCCACCATGCTCCTTTCCATGATGAAAACGGACTAAGCCTCTAAACTCTAAGCAAACTCCAATTGAATACATTCTTTTATAAGGGTTAATGCGATAGAACACTGACTAAGACAATGACCAAAATCAACTTGGGGATAAAAGAGTTTATTGTATCCTACAGCTTACAATCCATCCTGCATGGAAGTCAGGGCAAGAACTCAACACATACATCTTGAGTTAGGAACTAAAGCATAGGTCATGGAGGGCTTGCTCATCCTCCTTTTTTATACCATTCAGGACTGCATTCCTGGGGGTGGTACTGCTTGCAGTGAGCTGGGAAATATTACATCAGTGTTAATCACGAAGATACTCTATAGACATAGGTACAAAGGGGCATTTTCTCATTGAAATAACTCAAATGAGACTCTAGGTTGTATAAACTTGACAAAAAACTAACAAGCCTATATTGGTTAAATAATTAACAGACTAGTTTAGTCTGGAATGAGTCATTAACCAGAGAAAACCAAAGGTGCAGATGCTAAAAGGAGAAAAGCTTGCATCTTAGAATAAAAGAGAAAAAGAAAAACAGTCAAGTTTACAATATACATTCCAAATATACATTCCAAAGAACATTCCACAATTTGCATACAGATCCAAAGTTGAATGTACCATTAGCTATTATTTCTAGACAAATTTTAAGTACCCACTGAATACTACTCTGCTTTCCTAAATTGTGTTAATGGATTTTTTTCCTTTTCTTTCTTCCTTAGGCTTTTGTCACGTACACACTGGAAACCTATCTGATACAAAATAAGGTGACTTGAGTTAGAGTCAAACAAGTCTGTCAAGGGAAGAATGGCAAGCATTTCATGTCTGGAGTCTGTCTGCTTGTCACTTTCCTCTAGTCTTTGGGAGGCAGCACTTGTTAAGGTAGGTGTCCTGTCAGTCACACCAAATAGGTGGTGTTTGGAGTTTGAGTTATTGACAACAGATCCTTGCTTTTGTTTCTCATAATCCTGTCTCAAAGGCATGTATTAGATACAAGTCCCATGGAAGAAAGCAGATGACAACAGTAGGTAGAAACACTGGGATAGTAGGCACAACTATATAGTAAGTTACTGACTTACTAGATAAGATACTGGAATTAATAAAAAAAATTCCATTTATTTGAATATAAGATTATTTTTATGACTGATTTAATTAAAGATAAAATTGTATAGCTGAGTAGAAAAATGTGTAATTTTATACTTCTAAGACTAATGATAACCTAATAAGTTAAGAGCACAGTGTAATACCCTACTGTCACTATTAGGAGATAACAGTCCCCACTTTTCATTGATTTACTACAAGGGAAAGGAGGAGAGAAAAGAAGACTTGAGAATTCCATAATTAACATTCAAAGAAGCTAGTTAAGTTCCAAGGTAAAAGAAAAACAATATTTATAGGAGTTATGGTTGATATTTGGCTACAGATTCAGGGAATCTCTGAGAAGAAGAAGATGTGTAATGCAATATGGTTTCAGGCCTCTGTAAAGGCCATCTGTGTTAAGATAAGAGCATCTGTTCTGCTGTGTCCTTATACCATTTGTAAAATAAACAAGGAATACTACTTATAATTAATTATGGCTTGATTACTAGCATCCATTTTTATTGAAGAAAATAATGAAAAATGTATATTTGACTGTTTTAAATTTTGCTTCTTTGTCATTTTAAAATAATTTCAGGAGCTGAGAACATGGCTATGTCAGAAAACTGTTTGCTATGCAAGCATGAGGTCCTGAGTTTGGATACCCTGAACTCACATAAAAAGCTAAACGTGGCAGTCTGTTGAGGTGAGTCCCTGTAGGTGTCATGGCAGACAGAGAAATGAATCCCAAAGAAGTAAACATAAAAACTTGGTTCAAGTTGACTTTGTCAACCTGGATCAAACTTTGGTGAGTCTGATGCCAGGCAGTTTATTGCCAATATAATTTTTCATGGGTATGCAAACATTTATTTAGTTTTACTATTATCAAAATGGATTTGCCAACATATGCAAACAGAAAATCATTTGGGAAAAAGATTCCCAGTGAAATAATAAACAACAGCAACAACAATTATAACCAAAACCTTTAATTACATCAAAACTCAACTCATTGTACATGTCTTTTTTTCCCCAAGAAGATGTGTTCTAGAGATAGGGTACCCATATTAGTGTAAAGATCTACAGAAAGATCTGGCAAGGTCTCTCAGTCATATAACTAATGTAGAGGTCATTTGGTTATGAGAGCTTGATATGGCCTGGTCCAACAGATAAGGCAGATCCCCAGGGTATTGATCACTTTCAATTCCTATCCTTCTGGAATAACAAGCTATAGTTCTTCCATTTGAAAGGAAAATCCTGGGTGCTTACCATTCTTGGTTTCTCAGGAGACTAGTGGATACAAGAACCTTTTTGTTCCTTGCCCTCTATGCAAAAAACTGAAAACTTAACACTTTCATTATGTACAGCATTGGAAAAAGAAGTTAATTAGTCTATATAGCAGGTCTCTACAGGGAAGCAGTCTATGGCTGTCAACATCTGGGAGAAGGGAGTCTTGGTTGATGACTTCTGTATACTGTCAAGCACAGATTGGAAGAAAGTTTTGCTCTTTCCCTGAGCCTGACCTGGGGAAGGATTTACCAATTCCAATTGGTCTGAGGCCTTATGGTCCTTGTAAATAATATCCATTCACTCAGGACTTCATCCACTCCTCACAACTTTGTACAAGTGTTCTTTACTTGCCTCAGTGTGCTTATATATCTATCAGCAATGTAAAATTAACAATTCTCCCTGTTCTCATTCAGAAGACTTCCATTTTGTGATTTCTGACACCAGATACTATGTGAGGCTATGAAAAACCCTTGTGGATCAAATAGTCTATTAATAATGAATTAATAAAGGTTGGGTTGAGAATTAATTCAGCACACACACCTCAAAAGGAAAGTATGGTTCAGGCGACTGACAATATTTTGATCAAAGAACAAAGACAAACAAAACCAGTAACCTGAAGCTGATTATTATTCCAGGGAGAAAAAGATAAAGTATCCATCTTAGTAATATTTCAGAAAACTTACTTTTCCACAACAGAAAAATTAAGAAAAAGAAAAGGCTCACTGATCAGTCTGCTTTGAAAGTGTGTTTCTCATGCCTTTCCCAGACATGTGCTACATGGTTTCCATACTTAGATATGGCTAATATCAAAAGAGCTGAAGCTAGTTTAGACAGTCATTTAGAATTTTTTGAAGGCATCAAAGTATCATTGCATTGTTAAGCTTTTTAAATTCTCACTGAATGTTGTTTTAGTACTTTCCTTGATTTGAGAGCTAAAATTGTGCTTGAATGCACACACTCTCATGTAAATTTACTTTTAAGCATTACAATATTCCTGACTTGCACATTATTAAATTTGTTTGTTCAGTGAAGTACCTAATACACAGATAAGTTTAGTAATGAAGGAGGCAAGATTCCAAAGTGTTTTCAAAAAGAGGATGGTTGCCTTGAATCATTGTATTTAATTAATTGATTAATTTGTTATGTATGTGTGTGCAGAAATCAAATGGGAGGTAAGTCTCTAAATGTTAAGTATATCCTCTGAGGTCTGAATAGAATTCTCATACTACAGAAGAGAAAAATATTTTACTATCTTAGAGACAATTTCACACTGTAGACAAGACAGCCCTGAAGCAATGTCATAGAACCCTTCTTCCTAGCAACTCAATCATGTCAGAAATCTGGAAGTATATTTCTCCATTTCATTCCTCATTTACAGGATGTCCCAGTCATTGCAAATCAGGGTCTTTGTATATAGTATATGGACAATGTATTTCCAAACATGATATTGAGACTAGTTTGGGGAGAGAATTTGTTTTATTTGAGTTTCTTCTCTTTCTGTGTCCCTCTTCTCTCCTTCTGGCTCTTTCATCTTAGATTTTGCTGTTTCTATCTCTTTTTTCTTTCTCTTTTCTCCAAAGTTTCTCATTCTTCAATTAAAGTGTGACAGTACTTCCCTGATGGGCTTCAGGAGACTCAGCCTTTCTTGAAATCCAAACTGATTACTTTTGAAGACCTCAGATAAAAACCACTGCCTCTGATATCAAGAGAAACTCACTTAAACCCAAAGTTCTTGATCTAAGCATTTTATTTTAACTAGGAAGATATACAGACTAGAGTATAAATATTTAGAATCTCCAATAAGAAGTCAGGAGGTAAAAGTGTCAGAACATGGTACCCATCTCAACTAGACACCTTTTAGTTCTGTTATTGAATGATTGAAAGTACAAGAATGGAATAAAAAAAAAAGATGGAACAAGAGGCATTTGAAATTAAAGATGACTACTGTGGTTGTTCTATGAGAAGTAACTAAGTGACATAATGTGACCTGAGGGAGACAACACAGGGAAGTCTGTATTTCAGTTGATTTTTAATTTTGTTTTGTGACTTCAAAATGGATACAGTTTGCTGACCTCTGTTAGGAAAGAGAAAAATAAGATGACTTGTAATTATTCTTTATTTATTTTCCTTTCTATTTTACGTAATAAAATGTAATCTTAAAAACAATCACAATAAAGAACAAAGTCTCTTATGTTCTGGATAAATAGTGTCTAAATCTCACTCAAGTGAAGACTCAAATCCATGAGTCATAGCTCTGTGTTTCAATTTATTCTTTCTCATGCTCTGCCTTGTGTGTGACATCTTACAAGCCTCTCAGCATTACTTCTCTCACCCCTAATCTCCAAAGGTGAAGTAATTAAAACCCCACTTGAGGGGCCCAGTGTGATGGGTCACATGCTGGAAAGCTTTACAATTTGAGTTTGATCCCTGGGATGTACATGATGGAAAGAACTGATCACCTCCCACAATCTATCCTCTGACCTGCACACAAACTCCAAGGTGTTTGTTTTTGCACCCTGGTTCAAGGGTCTGAGGTACAGACTTGGCCTCCAGGTTCTCCTGGCAACCTTTAATTCCTACCTGGCACTTTCCCCCAGAGGACGCTCCTCCCTATAGAATCCAGATTTTTTGTCTCTTTCTTCTTCCTCTTCTTCCTCTTCCTCTTCTTCTTCTCCTCCACCTCCTTCTCCTTCTCATCCTCCTCCTTCTCCTCCTGTTCTTCTTCCTCTACCTCTTCCTCTTCTTCTTCCTCCTCCTCCTTTTCTTTCTCCTCCTCCTCCTCCTCTCCTCCCCTCCTCCTTCTTCTCCTTCTGTTCTTCTTCCTCCACATCTTCCTCTCCTTCCTCCTTCTCCTACTTTCTCTTTCTTCTCTTCCTCCACCTCTTTCTTTATCTTTCTCTTCCTCCTCATCCCTCCCCACTGCAACTTCCCTGATCTAAATCCTTAGTGACAGTGAACTTGCCCAAGAGCAGCTTGGCCTATATTAACTTGACTGTAATATAATCTAATTGGACTTAAATTAGCTCATTTTACTGGCAGGAAAGAAATAACTTTTCACAAGGCATGAGAACATATTTCTCAAACACACACACACACACACACACACACACACACACACACACACACACAAAACCACACCTCTATCTGCATCTGGTATTACCCCATGTGAAAAGCCTGCTTCTGCTTTACTTTCATTTTTTAGTATAAAGTATTATTTTATCAACAGAGATAATTAATGCAAGACATAATATGTAAATCATAACAGATGAATAATGGTGTCAAAGTAAAAGTGAGACAGAGATTAGATGTTAAATGTTGTGACCCTCTCTTAGGTAACGCACTAACAGTCGTCTGTGCTGACAGATGAAGTCAGTCATCCAGGGATATGGTGAGATTAGAGATATTTGAGACATTTAAGGAATGAGTAGAGGTTCACTTGGAGGAACATTATAGGCTGGTGTACATAGCATAAATTAAAGGTTATCCCATTGTCTATCTGAGTTATACTGCTATTTATTTCAGCCATTAGATATTTGAGTTTATCTACAAATTACTATTTACATTTAAAGTGATAATTGCAAAATGTCCTATCTATCTATCTATCTATCTATCTATCTATCTATCTATATATATATATACACACACATATATATATGTATATGATGTATATATGTATATGTGTATGTGTATGTGTATGTGTATGTGTATATGTATATGTATATGATGTGTATATGTATATGTGTATGTGTATATGTATATGTTTGTGTGTATATATATATATATATATATATATATATATATGAAAGTTTCCTGAAATTGTTGAATTTAGTATTCTTTTGACCATCATCAGTCTTTTAATGATTGCATTTTATGAAGGAGTACTTTAATACATTTTAATTGAACAAGTTTATTTAAATCTAAATTTCTAATATACTGTGAGATGAAAACTGTGTGCATTTTTAAGGTAAGGCAATTGAGTGACAAAGGAAAGTGGAGCCTTCAGGTTTTTTTAGGCTCTTGCTAATTTCAGGATGACAGGAGAGGTAGTTTAATTAGTGACTGGTAATATCTATTTATGTGAGCAGCCAGGGAAATCACTGCTGGAGAAAGGACATACAAATCCCTAGCCAGACCATTTTCTCTGCCTCTTGCATTTGTTTTAAAATGGGAAAAATGAACTATTTTCCTCAGTTTCTCTCAGCTTTCTTCTAATTTAACCACTGGGGTCCCTGGCTTCTGTCCATTGGCTGGGTGTAAATATCTGCATCTGACTCTCTCAGCTACTTGGTGGGCCTCTGAGAGGGCAGCCATGCTAGACTCCTGTCTGTAAGCACACCATAGCATCAGTAATAGTGTCAGGCCTTGGAGCCTCCCTTTGAGTTGGATCCTAATTTGGGCCTATCATTGGACCACCTTTCTCTCATTCTCTTCTTCAGTTTTGTCCCTGCAGTTCTTTTAGACAGGAAAAAGTCTGGGTTAGAGTTTTTGACTGTGGGTTGACAACCCCATCTCTCCATTGATGCCCTGTCTTTCTACTGGAGGTAGAATCTACAAGTTCTCTCTCTCCACTGTAGGGAATTTCATCTAAGTCCTCTGAGTCCTGAGAGTCTCTCACCCCACAGGTCTCTGGTACATTCTAGAGAATACCAACCCCTCTTCCTTCCAAGGTTGCCTGTTTCCATTCTTTCTGCTGGCGCTCGGGGCTTCAGTCATGTTCCTTCCAACCAATACCTCTCTCTTCCTCTATGCACCCCACTCTGCAATTGCTTTCTTCTCCCTCCTAAGTGGGATTGAGACATCCTCACTTGGGCCCTTCGGCTTGTTAATCTTTTTGAGTTCTGTGGATTGTATCCTGGATATTTTGTACTTTTTTTTTTTTTTTTTTTTGCTAATATCCTTTTATTAGTGAGTAAATATCATACATCCTTTTGGGATGTCACTTGGGATGATATTTTCTAGTTCCAAGTATTTGCCTGCAAAACTCTTCATGTCTTTATTCTTAATAGCTGAGTGGTATTCCATTGTGTAAGTGAACCACATTTTCTCTATCAGTTCTTCTGTCACGGGACATCTGGGTTGTTTCCAGATTTTGGCTACCACAAATAAGGCTGCTATGAACATAGTGGAACACATGCCCCTATAGCATGGTGGAGCATCTTTTGGAAATCTGCCCAAGAGTGGTATATATGAGTCTTCAGGTAGATCTACTTCCAATTTTTTGAGGAACCTCCAGACTGATTTCCTGAATGGTTGTACCAGTTTGCAATCCGACCACCAGTAGAGGAGTGTTCTTCTTTCTCCACATAGGAAGATCAGCATTCTCAACTAACCTGCCCCCCCCCCCCCAAGATCTCTCAGACACTGAGCCACCAACCAGGCAGCATATAACAGCTGATATGAGGCCACTGACACATATACAACAGAGGACTTCCTGGTCTGGCCTCAGTGGGAGAATATGCACTTAACCCTCAAGAGACTTGAGGCCCCATAGACTAAGGAGGTCTGGTGTGGTGGAGGTGAGAGTGAGGACATCCTCTTGGAGATGGGGGAGGAGGTATAAGGTGAAGAATAGTCAGAGGGCAGACTGGGAAGGGGATAAAGACTGGACTGTAAAAAATTTGAATAAGAAATAAAGAAAATAATAATTATTTTCAGGAATGTGGAATATAGAAAAGAAAGATCACAAAGAGTGAGTTTAGACTCAAAATTCAATAAGTTTTGGAATAACCCCCATTTATAAAAATACAGATTAATATCTTGAAGGCCCAAGACCAGTGAAACACTGATAATTTGGGTTATTTTACTTGGAAAAATACCTACTCTGTTAGAACCAGGGTTAATGGTTAGATGTATTTAGTCACACCAAATGATCAACTTAAATAAGTAATAATGTAATTGTTCATTCTTTTCTGTAAATAACCACAAAACTAACATACTTATATTTTTTCATCTCAATAGCAACAAATGTAAAAATATTAAGTCTTAAATATAGCTAATTAAAATGGATTTTTTTCTCACATGTTATATTCTGGTTTTTTTTCCCCGTGTGTGTGTGTGTATATATATATATATATATATATATATATATATATATATATATATATGTGTGTGTGTGTGTGTGTGTGTGTGTGTGTGTGTGTGTGTGTGTATTGTGTATGTGTGTATGTGTGTGTGTGTATATGCAAAGGAGAATATATAATAAAATAAAAATAAGGACAAATAAAAGCCCTGACACAACTTTATGAAACAATGAACTTCCAACAATGCTTTTGAGTCCATTTTCTGTTGATCATCTAGTGCTTCCAGGAACTTCATCTGGTATAGACAAATGTAGGCTCTGTGTGTGCAGCACCAGTATCTCTGAGTTAGTATATACATCCATTCTTTTAATTTAGAGGCTCTTATTTTTTTGGTGTTTTCTATTTCCTCTGGCTCTCACTATCTTTCTGCATCCTCTTCTGTGGGATTCCATGAGTTCTGAGGGGAGGTATTTGATGGAGATACCCAGTTTAGGGTTGTATTTTCTAAGGACTCATAATTCCATTCTCTGCATAATGCCTGGGTGTGGGTCGCTATATTTGTTCCCATCTCTTACTGGAGGAAGCTTCTCTGATGCTTGCTGAGCAAGTTACTGATCTACAAGTTCAGCAGGGAGTCATTAGGAATAATTTTATTGTTATGATGTTTTTTTTTTTTTTTTGGTTTTTTTTTTTTTGGTTTTTTTGTTTTTTTGGTTTTTTTTTTTTTTTTTTTTGAACAAGAACATCTGTTTTTATCCTAGGTCCTTGGGTTATCCAGTCTCAGGTTCTTGGTCACACCCATGCAGTGTTAGGTGTGTGTGAGTTATGCCTTGTGATGTGGGCCTTCAGGCAAATAAGATATTGCTGGGTTACTCCAGCAAGCTTTGTGCCACCGTGACACTCGCTTATCTAGCAGGTAGGACAGGATTATAGATCAAAACATTTGTGGCTGGGTTGGTGTTTATGTTTCTTCTTTGGTAGCATGTAGAGTACCTTCCTCTACTAAAGGTGCTAGAACATAGGGGTGGAAGCTATATGAAGGTTCAGATTTTCCATATTTAATAAGTTGTTTAGGTATTATCCTCAGCAATGTGGCTTTGCCATCATTTTGTGGAGCTGCTTCAATTTATTTTATTGGCTCAAGAGTAACTTTTATGTAAAGGCAGCAAATGCCTTTTAGTTCATAATCTTTATAGTCCATAGAGGCATAGAGTGTTGGCTTTAGTTTTAGACTAAAACATGAAAGGTACAGCATTTGCTATGCATGCATTATGTTTGTGTTCATATGCATGGTTGCACATATATGCAAGTGTGTGTGAAGTCTGCTTATCTTTCTTATTAAAGCAATTCTGAGATCAAGGGAGTTTTAGGTAGGCTTCTTTGATGTGAGAGACAGTTGTAACCATCTATGATGTATGGAAGTGATCAGTTTGGGTTCAGCAAAATAATTCCTCAGGAGGACTTTGGCCATACACCTACTGTCACTCTTTGCCTAATTTTTAATGATTTTTTAATAAGGAAATATTTTGTAAGAGATTTTTAGTTTAGTTTTGCTATTAATACTTTGTAAAATGTACACACTGTACACATTTTCTATCAGTTAAGTCTTGCTTTTTGATTATCTTATTCATGTCTTTCTATGAACAGAAATTCTACCTTTTGATTAAGTCAATTCTTTGGAGGCTACTTTGGATCATGAAATTCATATTTTAATTCTCTAGATCCAGTTATAACTTCATTATCTACCAGAATAGAATTATAAAATGTATGCAGTTTACTTATCCAGAAACCCAGAAATCGTCAAAACATTCTATGGAACAGTAGAATAGCTTAGCACGTGTCATAGTTATCTTTAGCTATCACCTTCACAAAAACTGAGATTTACCTGGAAAGAGGAAAGCTTGACTGAGAAACTGCTTAATCAGATTGCCCATGTTTGTAATGACAATCTCTCGATTGATAATTTATTTAGAAGGTCCCTGCCTATTATGGGTGGTACCTTTCTTAGTCATTTGGTCCTGTGTTATGTAAGAAACATAGCTGAATTTGAACCTGGAAGCATGTTAGAAACCAGTCTTCCTTCATAGCTTCTGCTCTAAGCTTTGGAGTTGAGTTCATGTCTTAGGTTTTTTGATATATTTAGTATGATCAAGTAATACCTTTCCTCTACAGATTGCTTTTGGGCATTGTTTATTACAGCTACAAAACCAAACTAAGGCACCAGATAAAGGTACTTGCCACGAAGTCAAATGATCCAAGTTTGATCTCAGGATACAAAAGATGGAAGTAGAGAACTTCTCCAGGCAGGCTGTGTGTGCATATGCAGATGAACAGACACTGGTGTGCAAATGTGCACACTCACACACACAAATATGTTAAAAAATTATCATACTTCACTCATGAGGGAAAGATGGCAAAACCTGTGTCGCTCAAAT
Source organism: Rhabdomys pumilio (assembly GCA_030674055.1). NCBI lineage: Eukaryota > Metazoa > Chordata > Mammalia > Rodentia > Muridae > Rhabdomys > Rhabdomys pumilio. The sequence goes on from JANHMN010000017.1 coordinate 44,753,579, forward strand.
TATGGTTCACTAAATGTATATTGCAGCACTACTGTAAAGACATGCTCATTTTGGATAAATTACAAGAAGAACATATATTTTCCTGAAAATTAATAAGAAAAGAAGAGAAAATGATCCCAAACTTCAAAGCAAAAACATTAATACCACAAATAGAGTTGAGGAGTTGGCTTAGGGCTAGAGCATTTGCCTAGTGGGCTTGAGGCACTGAATTCAATCCTCAAGACTGTAAAATGTGAAAATAAAGAGAATACAAGTTACTGCTTTAGTGGCTGGGCCGAGGGCTGGTGGTGAGCATTCAGTGGCTGTAACATCAGAAAGCTGAGAAACTGGCATCCTCGCGGCAGTAGATGATGAGGCTCCAGGCCTGCAAAAAGCCATAAGATGAAATCTGACTCTCTGTATGAATTTGAAAGCACTTGGTAGAACAGGGACTAGAAAACCTTTGAAGCTAGTCTATACATAGACCTCTAATTAGTCGAAAAGAAACTCTCCCCTAAGTGAGAAACAGAAGTAAAGGAAAGAAAAAAGATGAAAGACCCAGATACCTGAACAACAAAGACAGATATCAGTCCAGGATAGGAAATCAATGTAGAGCTAGCCTCTTCCATGATGCCCCCGGACACCTGACCAAAGCAAACACACAAGCTTTCTGTCTCGCCTACTTTTGCTAATCAGGGCAATCAAGATTTCACTCCCATAACAAGAGGAACAGCAACAAAGATAAATGAGATGAAACCTTGTGACATGCATTTAACCACCTTATGTTTACAACAGTATGCAGTGCATAAACTCTCTTTGGAGTAACTTTAATGGGGATAAAATATCTCACTTACATTCTTTGCACTTTGAGGATTTCCATATTGTGATCTAAATACCTGTAGCATTTTATAGGATGACAGACTTTGGTTTTTCCAAGGCTAGTAAATTTGGCTGATAACTAGAAAGACTAAAAACTGATCAAACATATTTCAGAAATGTTTCACAAGAGAAAGAGAGCAGATTGATGTGCAGAACACCAGGCTTTTTTTTTAAGACACAAATGTGAAAGAGCCATATGAATTATGCATTGAAAATCATAAAATTACTGAAAACATAGAACTCACAAATAAGCTGTGTGGAAAAAATTAGGACACTCTAAGCAAATATTAAAACATTAAGAAATGTAACACATTGACTAGCTGAGGAACATATTAACCCAACACTTTGAAGAGTCTATGAGCAAACTGATAGACTTCAAGTATGCACTAGGACTTTAGGGAAATAAAGTAGGAATGAAAAAGTAAAAATGATTCCAAGACTCAAGAGGCTAATGTAGAAGGATTGAAGGGTTGAGACAACTCTCTCTCTCTCTCTCTCTCTCTCTCTCTCTCTCTCTCTCTCTCTC
>JANHMN010000017.1:44757472-44778201 GCA_030674055.1 Rhabdomys pumilio
TGAACATTGAATTTCAGTCCTTTAGTCAATTATCAAGTTTGTATAATAGATTTTGTTCAGAGAAAAAAACTGAACTAAGCCCTGCTTATCATCTTAAGATTTTTCAAAAAGAACAATTGCCACTTTCTGTTTTAGTCACTGTTGTATTGCTGTGAAGAGATACCATGACCAGGGAGACTTTTATAAAAGAAAGCTCTTAATTGGAGGATTGATTACAGTTTTAGAGTGTTAGTCCATTATCACCATGGAGGGGATCATGGTGTCACAGAAGTAGGCACTGTGTTTAAGAAGTTTCTGAGGACTATGTTCTGATTTTCAGGTAGGAGGCACACACTCACACACATACACACACACACACACACACACACACACACACACAGCCTCCTCTACAGAGAGAGAAGAGGGAGAGGGAGGGGGAGAGAGAGGGGGGAGGGAGGGAGAGATGGAGGGGAGAGGGAGGAGGAGAGGGAGCAGGGTGGGGAAGAGATTAGACCAGGTATGGCTTTTGAAATCTTGAAGGTCAACCTTAGCCATATACTTACTACAAAAAGTCCACACCTCCTAATTCTTCTAGTCTTTTCAAACAGTTCCACTTCCTGGTAACTAAGCATTCAAATATAGAATCCCTTTGTTTGTTTGTTTGTTTGTTTGTTTAGATTATATCAAGCATTTTTATTGGATATTTATTTACATTTCAGATGTCATCCCCTTTCCCTATTTCTCCTCCCCAGAACAGCCATCTCATTCTCCCTCCTCCTTTTTGCTTTTATATTATTTTAATTACATGCAAGTATTAAGATCAGTTCTAAGTTGAGAAACTAGTACTACAATAGATGCAAATCAAGACAATAAACACAAATAGTCAAAGACAAATCGAGACATTAAATCCAATTACATGAACACTCCCATGATCACTGTTTCTAAGGGCTTATCAGGATGACTAAAACATCTGAGCCAACTTTCCTGTCCTAGCCCAACATCATTTTTATGTCTGAATCCTACTTCCTCGTTCTATCCTAAAATTTAGATTTCTGCTTGAAATTACTTCTTTGTTGTAGCCCAAGATTTAGATTCCTGCCTAAAATTACTTCTTTGTTCTAGCCTAATGTTAGATTCCTGCCTGAAGCCTACTTCCTTGTCCTTGGTCAATGTAATATTCCTGCCAAGCAGCCAATTTCCTTGTCCTTGGCCCATGTCAGATTCTTGCCAAGCAGTGCCAAAAGCTCTTTGCCTCTCCTCCTTTTTTCTTTCATAAACAAGACTGAGCTTGTTTTAGGTCATTCTGCTAAGAATGCCTTCCTTACCTGTCATGGAATATGCATTATCAAAAGCAATGGTTTGCATTGTGAGATTATGAATTTAAAGAATGCTGGCTTCTGAGTGTTGATGTGGTAGATACTGATGATAAAATTACCCATGGCCTGAGGTCAGTATTTATATTTTGGTCAAGCTTCAAGAATGACATATATAGCTTGATCATGCTATCCCTTTTTGTCCTGGGAATATTTTTTGTCCATCATGTTAAAGCTTGTCTTTAACAACATCAACATGCTGGCAGCCAAAGTAAATGGCTGAAAATGGACACCCAGAAAGAGCTATTAAATTAACAGGCTGGCAAGCCAAGGATGGGTAAGATTGTGCACATAGCCTTACCAACCTAAGATAGAAGTGCATTGCTTTTTATAACACATAATATTCCATTCTTAATAAAACCCCAGTACATTTTTTTGGTTAAATATATATTCCCAGGCTAATAAAGTTTAAATATATATTAGTTTTTGTTGACAACTGGCATGAATATTCCATAATATGTTTGGAGCATGACATTTGAACAATTATTCTATTTAGTAATTTTCCACATACAACATAACATTTCTTTTAAGCATGATAGAAGAAGTTAAGATCTCACTTGATCCATACTTTCATTCTCTCTGCCTTGTCAACTTTTGACTATTTAAGGAATGTTAGGCACAGTGAAAATAAATTCATGACTCCTAAATCATTAGTTGTAAAAGATTTGTAAAAACAGTATAAAAAAATCTCACCTTAATGTCAAAGTAAGAAACATTGAATAGAACTACACTTACCTATGGGTATAAGAACACATATTTAAAATGCAGTAAGTAATTATGCTGGTTTAGTAAGGTGGTGGCTGTAGATTCTCCTCCAAGATCCATGACTTCACCATCTCTGGATAGTTGGCTCATTTTCCTACTTTAGGCATGGTTTCTCTCTTGGTAGGAAGGTCTTCAATCAAATTAGAGAGCTATTGGTTACATAGAAAGTAGGAGTGCCACTATTAGGCTCTTAGGATTATGGTGCCACATTCTTTATTGCTGTGGTTCACAAACATTATAGTTGGATAGGATTATTGTTTGCCTTTCTCCCTTGGAAACTTATATGGTATTTTCTGGTACTAGGAAAGCTGTTTCTTCATGAGGAGACTTTCTTGTCAGATCCAGTTTAAGCACTCTAGGTCCTATGTCTGAAGTACACAGCTGATATATCTACAACATAGTTCTTATATATAAAGCTCAGGTATCATTGAAGAAGATGAGTGGAAAGATTGTAACAGAGGAACAGACAGCTGTCTGTGAGATTGTCTTTTCTTAAAAAGTAAGAAAGGTTATACACTTGAAGTCTCATCAACATGCTTGTCTGTGGACACCCTGGATAATGACAGCCTAAAAAATACCAATGCCAATGTATATGTTAACTTGGAAAAGTGAGAAGCCTCTAGGGCTTTAACCCCAGGCAAAGAACCATAAACAACTGGGAAAAGGTGAGAGCCTACTTCCTTAAATAATAGCCCCACCCAATTGATTATCTAGTTCTAAGAGGATCAGCCTTGAGATTATATATATATATATATATATAATGTGTGTAACATTACATGGACTGAGGAAGTTGAATTTAAATATCTAGAAGCACACACACACACAATTAAAACAAAGAAAAAGAGGCCATTGGCAAAAACATAAAAACACTGGCTAATATATTCTTTAAGAAAAAAAAAATAAAATGTAGTAGCAGTCAAGTGCCTGTGTGTATCTCTCTTCTGTTTCTCCCTTTCTCTCTCTCTCTCTCTCTCTCTCTCTCTCTCTCTCTCTCTCTCTCTGTGTGTGTGTGTGTGTGTGTGTGTGTGTGTGTGTGTGTGTGACAAAAGAAAGAGTGAGAGAGATGTTTTATCAGACACATAGATACATATATACCTAAATTTCCTTTGGTTATCCTATTTGTCTAAATGTGTTCATCACTATCAAAGAGCAAAAGGAGTTAACATTATGAATCACAGTCCAGGATAGTGATATGAATTCGTACAGAGTTCATAGGAAGAATTGTGGAAAGGAAATCCTGAAATAAATAAGAAAAGTTGACTCATACTCTCATATTGATGAGAATAGAAGTATAAACCTGCATTGTTCTCCATGATCAAGAATGTGTCTAATATTCCACAGCAAAATGATAATACTGTGACCTTCAGGACAGCCCTTAAGAATTCCTAAAACATGAGTTCAAGAATATATAAACAGGATTTCTTGACTATATGAAATGTGAGGATACAATATGAATTTTATGAGGAACTTCATGATCCTGAAAGAACAGAGGCAGCTGCACTAATAAGCCAGTAAAGGGTAAAAAATAGTTAAAAAACAAACAAACAAACAAACAAACAAACAAAAGAACAAGGCTCATGGTACAAGTAATAAAGGAACTCCAGGAAGTGAGAGAGTGATAATCTCAGGGTGGGATTCCACATAGCTAAGATTATTGTTTGTGTAAACAAAGGTAGGAATATCTCTGAGCTCAAGGTCTGTCTACACAGCAAGTTTCAGAACACTCAAGCTTAGGCAGTAAAGGAATTGGAAAAAAGAAAGCTAACTGTCTCACGTAAAAATTTATGTCTATATTTGACAACTATAAGCACTATGCCCAGTAAACCACATAAAACTTGCTATGTTAGAAAAAAAAAATCTACTTGCTATCTTTTCATAAGACTTGAAGGGCTCAGGTCATAAAATGCTAATTCATAGGATAATCAAAAGGAACCCTGGGTAAATGATAGAATTGATATGCAAATTGAAGACTGGGCTTTGGTCAGTAAAAGTTGAACAATCTAGAGAGTTAATGCAGTTTTTTTTTTAGAATTTTGTCAAGCAGGTTTTCTGACTTGGTCAGAAAATCCAAAAGCTGTCTAGAGATCTAACAGAGCTCTTTTAGAATTTTTATAGCAAGTTTTCTGACTTTGGTCAGAAAACCTTAAAGTTATCCAGAGAGCTATTACAGTTCTTTTAGAATTCTTCTAGCAGATTTTTAGACTTGGAAAAACCCATGAGACATGAGGAAAGTTGTCTAGCGACCTATCTTAAGCAGATTCTAGAGCTGTCAGCTTGTATCCTATCATTGACTTTGAGTCATTTCTCCTGCTGCTCCCCAAAACCCCTTCCTCAGGACCCCTTACCAAGCTAAGGCTGGTCCTTGGCACTACCCCTGGAGGATAGCCAGCATGACATGGGTTTCCTCTAATGCTGACAATTGCTGTAGGCATAGGATAAAGCTTGTTTATATAATAATGTATATATTTTACTTTATGTTCCTCCTTCAGGGAATGGTCTCCCTGCCAACGTTAATGACTCAATGACACAAACAGCATAGTTTCAGGACTAGAGAGTTTGGTGTTCCTAAAAAAAAAAGTAGCACTGTGACCTTCAGGACAGGACAACACTTAAGACTGTGAGAAAGAACTCTGAAAGTATGAGATCAATAATATATGAATCAATGTAAGAACTGTTCTTTACAGGATTTTTCAATTATACAAATAATAAGGATACAATATTAAATGTATGAGCGTATGAGGGGCTAAAGTGATTTTGGGAGTGATGATCTCAGGGCAAGATCCTATCCAGCTAAGCTAAGCATATTGTTTGTGTTTGCAGTTGAACAAGAAATCGTTTGGACTTTTAATCTGGAATGAACTACCACCCAGAAATTGGGGGCACACTTATGATCCACATCATGATATTGGGAAATATAGGCATTTGATATTGATGTTGAGGAATAGTGGACATGAAAAGTTTAGGCCTAGGAGATAAAGGAAGCAGATTTCTGAGTTCAAGGCTAGCCTGGGAAAGAGCAAGTTTTATGTAAAGAAAAGCTTGGGTATAGGCATGATGTGGTGGTGTGGTACACATCTTTAATCCCAGCATTCAGAAGAGAGAGCCTCGAAGATCTCTGAGTTCAAGGTTTGTCTATAGAGCAAGTTCTAGGGCAGTCAAGCTTAGGCAGTTCAAAAGTTGGAAAACAGAAAGCTGGTGATAATGTAGAAGAACAATGAGGCCATATTGCAGCTCCATCAAGCAGCAGAACTCTACAGCTTTAACCATGTGGCTTTGTCTTTACAATCAAGGGGCTCAGGTCATAAAATGCTGATTTAGGCATGATGAAATGGTAACCTGGGGTAAATGATTGAGTTTATATGCAATTCTTAAGGAAGTAGCTTATGCAAAATAAATAACTGAGTTTTGGTGTAGAAGAGAGAACTATCTCAAGAAGAGAGCTATCTCAAGCAGAGCACAGAGCTTTCAGTTTGCATCCATCACTGACTCAGAATTATTTATCTGCTGCTCCCAAACACTCCTTCCTCAGGACCCACAACCAAGCTGAAGCTGGTGTTTGCCACCACCGAAGTACCCATAGGCTAATCTGAGGAAGAAAGTTCTCCAAGTGAGATTCTCTCTTTCTAGGTGATTATTGTCTGTGTCACGTTGACAAAAACTAATCAGCATACTCCAGGAAGAAATACATTACAACTTAGTAACAGGTGTGAATATAGAGCTCAAAGTCAGACTATACTACATATGTGAATCAATCTTAAAAAGAAGTATATTTTTTTTTTTTGGTTTTATGAGACAAAGTTTCTCTGTGTAGCCTGGGCTGTCCAGGAACTCACTCTGTAGACCAGGCTGGCCTCAAAATCAGAGGTCTATGTGCCTCTGCCTTCCAAGTGCTGAGACTAAAGCTACAGCATCCTCTTCTAAGGGATTAGACCGTTTGTTTTTGTTGCATTCTGACACCCACAAGATTTGATTCCCAATTCTAGCATCTTATTCTTCAGCTGTTGCTTTCCTCCTTTTTAACCATTTGCCTGTCATCTCTCTGGGCTCTGGCCTAGTATGTGTTTCACATAGGCATCTACATGTCTCTCTGGCTCCTGCAGCTTTCATTGCTTCTGGCCTGTTACACCCATGTGGACATTGCCTTTTGCTTCTGCTCTCAACCATTTTTTTTTGTCTCCTAGGAGCTGCCTGCTAAGTCCAGCAGCTTTGCCACTTCCTTCTGGGCCTCTGAGACCTTGGACATCCTCTCTCACAGCTCGATCCTCATTGTCTCCTGAAACTTCTCCAAGCTTGAGCTTGTCTGGGGCACTGTTTACTCTCTTTTATCTCTGTCTTAGAGCTTATAGAAATACACTCCAGTGAAATTTTGTTAGATCCACCAATGGCCCAGAATATTGGCCCACTTGATTTCCAAATTCTCACTAGTCATAATAAGTGCCCTTTCACAAACAGATTGTGTGTTTGTGATGATGCCAAATCTTTTATGTCTAAACTCACTCTTCTCTGCTTTACACTTTTAAAAGTCTATTATCTCTAAGGTTCTGCTTCCTGCACTTAAAAAAAAAAACCCTTTTATCTCTATGATTTCTCTCTACTCTCCTCTCAATATTCCCTAAGACTATGCTGTAAACTCTATCTCACATCTCACAAACTTTAAGTTCATTGGGTATTGCTTGAAATCTATAAACTCTGTAACAAAATTTGGCTTTAATCTTAAAGAAAAGGCTTTTAATTAAAATTTATACAGATATTATCTTTATTTGCTACAACTTACGATATGTGTGTGTAATTCAACTTTGTGTATGTGTGTATGTAATTTGGATTTAACTCTCATTTACAAAACAAAAAACCCACATAGATCTACTAAAATATTGCATGTTTTAAATAGCAACTGTGTGGCTCCTACATCTTGGCTAATGACATCATCAAGTTGGAAGCAATCATGTGACTGGTAGTCACCTTTACTATTGTTCAAGAGAACATGCCATATGTGACTTAAACATCATCTGAAGATGACCACATGGCATAGAACAATAATTGCAAACCTTTAGTCCTAATGAGCTCCCTGTTTAACATTGTATTACCTTTTTTAGACTAAGGAAGGAACAAGTCTCCAAAATATTTTGGATTGGTATGGATTTTTGTCTGATGATAAAAATTTCAAGCTATATTTGCTATAACATGTTGTGTATGTGACTCCAATCTGGTTTAGAATATACTGTGAAAGGATGATAAAAATTTAAAGTTATTGAGGGTTATTGAACATACTTTAGGGTTCACTCTCTTAGATCACAGATTAGACACAGATTACCCCAGAAACCAACTTCTAACCACAAACCAAATGGAAAGAGATCCTGTTGTAAGCAAGGCAAAAAGACAAGGTGGCTCAATCTGAATCATATAGAGACAGTAGCACATTACTTTACAACTGTTAATTTTAAGAGGAAAAATGTGGGAAGTCTGTCTTAGAATGAGCTAGGGTGTTTCGGTTAGTTCTGGTTGGGCATTAGATTTGGTTGCCGGGCCTTAATGGTCAAGGACCTTTGTGATCAGTTTCAGGAATGAGTAAGTGGCAAAATAACGATCTAGACCTTGGTGGCTAGCTTTAGGGATGTACTTTAACAAACAGGTTAGCAAATGGGAAGAGAGTAAAAGGCAAAACCTACTGACAACATGTTTGCTATGCTTGAGTCTGTGTTTGCCATTCTCAGGCTTACTAGTGTCCTTTAGTTATAAAGGTCTACTCGGATTAACAACAGCTGAATTAGACAGCCACACCTAACTACTTATATTATTGCCAACTGCTCAATGCCAGACTTCTAGGAAATTTAGATAAGTAACAACATATGTTTAAAAATGTTATATTTAATAGCTAAGTTTTATAAATTCCTAAGGACTACTCAAGTTCACAGTAATATTTGTTTAACTTTTTTTGTCTTTGCTCACTTTTTAAAGCTTGAGTTATTTGGAAAAACTAAGCCAACCCCCCCCCCCCAAAATGTGATATTCTATAATGATACATTATGAAAACATCACAAAGTTCTGAGTCTCCCTATGGACTCTATTTATGATTTATAATTTGAAACTGAAAGAGTTTCACTTAAGAATTGTTACTTTTTGAAGGCTAAACCTAACAAGGATGAAATGTGAAGTGGTAATCTTATAAAAACTACTAAGTTATTGTATAGTCTTAAAAATAGTTAAGACACAAGTTAATAGCCAGTGGCTTTATAAATGATCAAATTCTTTCATCTTTAAAAAGTATTCAGACCTATGTATAGTCATGCTAACTCCTAATGTGATTAAATACTGGAATAAGCTTTATTTATCCTCTTGCATGTTTTCAAAGTTAAGCCAAAAATGAGTAACTAAAACCAAGTAAGGCTGTTTAGCTTACATATACTTTATAGATAATGTTTCTTTTCAAAACTTTACAGAGATCTGTTGAATTTGGAATTTCAGATGTTTAATGGAATGGAAGATCAGGGGAAGATAGAAAATTTTTTCTGTGATAGAGAGAAATGCCAGATCCTAGTGGCAAGTCTAAGATCGTCTCCAATGAAGATGATGGGGCCCCTAACTGTCCTCCAGGACCTTACTTTAAATGTGGCAAAGCCAGACACAAAGTAAAAACTACCATTCATATTGCATGTGGCCAGAACCCTGTCTTAACTGTGGACAAGCAGCATACTGGGGAGCTGATTGCTCTGCTTTGCCCAGACAAGGTAGCCCAGTCTCCCAAGATCCTCCTCCATAGGAATGTCTGGAAGATCTGGGTTTGGTGACTAAAGACTGATGCTACTCTGAGACTTCTCCCCCCAACAAAATCCAGATTAGCACAGAGAAACCTAGGGTGGTTGTCTAGGTGGTCAGTAAGTCTTTGTCATCTTTAATAGATTCAGGGGGTACTTGATACATAATTGCAGCTTACTATGATGAAATTTATCTTTCTCAAATCTCTGACTGTATTGATGACTTGGTGAACGGTAAATGTGCCAATTTAATAACAGCAAGCGCACCAGCTCCTCCACCAAGGCCTTATCCGACTTCTCGGTTCTCTTCATGAGTAAACAACAGGCCTCAAAAGTCACTGGAGAGCTCCAAAAGAAAGAGAAATGGTTTAATGTATAACTTGACTCAGAAAAGAGATAATTTCACAAAACGGATTTCAAAGTAACTTTTCACTATTGTTTTATTTAAAGAAACTTGCTTTTATAATGTTTGCTGTCAGCAATTTACTTCCTGTGTCTTATAATAAATGATTGGATTTATTTATTTATAATAAAGGGCTGGTTTAAAGTGTCTGTATGTTCTGAGGGTCTAAGAAAGGCTTCTAAGGCATATAAATACGAATTACAAAGGCCTGAGGATGTGGAAGTTTAAGTAAATTGTAAGTCTAAGAAAGTGTTTAAGGTATGGAAATGCAACTTGTAACCATATAGAAAAGTGATTTAAGGTATATATAAAAATGAAAAAATGTTTCTGATTTTCTCTCTCTCTGCTGTTTTATTAAAACTTCAAAAGTTCATTGTGTCAACATTCATCAATGGAGTTCTGGCAAACTATTAATCTAGCTCTGGTAAACACTGCTATTATAAGCATAAGTTTGAAGTTTCAAATTTTCTTTGGTTATCTTCTAAGTATGGACTTAAAGTGTTTTGTATTGTGCTAAAATAATGTGTCCAATCTATATTCACCTAATCTTCTGGATAGAGGAAAGAATGTTTATGCTTTGAACCCAAATTCATCTTTGGATCCCCAAGCTTTTACTGTGATTCAAAGGCATGAGTCTATTGCCTTTTTTACAGCATGGTTTTTAGTATAGATTACAATAGTGGTGAGGCTAACACATCTAAAACTTCTATCTATTATAACCTAAAACTTTTCTTTCTTGTAAGCTTCACCAAATCAACTTGAATCCTCCTCTGACAAGTCAAATGGACCACAGAGAAGTACTCCTATCCATCAATAGCTTAAATCTCCCCACATACTGAGGGTGAAATCTTCCTTTCATTTCCCAGGTCTTGTGACTCTCCTTCTCCAACTACTAGGACCATGGGCCCCCAAATTTCAAATGTACACCTAAGAATAAAAATTCCCCTAAATGCCTTAACTTTATGTTCTGTCTCTAATATGTATTTGTGGCAGCAGATTTCCAGTTAGTGAGAGACTGAAAACTGTTCAGTGCTATCTGTACTTCACTAGCCAAGTATCGTCATGCTGAGAATGGACCGTGAGTAAAACAGCCTGCTCTTCCCAGCTTTGGCCAGCATTCCACCTCTCTTGGGTCCCTAAAGATGTTGATAACCCCAGATAGCAGGAAGCAGCCTAAAGAGCATGGCACTCTCACTCCTTCCTCACCCATCATCCCCTTCCCACTTCTTTTCTTTCTTTCTTTCTTTCTTTCTTTCTTTCTTTCTTTCTTTCTTTCTTTCTTTCTTTCTTTCTATAACAAACCAAAGGAAAGAATGTTATAACTGCTCACATTCCAAAACCAGGTACTTCCTCACTCAGGCTTCAATTGTCATCATTAGAGGCCAATATAAGATGTCACTGTGAAAAACCAATGTGACATATCCTCACTAATTTGATACTTATGGTGGTTTGAAAATGCTTGGCCCAGGGAGTGGCCCTATTAGGAGGTATGGCCTTGCTGGAGGAAGTGTGTCATATGGGTTTGGGCAATGAGACCCTTCTCCTAACCACGTAGGAGCCAGTCTTCTATTTGCCTTCAGATGAAGATGTAGAACTCTCAGCTCCTTCTGCACCATGCCTGCCTGGATGCTGCCATGCTCCGGCCTTGGTGATAATGGATTAAGCTTTTGAACTTGTAAGCAAGCCCCAATTAAATGTTGACCTTATAAAAGTTGCCCTTGTCATGGTGTCTGTCACAGCAGTAAAACCCTAAGACAATATGTACTAGGCAAGACCTGAGGCCAAGAGCAGTGATGTGCTCCCACCACTGCTCAACTCTGACCGTGGCTCATGCCGGCACCCACGAGATGCCAGCATGGGAGATGGCTCTGCCAATCTACCATACTGTCTCTACAATGCTTCACTGAGCCAAGACCATCCTGCCATCTATGTGGCACCTAGTAGAAATGAGACTCTAGTGCTTGAAGATTATCCAAAGGCTTTATATATTTGGTAATGCTCAAATAGCAAGATGCCCACAACATTGGAGGTTAACTAACCTAGATATAAGTTGTTACCCAGGACTGCTCTCGATACATGTGTGGCTCTCCATGGCTTCTATATCTCTGCTCCTTCCTAGCTCTTCCTTTTTCTCTTCTTCTTCTCCTTACTGCTCCCACATTAGCTCCTTCCAAATTACTGACTTTATTGTAAAATGTAGCGGGGGGTGGGGGGGGGAAATATACTGCTACCTCTCTATCAGTCTCTGTCTCTGTCTCTGTCTCTGTCTGTCTCTGTCTGTCTCTGTCTCTCTGTCTGTCTCTGTCTCTCTGTCTCTCTGTCTCTCTCTGTCTCTGTCTCTGTCTCTGTCTGTCTCTGTCTCTCTGTCTCTCTGTCTCTCTCTCTCTCTCTCTGTCTCTCTCTCTCTCTCTCCCTCTCATGCCTGCCCAAAGGTGGTCTTTCACACCCCACCACTTACCAAATGTCTCGCATGCAGTCCTTTGCATGATGTGGTCTTTGAGGAATCCTTGGCCCTCTAATCTCCAGGATCCCTAGTTGCTACAATACTCTTTCAATAGCTACTTGGTGCTGTTTTCTCACGAAAAGAACTTCAGGTAGACATGAGAAATAAAATGACATACTTGAATTTGCTTTGGGAAACTGGAAAGTTAACAAATGAAGGGACTCTAGGCAGCCTGAGCACGGTAAACATGATTCTGGCAGGCCTTGTCCTTCTCTCCTATTTCTTCTGCCTTGCTAAAAACTGTTCGATTACATTCTTAGAGCTAGCCACCAAACTTTTTTCCCTTATTTGACCAACACCTTCTCCTCAGTTTGACTAATGAAAGGATGACGTGAACCCAGTTTGTCTCTATTTAAGGACCAGGTCTGAATTTGAAAGGAAAGCCATAAGTCACCTGCTCCAGGAACATAAGTCCCAGAAATTCAGTCATACGGTACCAGCTCCAAGAACAGACCACAAAATCGAGAACCAAGGTCAAAGGGTTAAAGTCCCCTCCAAAAGAAGACCCACAAGAAAAATTCTTGTGGCGATTACCACAATAATGTAAAAATATATTATTCCAGGATGGGCCATCAGTGCTGGACAGTCCTATCTTAAACTGTAGTTTAATGTTCATGACATAGGAATGCAGACCACTGACTACCTGGCCCTTGTGACCTCCCCAGCACCCACCAATGAAATTTTAGATTACCTAACTACTCTCTAAATATAGCATAACTAGCATAGTAGTCAATCAAAGTTATGCTAATGTCACTGCCTTGGCTACTACCAATCAATCACATTAAAGATTACCTAATTCTTCTAGAGAATTCACTTTGTTCCTATAAGAAAGTTTGAGTGTCTTTTTCTGGGGTCACCATTTTGGAGAATGATTGACCCTAGCATGCTGATTGTTTCTGTAAAATAAATGCTATTTGTTTTTGCATCCTATCTGAAACCAGGTCTTCCACCAGTGATTTTCTGACACTTATACTACCAAGGTCCTGCTATCAAAGTATTGAAATACAAAAATCAAAAGCACTTGTCCAATCAAAATTAAACCTCATCCTAACACAGGGTTTCCCCTTTTGCCTTTGTAAACTACCATTTTCCTATGTGTCATGTTTGTCTCCTCTCTATTCAGAGACAGTTCCCTGGACCCAACAAAAACTCCCTTGCCCTCTCCCTTGCTCCTCTTCTCTTCTCTCCCTTGTTCTCTCCTCTTTCTCCCTTTTCCTCTATTTCATGTCTTTGTCCGGTGTCCCTAGCCTTTGTCCTTCTGGGGCAAATAAGTCTACTTTGTGCTAAGAATTTGGTCTTACAGTTTCTTGAGCTGATATGAGGGTCCCTAAAACAAAGTTAATGATAATGTAACAAACTCTTATCTTTTCTGAATGTGTTGTAGGTCTAATGCTCACAAGTTGTTCTTGGTGAAGAATGCAAAATACATTGTAATCTAATAGCTGAATGAGTTAATAGGGGACAATACTCTCTTGGGATTTTCCTTTGTGAGTGCAACAATGATCCTTTGATTTCCAACAATTTGAATTTTGTTCTTCCTGCAGATAATAATGTCAAATCAAAGAGTCTAAGGAACTATCACATTTCTATACAAGGCAAAACAATGTATTGGTAGAATCAGACTTACCTCTCAATCTCTTTGCCTTCTGAGAGTGTTGATATATATTTTTAAATCACTGTTTCAAGAGGTAGTGTATAAAATCAGTGCTGTTATCTGAGGTTCTTTACAGAAGCAGGTGGTTTTGGACCTTGCCTGTAGCAATAGCCTTTGATCATTTGGGGACTAGTAATATCCCTAGGCAGATCTAGTTAAATAGTTATTTGTAGTCATTTAAATACACACCTTTATGTTGTATCTTTAATCTTCTTGCACTTATAATAGGCTCACAGTATGAAAATATTTGAAAAGATTTCTCCCCACAGTTACACTTCACCTTTTCCTTTCTAGGGACATAAGTGGTAGAATTTTCCTCCATAAAAATAATTTAAATGATATATAAACATGAATATTTGATAAATACAATTATAAGCAAGCCTTGAAAAAATTGTTTGAGTGAGTTTCTGTAAGGATTTAGGCACAACTCACTGTTTTTAATCATATGTCACTTTTGAATCTAAAGTCAGGTTCTTCAGGGATCCCAAAATGAAAGAAAATCACCTCATTTATTGTTGGGAAAAATAGAGTATGTATAAAGTGGCTAACAATACCGGTTCCACAAAAGGGAGGGAAAATTTCTCACCTGTATTCCTGGGAAACACTTCTTCCATATATTTGATCACATAATGGTGTATGCAGCAGTCATTGTCTCCAGGGAAATAAGTCCCCTGCTCTCTTAAGCCATGTAGTGTCCAGATATAAATCTAAAATACTTGTAGCTCAGATAGAATTTTCTTTCTTTCTTTCTTTTTTTTTTTTAAAGCATGGTCAGCTGAGAATTTATTGGCATAAATGTAGTCATATAAAAACATAAGTTATGAAAAACACAGTCATGATATACTCTCCCATTCCCCAAGCCTGGTCCCTGTGTTTCCTTCTGCAAGAGGGCCATCCTGGCACCTCCTCAGTGCATCCAGTAGTTGGTGGAACAAGAAAGCTTGCACAGCTGATCCTTGAAGTGCAGGTAAAGGGTAAAGTCCAAGTCATGATTAGTTTTGGCGTTAAGCTTCATTCTGCACCAGTCTTCACCGTTAGGTAATCCTCCATGTTGAACATAGTCTGCTTCCAGTGTGTGTACAGGGACTCAGGGCTAGTAGAGAAGGCAGTCCTCTTGTGGCATCTGGTAAACTCAATGTTGAAGTGGGCCACCGGCGTATGCACATAGTCATTACTCTTCACTTGCAAGCAAAAGAGGGACATGAGGGTCAGGTCCTCCACCTTGACTGTGTAGATGTCCATCTTCTTTATGAGGCAGGTATTAGTGACCAGCTGCTTTTGGTTCACCACATCCACCAGGTGCTCCTTGATGGCCCCATCTTTATTGCAGGACATATCAAAACCATATACATTCTCCCACCAGTGGATCTTGTAGTCCTTGTACTGTCGATCCTCAATGGCTGTCACATACAGAGTGACACGGTCTGGGAAGATGAGGCCGTTGGGTGGCAGCCACTTGTCGCAAGCGTGCAGCATGGTGTTGAGCATGAACTCATAGAACAGGCAGTAACCCATCCACTCACTGCTGCTGATGTCCACCTTCTCCACAGGCAGCTCCATCTCCTCCACCTTGCTCTTGATGATGGTCACCACATGGTTTAACTTGTGGGCTTTGACAATCTTCACAGCATAATCGGAGACACTGGAACACTCAATCCCAATAAACTTGCCAGCCCCTGCCATGGCAGCAAACATGGAGAGAATACCAGTGCCTGAGCCAACATCCAAAACCACCTTGTCCCTGAAGAGATGGTGACTGTGAAACATGGAGTTGTAATGTGTGAGGTTAAGCACCTCATCCTTTAGCATCTCCTTGTGGATACCAAAGTGAGCATTGGAGTCAAAGTAGTAGTTTTTGGATGTCATGTCTTCAGCACTGGGCTTCTCAATACTTTCTGCTTGGCCACAGGAAACCTCCATGATGCAGATCATGGCCTCCACTGCCATCATCTTCATCTGGCCTCTAAGACAACATCCCCCCACACCTATCTCTTTTCTCAGATACATTCTTTAAAGGAAATCTCAACTTGATGTATGAGAAAATATAGGGAAGACAACCATATGCTTGTAATGTGTGATTACCCAACCAATATGCTTTATACTTTTTATAGAAGTTAAGTAGAGACATAGAGTATGTCATAGTCCATAACTGAGAAATTCATAACTCAAGCAGGAAGCTGGTGGCAGGAACTCAAACTATGGAGCATCACTGCTTAATGCTTACTTCACATGGCTTGCTCGGCTCGCTTTTTTATAGAACCCAGGACCACCTACCCAGGGGTGGCACTACTCACAGTTGGCTAGGACTTTCCATGTCAATCGTTAATTAACAAAATGCCTCTTAGATATGCTCACAGACCAGTTCAGTAGAGAAAATTTCTCAATTTATGCTCCCTCTTCCAAGAAGATTCTAGCCCATGTCACGTTCACAGAAACTAACCAATACACGTGGCTTTCTCATAAGAGAGAAAGCAGCATCTTATGGGTCAGATACCCTGAGGTATCCTGGGAAATATTTCTAAATCCCGAGACATCTGATGTCTACAGCTCCTCCAACTACTTTGTATGTACATTGTAAATTCCATTATAAATTCATTGTAAATTTCTCTTTAACCAATTAGGACAAATTCTGTTGTGCACACTTGAAGCAGTATTTCACTATATATATATATATATATATATATATATATATATATATATATATAATCTTAATGTTTAGAACATCTGACCCATTGCCCATAGGTTACAAGGCTATGTTATCAAGATGTTTCCCCCTCTATCCTGAAACCTCTATTGAGAGTTTTTGTGTTCTGCTGGATAAAGTCTGCTCCAGTAAGACATGAATTACTTAAATTTTATGACACCAGCAAGAGATACACTGAGCCCTGGAATTGAAGGTAGATTACAGCAAAATATGTGGCTCAGATTGACAGAGGAGAAATTTCCCAGGACAATGCAGGTGTGGCTTTCTGAAAGCCGACACAGAGACAAAGAATGAACATACAAGGAGAGCCCCTACTTCTAAAGAGTTTGTGTAATAAAGACGTAATATTCAATTTCTTAGCCAATTTTATTTGTGAGAAAAAGACAACACACATGGAATACTGAAAGAATAATGTTAAGATGAAGTGGTATATTGCACCTTACTTTTTCATTAGCCGCTCATCCTTTCCTTTCTAGTGTGAAAACCTCAGTTTTCAGCCTGGAAATATTATTATTCAAATTCGATTATACATTTTTAACCAGAACCTAGGGGGAACTGGGTTACTTAATTTTGACTAACAAATAAAATGCAGGTGAAGACTTCTTAATGATGTGCCTTATTTTATTTATTTATGTCTGTACTTTCTGTATATTGTGAGTATACATGTGCACATGTGTGTCTCATGTCATATGTGCATTTATAAACACATGAGGGGCAGAAATAGTTGCTGCATCTCCCATGGATAGAGCTATTTGCGCTGGATGTCCTGCTTGTTACTTGGGTGCTGGAATGAGAAGTCAGCCCTCATGATTGCACAGAAAGCACTTTTATGTGCTAAGCCATCCCACTACCCCATGCTTGCCCTTTTAACCTAAAGGTTTTGTATATGGTTTAGAATACATATACAAAAGGGAAGGAGCAAACATTATTCTGGACATTTCATTTTTTTTCAGGTTAATAGTTTGCAAATGTGAATGGTTGGAGTTTTTGCAGCCACCTGAGTTTATGAGGTACCCTTGATACTGTAATGGAAGGGCAGACTACCGTCTCATGATGAGTATGGAGTCACTATACCATTTCACAGCATCTACTTCCAAAATACTTCAGTGGGAGAGGAAAACTATGATGTTTCAACTGCCTTGAAGATGTCATGATCAATTTGCATAAACTGAATCAAATAACATACAGAAATACTCAGCTTCTAATACATTAGCAGGTGACATTAAATGTTATGGGAGGATGTACTTTATTGGAAATCTGAGAGAACACAAATCTGAACAAAACAGGAGCAAAAGAGGCAAAGAACTTGGGGGGTGATTTTTTGACAGTTTCAAACATTAATATGGTTTTTAATATTTTTCTTTAAGAGATTATTGTAGTGTTTATATCACTTCTCATATATAAACAGAGATCACAGTAAGATTATACTCTTACTCTACTCATCGAGAATCTCCAATCAAAAGCAAGCGCTATCATGAGCAGTGAGGCCTTCCCCTGTATGTTGTCATAAGTACTCACTATGATTGTTTGAGTCTCTTTAGGCTATTCTAGATGAATGATATACACCCTGGGCATTATAAAAAAGAAGAAATGCATTTATTGTGTAAGAAAGACTGTGGATGTCAACATTAGTATGAGACAGGATCCTTGGCAATGACTTGCCATCCTCATAGACGTATGTTTTTGCACTGTGTCTCACATATTAGAGAGGAAAATAAACCACCCTCTCTTTTTACAGAGACCCTAATATTATTCGTGAAAACTCTGACCTGCGGGCCTAATTGTTCCCTGAAATTCTCCTTCATTTCATAGTACCATCATCTGGAGTTCAGCATAATAACTTTCGGACAAAGCAGGCATGTAGGTTGTAGTGATGTATAGTAAGAAGAGGTGGGTGTATGGTTGAGACTTTAATGGTGTAAATGATAGGATTTTTCACTGCAGAAGGTACTCGTTGGATTTTTGGCTAAATTCTACATTGTTACTGTTTGTTTTTCCCTATTCTCAAGTATTCCCAGTTACTTGGACCTGGGAACTTTCCAGTGCCTTCATAAAAACTCCATTTATTTGCTGACAGCCTCCAGCCAGTGAATGTATTGTTAGAGTGAGTTACATCTGAGGCACATCAGAAAATCACACTGTGTGTGGTACTGCAAAGACATGCCTGACTTAAGAAATTTCAACCTGTCTTTTTTTTCTCCCTGAATTGATTTTAAATAACATCCATATGTTTCTCCAGGGGCGAGAAATCTTAGGATGCTCTTTAATTAGTCTTTTTTGCCTTTCTAAATTCATGTTTCAAAGCCAATTTATTTAAACTCGAAAAAGACAAATTTGGATTAAAATAATGAACCCATATGTTCCAAATGGATATTGAGCCCATCAAGAATTAGACTCCTGAAAACCGCACTTGGAATATCCTCTGTCTAATCTTATTATTCAGATCATATTATTTAGTGTGTATTTAGGTAATGAGAAATGGGTAGCATGGAGTTTTTGTAATCAAAGATTGATTTTGTGCTCATTTATCAAGAAAGGCTCTACCAAATTTTTGCATCATACATTTTAAACAAAACTTTATTTGTTGTTACATTGCATAAGAATAGATTGCATGGCTTTGATAGTATGAATTTTTCATCACCATTTTCTTCCATTGCTTCTACTGGTATGACTCATTAGGCAGCACTTAATACATTTCATTGCTTTCCTAACCCAATGTTCCAAAATTCGTATTCCTCCAAACAAAAGCATAGTCAGGTCTATCACAGCAACATCCCAGCCCTTAATATCGATTTTTGTATTAGTGTGTAGGTTAATGCTGTGAAACAACAGCATTACCATGGTGAATCTTCAAAATGAAAAATATTTCACTGGGGCTGGCTTACAGTTTTAGAGTTTTAGTCCATTCTAGTCATGTTGGGAAGCATGGCATCCTGAAGGCAGATCTGGAGCTAGAGGAGCTAAGAGTTCACATGATCATGTGATTTTTGTATTTCTGTTCCTTCATTTGGTAGATTACATTTATCAATTAACATATGTTGAGCCATCCCTGAACTCCTAGGATGAAGTATACTTGACCATGGTAGATAATATTTTTATGCATTCTTAAGTTTGGTTTGCAAGTATTTTATCGAAACATTTTGCATCTAAGTTCATAAAGAAAATTAGTTCTGTATTAATTCCATTTTCACATTCATATCTTGAGCAGTTTTTCTATATCATCCCACTGTTTTTGCTTTCATAAATTTCATTAATGAGTTTATTTATATCCCTTTGATGTGAGTTTTTAAATTCATATCTTCTTCGCATGTTCTTGGTCTCTGTGCGTATTCATAATAGTTGGAAGTCCTTGTATTTTACTTCAGCTGTCTTGTAGTTCTCAGATTATATTCTTGTATGGTTGCAGGCTCAAGTGGACACATATTATTCTGGCTTTTATTGTATGTGTTTTTATGTTAGTATCTAGGCATTTGTGTTTTGGACAATTGAATTCTAGGTCATGTCATTGTTGGATGGATGTTCTCTTGCTTGGTTTCATTTGCCTTCTCTGTATTTAGGAACATATGGTAGATGTGCACTGTCTTATAGGAACTACTTCTGAGTCCTTGTCAGTTGTGGCTATAGGAAGTCCCACGTAGATCTTGTTCCTAGGTGTTGGGAGCTGACAAGCAGATATTGAGATGTGTGAGGAAGATGGGAGCTGTAAGAGTCCACAGAAGTGAAAAAATATCTATTTCTTTCACAAGGATTTGTGGATTACCCAGAGAATGGAAGAAGAAAGGGAAGACATACCCCTGTAGGTATTTTGCTACAAAGCTGAAAATAAGTCTAGGGAATTGGGATTAGAGGATGGGAAGGATAGTGAAGATCATTTATTTGATTCATTGTCCAGTTTGGCCAGCAGATTTCCAGGGAGAGAATATCTTGGATGTTGGTGCTGAGCTCAAAGGATGAGATGAGAAAAGAAAACTGTAAGAGAATATGCTTAATCTTTTCAGAATGTGGGTAGAGAAGAAGGAATGGGCTTGGCAGGTGGTCAGCTACAAAGCTGGGCACAGGACTGGGGAAATTAGACTCAAGGGTGGGAAGAAAGAAAATTACCTACCCGATTTCCTAGTCATAGTCCCAGCTTGTATCCTGGGAGAGATTGCCCTTTGTTTGCAGGTGAGACAAAAGAATGGGATATGGAAGAAAGGCTGTAGCCAGGATACTAAATTCAAAAAAATAAATATTTCTATGACATAATACTTACATGATATCTAGGAGACTCCCTGTGTCCTAATCATTAGTTCTAATAAAGAATGATATATTCCTGAGAAAATTAATAATATTCATTGATTTAATTTCCTGGGCTCAGTGTGAGATGTACTAGAGAAATACAGTTCTGCTGGTTTTATAGTATTGGTAATATGTTCAGAACTCCATTATATCTTACTGGAAAAAGCACAGTACTAATTATTGAAGAGAGTAATTCTGGTGATCATTTATATCCTGAATAATTTTCTTTCAGATTGTCAAACTGTGTCTCCTTTCCTTTTCTTTTCTTTTCTTTCCTTTCCTTTCCTTTCCTTTCCTTTCCTTTCCTTTCCTTTCCTT
>JANHMN010000017.1:44778211-44818606 GCA_030674055.1 Rhabdomys pumilio
TTTCCTTTCCTTTCCTTTCCTTTCCTTTCCTTTCCTTTCCTTTCCTTCCCTTCCCTTCCCTTCCCTTCCCTTCCCTTCCCTTCCCTTCCCTTTCCTTTTCATTAATTAATTAATTTACTTTGCATCCCAATCACAGCTGTGCCTTCCTTCCTCTCTCTTCACTTCCCTCTATACTTGTTTTCTTTCTCTTCAGAGAAGAGGAAGCCTACAATGGATATCAACCCACCTTGATATCAAGGAATAGGAAGACTGGGTACGTCTTCTCTATTGAGCATAGGCAAAACTGCTTAGCTAGAGGTAAGGGATCCAAAGGCAGGTAACAGACATAGCTCCTGCTTCTGCTGTTAGAGGTCTCATATGAGGACAAAGCTGGATATCTCTTATGTATGTGTAGGGGGACTAGGTTTATCTCATTCATACTCTCTGATTGGTGGTTCAGTCTCTGTGAGCATCCATGTGCCCAGGATAGTTGATTCAGGAGGTTTTATTGCGGTGTCCTTAACATTTCTGGTTCTTTAAATCTTTCCCTTCTTCAACAAAATTCCCAAAGATACACCTAATGTTTGTCTGTGAGTCTCTGCATCTGTTTTTATAAGCTCCTGGGTTAAGCCACTCAGATGGCAGTTATGCTAGGCTCCTGTCTGTAAGGATAGCAGAATATTATGAAGTGTCAGGGGTTGACGCTCTCTCATGGCATGAGACTCAAACTGGGTCAGTCATTGGTTGGACTGTCCCTTAGATTCTGCTTCCTGTTTATCACTCAGGATGATATTTTTTAGTCCCATACCTTTGCCAGAAATTTCATGATGTCATTGTTTCTGATACCACATTTTCTTTTTCTTTTCTTTTTTTTTTATTGGATATTTTATTTACATTTACACCCCACTCTCAGCTATGGACAGATCGTGGAAACAGAAACTAAACCGAGACACAATGAAACTAACAGAAGTTATGAACCAATTGGACTTAACTGACATCTATAGAACTTTTCATCCTAAAACAAAAGAATACCACATTTTCTGTATCCATTCTTCAGTTGAGGGACATCAAGGTTTTTTATAACAATTTCTGGCTATTACAAATAAAGCTGCTATGAACATAATGGAGCAAGTGTCCTCGTTGTGTTGTTGAGCACCTTTTGGGTGTATGCCCAGGAGTGGTGTAGCTAGGTATTATGTGAGCACTATTCCCAATTTCCTGAAAAACTACCAAATTGTCTTCCAAAGTGCTTGCACCCTGTGGGTTTTATTCTTTCAGCTTAAAATATGAATAACATTTAACAGAGGATAGAAGGCAACCAATAAACGAGATAAAAGTTTATAGACAATGTTTTTATATTTATTTGTTGATTTATTTACTTACTATGTTGCACTTGTATTTATGCAGGTAGGTGCTTGTGTGCCACAAAATGCTTGTTGAGGTCATAGGACAAGTTGCATACATTGATTCTGTTTTTACCCTGTGAATCCTGGCAATCAAACTCAGGTCATCAGAATTGGTGCTGTGTCTCATTATATAATGATTCATTTCACCAGCCATCCTCTGAGTTGTTTTAAAAGATATGAATATGCACAAAATATTGTTAGTTTGATTTGTTTTAATTTTTCTTGCCCAATGAATTGTTATCTATGAAAAAATTAAACATATTTGCTTTTGGGTCAAGTCAAGACAAGACATAACTAAAATGTTGCTTTAAAACATAAGATAACACTGAAAAGTGTTCTTTAGGAAGAAAGTGACATAGTTAAAGAAGATATTTGAAAGATGATTTTTAGGTGTAACATTTTAGACAGATTGAAGAGAATGCTAAGACAGGTGGTAAGGAATGGGTTTTTAGAATACCAGATGTGAAATGACAGGGGCAGGAGTAGATATTTAACGGGGTGGAGGAAAAAAGCAAGTGAGATGTATAACTGACTTACTAAGGAAAACAGTTCAATTTGTCTTTGTGTGTAGAATTTCACAATATGTTCTCTTATGTACATACAATCCTGACTAATAAGGCAGAGAACAACTTATTATTTTTGTTCATCTGGTAATAAACCTGTTATTGTAATTTTCTTCGTTGCAGCCAATTTCTGAGTTCCCCTCTCATTCAAAGTCTTCACTCATTTACTTCTTAGAAAGTTCTCTTCACCAATTCCAATGAGAAAAAAATGTGTCAGTGTTTGAAAGAAACTCTTATTTGTAAAAGTAGTTTTAATAGAATTAAAAAAAAACAAAGTATATTATATTTAAGCAAAAGCTTTTATGGATAGCTGAAACTCTGTTTCAAGGGTTTTCATATTAGGTAGGTCAGTATTTGTAGTGTCTGCTGCCATTTTGTTTTTACTATTTTTTTTTTTTTTGTAATTTGCCACGGGAATGCCCTTCTGCATGATATTCTTAGGATTGGCATAAAAGACAAGAGCTCTTAATGTTAATATCCACATTGCAGAGCATATAGATTCTGACTTACGACACAGTTTCTGAGAAAGAATGTTGCTTGAATTTCCTTAGTTTCTGTTGTTATGTCCCCTTTTCAGTTCTGATTTTATTAATTTGGATACTGTCTTTCTGCTCTCTGGTTAGCCTGGCTAAAGGTTTATCTATCTTGTTGATTTTAACAAAGAACCAGCTCCTAGTTTTGTTGATTCTTTGTATAGTTCTTTTTGTTTCCACTTGGTTGATTTTAGCCCTGAGTTTGATTATTTCCTACAGTCTTGGGTGTATTTGCTTCTTTTTGTTCTAGAGCTTTCAGGTGTATTGTCAAGCTGCTAGTGTATGCTCTCTCCAGTTTTTTCCCCCGTAGGCACTTAGAGCCATGAGATTTCCTCTTAGAACTGCTTTTATTATGTCTCACACAAAGTTATGGTATGACATGTCCTCATTTTCATTAAGCTCTAAAAAGTCTTTAATTTCTTTTTTTTTTTTTGTCCTTAACCAAGTTATCATTGAGTAGAGCATTGTTCAGTTTCCACGTGTATGTGGACTTTCCATTGAATTTATCATTATTGAAGACCAACCTTAGTTTGTGGTGATCTGATAGGATGCATGGGATCATTTCAATTTTCTTGTATATGTTTAGGCCTGTTTCATGACCAACTATTTGATCAGTTTTGGAGATGGTACCGTGAGGTGCTGAGAAGAAGATATATTGTTTTTTTCTGGATGAAATGTTCTATAAATATCTGCTAAATCCATTTGTTTTATAACTTCCCTTAGTTTTACTGTGTCTCTGTTTACTTTCTGTTTCCATGATCTGTCCGTTGCTGAGAGTAGGGTATTGAAGTCTCCCACTGTTATTGTGTGAGGTGCAATGTGTGCTTTGAGTTTTAATAAAGTTTCTTTTATGAATGTGGGTGCCCCTGCATTTGGTGCATAGATGATCAGAATTGACATTTCATCTTGGTTGATTCTTCCTTTGATGAGTACGAAGTGTCCATTCTTAACTTTCTTGATAACTTCTGGTTGAAAGTCAATTTTATTCAATATTAGATTGGCTATTTCAGCTTGTTTCTTGGGACCATTTGCTTGGAAAATTTGTTTTTCAGTCATTTATTCTGAGGTAGTATCTTTGTCACTGAGGTGTGTTTCCCGTGTACAGCAAAATGTTGGGTCCTGTTTACATATCCAGTCCATTAGTCTATGTCATTTTATTGGGGAATTGAGTCCATTGTTGTTAAGAGATATTAAGGAGAAGTGATTGTTGCTTCCTGCTATTTTTGTTATTAGAGGTGGATTTATGTTTGTGTGGCTATCTTCTTTTGGGTTTGTTGAAAGATGGCTTTCCTGTTTTTTCTAGGGTATAATTTCCCTCCTTGTGTTGGTGGGTTCCCTCTATTATCTTTTGTAGGTCTGGATTTATGGAAAGATATTGTGTGAATTTGGTTTTGTCATGGAATATCTTGCTTTCTCCATCTATGGTAATTGAGAGTTTTGCTAAGTATAGTAGCCTGGGCTGGCATTTGTGTTCTCTTAGGGTCTCTATGAAATCTGTGCAGGATCTTCTGGATTTTTTAGTCTCTGGTGAGAAGTTCTGGTGTAATTCAGATAGATCTGCCTTTATATGTTACTTGACCCTTTTCCCTTACTCTTTTTAATATTCTTTTTTTTTAAAATTTTGTGCATTTGGTGTTTTGATTATTATGTGACGGGAAATTTTTTTTGTAATCTAGTCTATTTGGAATTCTGTAGGCTTCTTGTATGTTGATAGGCATCTTTTTCTTTAAGTTAGGGAAGTTTTCTTCTATAATTTTGTTGAAGATATTTACTGGTCCCTTTTTTGTCTTCTCATTGTGTCCTGAATTTCCTGGATGTTTTGGGTTAGGGTTTTTTGCATTTTGTATTTTCTTTGCCAGTTGTGTCACTGTTTTCTATGGTATCTTCTGCTCCTGAGATTCTCTTTTCCTCTTGTATTCTGTTGGTGATGCTTGCACCCATGACTCCTGATCTTTCCTAGGTTTTCTATATCCTGGGTAGTCACCCTTTGTGATTTCTTTATTGTTTCTACTTCCATTTTCATGTCTTGCATCATTTTGTTCAATTCCTTCACCTGTTTGGTTGTGTTTTTTTGTAATTCTTTAAGGGATTTTTGTATTTCCTCTTTAAGGGCATTTGCCTGTTTACATGTGTTCTCTTGTATTTTTTGAGGGAGTTATTTATGTCCTTCTTAAAGTGTTCTATCACTATCATGAGAAATGATTTAAATCTGAATCTTGCTTTTCTGGTGTCATTGGGTATTCAGGTCTTGCTATGGTGGGAGAACTTGGATCTGATGATGCCAAGTAACCTTGGTTTCTGTTGCTTATGTTCTTGTGTTTGCCTTTCGACATCTGGTTATTTCTAGTGCTACCTTCACTCACTATCTCCGACTGGAGCCTGTCTGTCCTGTTACCTTGGTTGTGTCAGAACTCCTCAAAGTCCAGCTGTCTCTGTGATCCTGCAATCCTGAGACCCTGATTGTGATAGCTCTTGGGAGTCAGGCTGCTTCTGGGATCCTGAAATCCTGATGTGCCCAAGCTCCTGAGATCCTATGATCCTATTATTCTTTGTTCTTATGTGTTAGAGATCCTGGGAGTTCAGCCTCCTCTGGGTTTTGGGGAATTGGGTACACACTTGAAGCCTTAGGGTGCTCCAGGTGCAGGTGTAGACTGGAAGGATTCATACTCCTGTAATAAAAAAAATCATGTCAAAAGAAATCAACATTGATATATAATGGACATTAATATGACATAGGAAAGCTGTGCCTGATTGTTTATCCTCATTTAAAATAACCTGTTAGGATTATTAGGATGAGAAACTTAAAAAAATAAATCAGATATATTTCAGACTTCGAATGCAGTTTAAAAGACTGCTAGGGTTTTCTCATGGATAGGATCCAATATAGTGTGGGGAGATGACAGAAGGCAGCTATCATCCTTGCAGCCATCTTGAGCCATACACTCTGACAAGAGACTTGATTACATTAGCCTACAACAGCTGAGCACACTCTGATAACATCTTGCTTTAGATACCTAGGATCTTCCCTTGGGTGTGTGAGACTTAAAGATGTGATTTAGAGCTGAGACTTAAGGGCGGGACTTAGAGATCAGATTTAGAGATAAGACCTAAGGGCATGACCTAAGGGCACGACTTAAGGGCGTGACTTAGAGGCATGGCTTAGAAGTGAGACATATAAAAGGCAAGAGGCAGACAGAAGAGTGCAGTACAACTTGGAACAGAGAATTAGGTATTAGGCACTTGGCACTTGGAGGAAGAACTTGGAACTGGAAACTTGAAACTTGGAGGCACTAGGGACTAAGAACTAGGGACTAGGAACTCAAGACTTGGGACTTGGACTAGGAAGAGAGACTGAAGAATAAGCAGGATTGAATCACACTATGTCTGGTCTCCATTATTCTAGTCCAGTCCTCACTCTCTCTCTTGCTGAACTCCGACCCACAGACCTGAGCAGCTTGGAGCAGTGTGGGGTCTAACAACTTAGCCCCCAAGGCTTTTAGCAGTGTGGGTTCCAACACTGATAGAGTGGTCAGTGACATTTTGGCCCCCAAACGTGGGCCAGAGAGGTCCTCAACAGTATAGCATGAAGGAGTCATAACTTTGAGCAAATATCAAGGGCTTATCCAGGTAAAATGGGCATAGTAAAAGTCACAGGGAGCAACAGGAAGTTGGGAGAAGTCTTAGGTTCTGCAGATTCTATCTAATATTGGATGAGTTAAAGTGTCATGCAGCTGCCCAAACACACTTCTAACTTATTATTGTGAGATTAGTTCTGTGATAAGATGGAATCTGGTGTTGAACCTCTCATTCTCAGGATGGTGAACTTGGTAGATGGAACATTAGTAGATGTTGGTAGATGATAATTAGTTCCTAGTGAGGTCATAAAGATGGGATTTTTAAGATGGGATTATTGACTTTATGAAATGAGTTCTCTCTCCTACTCTTCTCTCTGTGTGTAAGAAACCAGAAGAATCTGACTGGTGACACAGAGAGCCCTTCCTTATAGGAATTTAACAATGTTGATATTTGATCTTAGCCTTTCATCCTTTAGAACTATGAGAAAATAAAGTTTTTATTGTTTATGCCATTGTGAAGTGACTAATAGACTTACTCCACCTGATGGGAATTTCTAGATCTTAAATTTCAAGTGAAGACCTCCAAACTCAGGAGACTCTTACTCAAGTCTTGGGAAGTCATGGCCACCCACAAACTCCCAAGACACCATACCTGCAATCAGCAGAGGTTTATTAGGGAGGAGAGTTGGCTAGCCAAGGTCAATTTGGTTCACTTTCGCAGGAGTTGACTTGACAAAGCCAGTCACTCTGAGAAGGGTTTTTAAAGGGGGAAACCACAAACCAGGGGAGTAGGAAGGGGGGTGAGGGGTTGTCAAGGATACATAACATGAAAATAGTGGAACATTCCAGAGGAGCTCAAACCTAAATGATATAGGCTCATGTGGAAAGCACTCTGCACACCCATTCCTCACAAAAATGTGGTCTTGCCATGTCACTTGTTCAACTATTTCTCAGTTGTTGCCCTGTCACTCTGCCCAACTATTTCTCAGTTGTTACCCTGTCACTTGCCCTGCCATCATGGCGCTACTAGCTTCCCAGCCCCACCTAGATGACTTGCATCTTTCTTTGTGGTCAGGAATGTGTCTTCCTGCTTTGGGCCTTCCCCACCCACAGGTGGGTTCTCTTCCCCGAGGCTTGAGGAATGTTAATCCAGTAAGTGTCCTCTGACTCATGGATAATGTACTCATCCCGGAGTGTATTCCGGGCAGTGAATGCCTGAAATCTTACATTCAGTTCTGATTTCTTGGAACTAGTGAGCCTGTATATATTTTATAAAATGGTCTTTATAATTTTTCACTCTACACAAGAAGTTTCTGATTTTCCACAATAATTCATTTTGGCTTTATATTCTCACAATAAACACTGGGTCCACCCGAATACTTTAAATAGTCACTAAGGGTATGACAAGCATTCCCTCAGGCTTCAAAGAGAAGTACATAAATTATCTTTTAAGAGACATTCATGTTGGACAAAACAACTGGATCTGAATGTGCAAGACTGGGGCTGTAAAGAATGCTCAGTGGTTAAGATCATTGACTCCACTTTAATAGTACATGAGCTCAGTCTCTAGAACTCACATGATTAACAATCAGCTGTCACTCAAGAACAAAGGGATCCAGTACCCTTTTCTGGCCTCTGTGGGCACTTCAAGGATGTAATCCACAAACATACATGCAAAGAAACAAATGTGACCATCGTTCTCCTGTGTCAATGTGTTCAAGACTGTTTCCCATTTTCTCTTCTAATAGACTCAGTGTGTGTTGTTTTATGTTGAGGTTCAACACCAGATTTGTGGGCCACAGAACTCATCTTACAGCAGTAAGTGAGAAGTGCATTTGGGCAACTGCATGACAGTGTAACTTATCCGATATTAGGTGGAATCTGCAGAACCCAAGCTTTCTCCTAACTCCCTGCTGCCATTGCTATGGTACCCCTCTCACTCACCCTGTTTTAATGGATTGACTTAGGGATAATAGTGCATGTTCTTATAATGATTAGTATTCATGTTCACATTTATTTTTCATTTTATTCATGAGTCTGAGTGGACCCTACTTTGCAGGTTATGTCCCAGTCAGATGTGGCTGGTGTAAGTGGGTGCATCCAACTAGGTTGGATAGTGGGGCAGGGTTCCAATCTGGTTAGTTTTAAGAACCCCAGTGGTTTCCACAGGGGAGCAGGACACTCCTGGGATCCTGCAGGGCTCCTCCAGATCAGGGAGTCAGATTAGATCTAGACATGGTAGCCCCAGAAATCTCATGTGTCACTCACCTCTCCTGGCTGTTCCTAGCAGACTAGCTGGGGTGGTGAGCAGACCCAACTTCAATGAGTGGTTAGGCAGGTTCCAAGCTAGTTAGTTTGGGGACCCTCTTTAAATGTTTCCACAGGGAAGCTGGCTCCTGAGATTTGGGAGCCAAATATAGACAATGGGACTCCAGGGACCGTGTGTGCCACTCACCTCTGCTGGCTGTACAAAGGAAGACCCAGTATGTAAATGTTTAAATGTACAACACTAATGTGTCTTTGTACACACATTAATACTGCTTACAGTTTTATATTATGTATTATAAGGATATATAACATGCAGACGTTAGGATTAGCCACCAAGCATATGAGTATTAGTGGGTACGATGTACAGTTTGCATATAAAAATATAATGTTGAAGTATATGGTCACAGCATCAGTATAAAGATTTGAGTCTAGAGCTTAAGATATAGGAATTTGAAATGTTTTTAGTTGTCAGAGTTAGACTATGCCTAATGTGAAACACTCAGTGAGCTAAATAGGTTGGAGAACTTCGTCTGAAATTTATTGTAATCTTCATTTCTCAACACCCATGAAAATGTCACTGATAACACCCACCAATTTCTGTGAATTCCTTTTATAGTAGGAGAGTGTGAACAGAAACCATTATCAAGTTAATGCTAAAACATTTCCATAGGCTAGGGAAAAAATCTGCCTAGACATCAGGCCTGGAGGAGAAGCAGGCAGTCCAAGTGAGCCTTTGGTTGCTGTTGAACGCTTTTGTTTTCCTAAATGTGGTCTGCTGAAGGAGAGGTGAGAACCAGTGAAGATCTGTGGTCTCTGAGGAAACCCAGTGCTTACCACCATCTTAGACTGCAGTGTGGGAAATTGCTAGAGGTGATTTACAACATATGGAACAGGGATGGATGTGTCTGTCTTTCTTATTTCTCTACTATTTACCCACTTCTCCCTATTTATAAATATTGTCAGATTTTATTGACTTCCCCTCTCTTTCCATATTTGATCACACTGACATCTCTAAAACATTAATTAATTCTGGTTTGATTTTCAAGCCTGGCTTGAAAAGGGAAATGAAACAAATTGATGCACTAAAATTATAATAAATATGCTCTGAGCAGTTAAATAATGGCAAGATCGAATTTAGCAGGCATCCAAATTAGAGAACAGGACAATGAAGGAGAGCAAACTTGCATGAAGATAGCAACCATCATTTTTAGCTATGTTTTGCATTGCATATTTGTATTATAAAGAACAAATATATTGAGGACCTTTTTGGGTGTATAAATACAAAATAGGCTTCTTTTTTTTCCCCTTTTCTTTTGTACATTCTCTGAAGTTATGCTAAGGAATTTGACCTAGACAGAATCTGACTTACTGAATGCAAGAACTCACATATGAGAAAAGAAGGTTAATTTATCCAGTACTCCTGATGGTCTCTAAATCTCTGACAGGAACTCAGTGCTTCAGCCAATACTGGTCTTCCTTCAAGTTCAAGGCATTTTGATATTTGACTCTTTTGTTATTTAAGAGGCCACATGTTTCATATAGTTTTTTAAAAGAAATCCAGTGTATGGAAATCTATGATTTATGTAGTAATGCATTGAATTTCCCAAAATAGCAAGCACAATCCTTGACTCTGAAAATGAAAATATCAAAATTGAAGGCATTTGAAAAATAAAGAAGAGCTGCTGTTCTCTTTTATGATCACACACACACACACACACACACACACACACACACACAAACACACACACACATATGTAAATTTGCAGACACAATGTCTTTTTCATTTCAGGTTGTAGTGCTTGTTTATATTTATTGAGATAAAAGAGTCATTTAAAAAGAATTTAAACAGTCCACAGTATATTTTTTTTATGAATAATCATTTTACAATAACACATTTAGGAACACTGGTACTTGGAAATATCAGCACACTTTTTATTTTTGTTTTATTCACAATGTGGAAATACATATATCTAACTTTACATGTGGAGTGACTAGAGATCTGAGGACTATATATTTAAGAGCCAGGTCCTGAGAAAGATATCTTCCTTATTTTAAGAACAAAGGGATAAAGTCTCTAAGGAACTGACTAAAATGTGGAGCCACAGAGCTAGTGAGTGCTTCAGCTGGGGTTTCTAGTAGATGGCTTTCCTTAACAGTAAAGTTTGTATATATTATATATTCTGACCCTCATCTTCCTGAATTAATGCTAAACAGTAGCAAAACTCTATGGGTCTCTTTCTGAAGATTACCTCTAGATAAGCTGTAATTTCTCTTAATTTATAACAATCATTATCAAGAAATTTATATAAAACAAACACAGCACACTCTGCTTTCCTGTGAACATGGGTACTAATTTAGAAATCCCTGCAAGTATCAGAGGAATTCCTGCCTCATTAGATACAAAACTTTATCTGGAGTTGCTGATAAAATTAAACATGAAACTTTTGTGTCTCAATAGTTCTCATTATTTCGACATTTGTTCTTCATAATTTCTTCAACTTTTTGATTAGAGACTCCCTTCTGTGAATTTTGATTTGTTCTTGTTTCTTTGTTTTCCATAAGCTTTCTAAACACAATTCTGATTATTTCCTGAAGTTGATCTGATTAATACAGATAAATTAGGAGGACACTTATGCATTATTTGGCTTTAAACATAAGATTCAGATCAGTCAGTGATTTTGGTTTATTTGTTCAGTGTTCTAATCATGAATGAAAAATTGATACTTATTGAATTTTTCTATAATTTATTTGCCATTGGAGCTTTAAACTTGTACGCATTTTTTAAATACCTTGCATAACTTCTTAAGGCTACAAAATTACAGAATAGTAGAGATATTTGAGATTAGATTTTTCAGAATAAACTTATTTGTCCTTGAATACTACCAAATGCACTAAAATTGAAGCTTACATAATATGTAATTTAAGTTTCTAATCATTTATTTTGACAGCATGACATAACCTCATATCAATTGTCTAAATTCAAATATTGTTTTTTAAAGGGTTGGAACCCTTACATTATGAAAATGTTTTAAATTAACAATAATCACAATCATTTGACTAAGATGGGTAATTATGCATCAATCCTATCATATACATTTATGTTATATTAATATACATAGTATTAATAAATACAAGTACCTTTCAACAAATGACCATATAATGGCACTGCCTAGATTCCTATTGACGCGAAAAGATGTATTTGTGTGTGTGTGTGTGTGTGTGTGTGTGTGTATGTTTGTGTGGTGGGTGGGAATTATATGTGTTTTCACCATGCAGATACCAGTCCATATCAAAAGCCAGTGTATATGTTCATGTGTGTTTGCAATACACATGCCTGGAGATACTGAATTTGCTTCTTCTTTACTCTCCTCTTATCCTTTGAGGCAGGGTTCCTCATTGAATATGAAAATAGGCTGGTGCCCAAAAATCTCCAAAGATTTCCTATATCTGCCCACTTACCAGAAAGGGCTGAGGTTTCAGGTGCACTCATAGCCTTGGCCAAGTTGTTTTAATTTTTTATAACATGGGAAACTTGTTTCCATGAATTTTCAGCAAGTACTCTTATGGGCAGAGTCAGCTCTCTTGCCTCAGACATAAATGTCATGTGGTTAAATCCTTGTAATAACTGTATTGAATACTAGTCCATCTTAATTTGAAAAATTAGTTTATTGAGTCTCAAAATCATACAGTTTCTTTTTAAGATTCAGCTAAATATTCTAAAGGCATAGCCTTAGCCCATGATAATTTTAAAGGCAACTGAAAAATCTTACATGTTTTACGTGACAATTATAGTTTTTTTAAATACTATCTTCAGTCTGTTTTGAAAATTTATATTTTCTATAATACTAGAAAAATGTCATTGTCATTACTAATAATATAATTCTCTATTCTTGAGTATTGATGAATGTATTATTTCTGTGGGTCTGTTGTTATGTTATTTTTCTTTATTCTCTTTAAGAGAAATTTAAATCTTAAACTTCATAAAAAATCTGTTTTCCCCTAAGCCCCAGCTCCTTAATTTACAACTCTACATTTTCCCTTTAATTATTTTTATGCTTTTATCTTTATTATTATTATTTTTTTTTAGTTTCTGGAGCTGAACTTCAATAATTAGAGTCCAACTGCCAACACCAATACATTTTCTTCAATCCCCATGGTACTTGATCTTTATATATTATTTAATGTAGTTGGACAGAACAGTCCTAAAGTTGTATTTTTTCATAGATTTCTTAAATTCATCATCCTTATTTTTCTTACTTTGCAGGCTACACGTTGCTTTGATCATTTGTTTGTCTTTATCCTGTTTTTCAAATTGAAAATCATTTCCAATTAAATTAATGTTTTAGGCGAGTAAAAGAAATGACAGATTTTTACATATGTTGTTGTTCTATTTTCTACCAATGTGATTGTTCTCTTTCTCTCTGTGTAAAAGATAATTATGGTTTGTATTAACTTATATATGAATTTCAACCATTAAGCAAATGATAACCAAGCTAGAATCCATAGGCCCAGAGAGGTTAGGTGTAAAGGAAAGGATGAGAAGAAGAAATAGGATGGATTATATGGGTATACTGGGCATTGTGGTGGGAGACAGGATAGGAAGAATCAGGTGAGGAGAGAGAGAGGAGATAAGGTTGAGAGAGGTAATGTGGGTAAAGATGGCCAGAATGGAGGGGCATTTGACTGGTGGTACAGAAACCTAGTTTAGTGGACACTTCCTGTGCCATATGAAGGCAATCATAATGATGTCTCCTAATAATGCGGGAGACTGAGTCCTAACCAATGCTTGCAGTACAAGGACTGGGTTACATCCAATTAAATTTTTGGCCAAAAGCATCCCATGCAAATCCACAAACAACCTAGTATGATGTCAAATCATTATGTTTGTAGTACTGCCCAATTAAATACTTAAATAGATTCCAGTGGCAGCAACCTTCCTTGCTACCAGGCCCAGTGTTCTGGGTTCCTGAGTGACACAGACACAGCCTATATAATTTTATATACCTTTTGAATGAGCCACTTCCTATCTTCCACGTGGCTAATCTATCTCCTTTCAATATTCCTGAGTTATTGCTTATTAAATCCTATATTCCATCTTTGCTGCCCTGGAACCATTTGGGCAGTCCTCTTTGGTCCATATCCCCTGGCTCCTACATGGCAGCTCTGCCTCTGTTCTGCACCTTCTCAGGTATGGCATCTTTCCTCTCTATCTTCCAGCATAGCTGATCTCCTTCTCACTCTCCTTCTCCCTAGGCCAAGAATCCTAAATGTCCTACATCTGTCTGTCGTGCCCAGCCACTGGCTACTAGCAACTTTATTTACTAATCAAAACCAATTAGGGTCAGGGTTTCTAGGTATCTTACTTGTGGATTCTCATACAATTTTGGAGACACAAATTGACATAACATAAGTACCATTAAGCCAAAACCCACTACATATGTTGCTTTCAACAAACTGAGAGCAAGGGCCCTTTACTGAAGGCAACACTCACACAAGTCATTGAACATGGAGATGTCAAGCCGGTGCCTACATAAAGCCTTCACCCCTATGTACCAGGTAAAGGAAGGTACCCTGTAAGTTTTCCAAAGAGAAACATAAACATCGAGCCAACCCCAAACCCTTTTATCTACCAATGTTGTCCTGCAAGATGTGCTAAAGCGATGATGCAACATAACTTACGGGAATAACTAAACAATGTCTGACATGAGTTAAATCTCACTCCACAAGATGGAACCGATACCTAACATTGAATGATCAACTGTTAGACTAGCCCAGAGACTGAAGGTAAAAGGAAATTCTACTGTTCTTAAGAAATAGCGATACAGGTTGTCTCTGGGGTAAACTCTATCTGAGACTCCTAGCTGTGAGAGATTTGGATCCTGAATTAACCACTTCCTGTAGCCAGATAGGACCTCCAGTAGAAGGATAAGAATAGCAACCCATCCACAAAACATTTGACCCAAAATGTGCCCTACCTACAAGACGTTCAGGACAAAGATAGAGCAGAAACTGGGGGATTGGCCAAGCAAAGACTGGCCCAAATTGAGACCCGTGTCATGGTCAAGAACAAATTGGTGACACTATTAGTGATATTCTGTTCTGCATGCAGACAGGATCCTGGCATAACTGTCTTCTAAGAGGCTCCACCCAGCAGCCAATGTAAAGAGATGCAGAAACCAACAGCCAAATATTAGATGGAGTTTGGGAGTCTTATGAAAGAGTTGGTGAACAGATTGAGGGAACCAAAGATGTCTGGGACTCCATAGGAAGATCAACAAAATAAGATAACCTAAAAGCTTGGGAGCTCCCAGAGGCTGAACCACCAACAAAAGAGCAAGCACTCATTTGATGCGGGCGGGGGGAGGGTGATACAGAGAGAGGCCTCCCCATTCTCAAAACAGAAGTGGAGGAATGGGGAGATGATCTGTATGAGGGGCTACCTAGTGGGAGGAGGGGGCTGATATTGGAATGTAAATCGAGTAATTTTTTTTTTTAATAAAATGGCTTCCAGTGATAAATCAGTGCCAGACATCAGAATAAATGTCTCTGAAGCAGATGGGAAAAAAAAAAAACAAAGATCTACAGACACACAGACACACAGACACACACACACACACACACACACACACACACACACACACAGAGAGAGAGAGACAGAGAGACAGAGAGAGAGAGACAGAGACAGAGAGACAGACAGAGAGAGAGAGAGAGAGAGAGAGAGAGAGAGAGAGAGAGAGAATCTTAAAATGCACAGCTCTAAGTGAGATGTTTCCATCAAGTTCCTTGCCTCATAGATAAAGGAACCATGGATGAGGGGGCAGAAAGGATGTAATAACCAGAGGGATGAAGGACAGAAAAAGGGAGGACAGAAAAAGAAGAAGGCCCTTTAACTCAATTGAACAAAGCTTATACAGGAATTCACAGAGAGTGGGCAGCAATTACAGGGCTTGAATGAATGCACCAGGTCATTTGTGCAGTTATTAGTTTAGTATTTTTAAGGGACATCTGGGTGTAAATAAATTTTCTGATTCTTTTATCTTCCCTTGGGCTTCTTTCCTTCTGTTGGTTTGCCTTTTCCAACTTCAATGTGATGGTTTTTGTTTCATCTTATATTTTCTTTTACTATGTTGTTATCAATTAGATGCCTGGTATTTTCTAGTAAGAGAAAAAAAGGGAGTGTAGCCAGATAGGAAGGGAGGTGGAGAAAAAGTGGAGGGGGGAAATTATAATCAGGGTACATTGCACAATTTTCAATAAAAAGGGGAAATATAAAAATTAAATTTGTAATGTATCAGTTAGATTCATAATTTCTATAAATTTGCATGTTAGGGTAGAATATCACATAAGTAGAATTATATAATATATGTTTATACAAACATATATAAATATATAATATATATTTATCTGTTGCTTTTGACATGATCTACATAGCATGATGTGTGTGTGTGTATGTGTGTGTGTGTGTGTGTGTGTGTGTGTGTGTGTTTGTGTGTGTGTGTTCATTCGGGTGTGGATAGCATAGTTATTTCTCTAAATATTTCTTCAATTTAGATTTCATATTTTCTTTATCTACTAAATTATAGATTGTTGATTTTTCTAAATTGGGCTTTCTGTGGATAATGTTGATATGATTAGTAAAGTCTATGTGTTGATGTGTGTTTTTGCTTTCCTCTTCTAGCTTTCTTGGTGTGGAATTGCTAGAGAATATGGTAAGTTTTTGTTGAGGTTTTGAAGGAACTTCTAAACTGTTTTTTTCAGACTGGTTGTACCATTTATTGCTACGCCTAGAAATTTAGGCAAGGCTAAGTTTGTCTACATCCATTCAGATTTTGATTTTTCTCTCATTATTCTGTTTGTAGCTATCCTAGATTGTATGAATTTGTCTTCCATTTTGTTTTGATAGATATGATGTTTTAAGTTACAATCATTAGTTCTGAACTGTCTTTAGACATTTAGTGTAGAGTGAAAAATTATAAAGACCGTTTGG
The DNA here is from genome assembly GCA_030674055.1 of Rhabdomys pumilio. Lineage (NCBI taxonomy): Eukaryota > Metazoa > Chordata > Mammalia > Rodentia > Muridae > Rhabdomys > Rhabdomys pumilio. The sequence goes on from JANHMN010000017.1 coordinate 44,794,523, forward strand.
TGAAATATGTGCAGGCTCACTAGTTCCAAGAAGGCGGAACTGAATGTAGGATTTCAGGCTTTCACTGCCCTGGGATACATCCGGGGGAAGAGTATTAACATTCCTCAAGCCTCAGGGAAAAGAACCCACCTGTGGGTGGGGAAGGCCCAAAGCAGGAAGACAAATTCCCGGCAAAGAAAGATGCAAGTTATCTAGGTGGTTCCAAGAACTAACTATCTTTCCACTGATCTTGGTTACCCCCCGCCCCAAGGTCTTTTCCAGTGTTACAGCTTGCTGAGTACAAAATTTATAAAACAACCAATCATGTGTAACCGCGAGAAAATTCCTTCCTTTCCCTACCCCCTACTATAAAAAGCTCCTTAGTGCACCACTCGGGGTCAAACTGTACTCGTGCATGAGTGTGCAGTTTGAACGCTGGCTGCCAGCTCTCTTCCCTAATAAACCTCTGCTGATTGCATCCAGGTACGGTGTCTTGGAGTTTGTGGGTGTTCGCGACTTCCCGAGACTTGAGTAAGGGTCTCCCAAATTTGGGAGTCTTCATTAGTAATTTAATTTCTATAATTACTTCTCTACAGTTATAGTTGGTTAGCTCATGCTACACTAATCTTAACATGGCAGATACCAAAATTTCTATTTCTATTTCTATTTATGTTTATAATGGATTGTAGTTTACAATTTACACAGAATCCTCCTTCTGTTCACATAATCTTCTAATGTTCAATCCGCTGACAAAATTTCTGGAAGTTAAACACATGGGACAAGGAGATGTGTTAATGGTTAGCAGGTGCTTTATGGCAAACTCTATGATTGAGTTTAATTGCAGACTTGTGTGGTGGAGCAAAAGGATAAAATCCCTGATGTTTGTCACTCAAATGTGCTGAGGCTCATACATACTAAGGCATGCGTGTGCGCGCACACACAGACACACACACACACACACACACACACACACACACACAGAGTAAATGCGACTTGAGCAAAAAAGGTTTATTTCATCTTACACCTCTAGGTTTCGCTACATCATTGAGGGATATCAGGAAAAGAAAAAAAATACAGAAAGGAAAAGTACAATCTTGGAGGCAAAAACCATGGAAAAGTACTGCATGCTAGTTCACATTCTGGCTAGTTCACATGATCATGTTTATTATAGCTTTATTCTAAAGCCCAGGCCAACCTGCCTAGGGATGATACTGCCTGCAGTGGATTGGGAGGTTTCCTACATCACTTTTCCATTAAGATAGTTTCCCAAAGTCATACACACAGACGGATATAAATACTCAAGATGGGTTCCAATTTCTTCCAGGGTGACTCTAGGTTGTGACAAACTGACAATAAAAAAATAATTAGGACAATAATCATGAAAGAAAAATATCATTGGGTTCACAATGATATTTTTTAAAATATATTAGAAATTATTAATTTTTAATTTAATTATTATACTTGTGTTTTGTGGCACTCACATGCTGTGACATGTGTAAACAGGTCAGAGAGCAACTTTTCTAGAGTGAGTTCTCTCTTTCCACTATGATTTTCAGAGATTAAAATAATGTTATGGAGGTTTGCATGGCAGTTGGTTTTTACTGGCTATTCCAGCTGGCTGGTCCAGAGTTATCCTTAAAACATGCTAGCTATATTTCATGTCAGTACTCAGCCAGAATAGGTAAGGGATCCTAAGACCTTCTACCTAGTTCTGCTTCTTCTAACTTCCAGCACATTGTGCAGACAGGCATGGGCTCCCAGAACCTTATGGCTCTTGCACCCATGACTCAGAAACATTTAAATACAAACAAATAAGGGGTGACTCTGACTATCCTGAACATCCTGGCTCTACGACACATATCTACCACCCTGCTAAGACTGGTTTCTGACAAGGAAAAGGTAAAATGTTCTTTAACATTCTGTTTCCCATGCATACTTCCACATTGGACCTAAACAGATATGTGAACCCAAGCTTCTTGCCTCTAGGACACATTTTTTTTTAACACTCAGGGCAATTATGGTAATGACAGGGACTTTGAAAGAAATTCTAAAGAGAGAATTTAAAAGAATAATTATAAATGTGTAAAATTTCTCAAAGATGACATGTATTAAATAGTGAACAGTTTCAAAAAGACATAGATAATCTTCTGAATGGTCCATAAAAAAATCAAACAGCTAGGTAAAATAAAGAAACAATTTCATGATATGAAAATAGAATTCATCAAAGAAAACTAATTAGAACAAATCAAATTGAAAGTATACTGAAAAGGAAAAAATAAAAAATTAAATAAAAATCACAGTGGGAAACCTCATCAATAGAATGGATCATGTAGGTGACAGACTATGTAAAGCAGAGAAATGAGATGATTCAGTTAAAGACAATTGCAAAGTTTCAATGTATAAATTAAACATACAAGGTTGTGAACATTGTGGTAAGAAAATTATTTGTTACAGACATTTAAGAAGAATCCCTTGCCAAGAGTATAGAAAAATATTTTCAGTAAAATCATAGAAGAAAATTTTCTAAAATGAGAAGAGTGGGTATGCTACGTAGGATTAGAAAAGAAACGCTCCACATTATAATTATAGTTAAGATATTAAATACACAGAACAAGAAAGTTATACTGAAAGATGAAAGAGAAAGGCTCAAGTCATATACTTTTAAATTCTATCTTACCCCATTCATCATGATTGTTATCAAACAATCAGCAGACATCAGGTGCTGCTGAGATTATGTGAACATCTGGAAAGAGTGTAGATTTGTAGAGGTAAAGAGTGTAGATTTGTAGAGGTTTCATGGGAATCAGTGTAGAGGTTTCACAATATTTGGACTGCTGTAGATGGATGCTAATTTTGAATATGTAACTCCATGTGCATAATATGAAGGCTCCATAGAAGCCAGGAGATCAGAAAATCATTGAGAAGAGGGATGTCCTAAAGGATGAAAGAATTTGCATCTGCGATATTCCTAAATTAAATCTTCACATGAACTGAAGTTATTAGAAGCATAATAAAACTCAGTGAAGAGCTGCTAAATTTTCTGTCTCTAAAGAGCTTACAATTAACTAGACATAAATACATAATCCATACTTACACACATATGCTCTGAATGAATGCCCATTCATGTACATGCATTGCTAGTAAAAATATATCAGGTAGTATTGCTTATCAATTATATATATATATGTAATTCTGGCTCTGAAAAAAGAAAGAGTTCTTCTGGTGGCTCTTTCTTTTTTGTGTTAACTGATGTTTCTTTTATTTTTACAACCCTCTGTTTTCATATTACTAAAATCACCATACATGTTCTGGCAGCATTTTTTCCCCTTTAATTTTTCTTGACCTCCTTTGTTAGTAATTTTCCTCCTTACTTCCTTTCTCTCTCTCCCTATCTATCTATCTATCTATCTATCTATCTATCTATCTATCTATCTAGATATAGATATTGATAGATATAAATGGTATAGATAGATTAGATATAGATGTAGATAAATAATCTATCTATATCTATAGATAATCTATATCTATATCATATCATATCTATCTATCTATCTATCTATCTATCTATCATCTATCTATCAAGAAGATACCTGTAAAGGTTAGGAATAAATTCTGGAACTAGATACTCTTATGGTTAGGCATCATTACATTGATCTTTGTAAAAGTGTCTACCATAAATGAGTGTTTAAGGTTAAATGAGAAACTCCCTGGTAGAGTAGAAGCAAATACAATGTTTGGAATTATACTGGAGAACTTAGTTTGCTATCTTCTGCATCTAGCACAGGATTAGGACTCAGACAAAGAGAATAATGAAGGTTGTTTTGAGTACAGTCAGACAGGTGCTTAGATGCATGAAAACAGGGACATCCAAGTGCAGGAGGCACAATTATTCTCAGAGAATAAAAGAAAAAGAAATACAAAGTCTAGAGTGACTCAGAAAACTGTCTAAGTCATTGTTTCTTTTCCTTGGTATCCTTAGATATTACATGCTCCTTTCTTTAGCCATTTAATTTCACACGTTTTTGGTTTCTTATTTGTTTGTTTGGGACAGAATCTCACCATGTAGCCTGTGTTGGCTGAAAAATCATGGCAATCCTCCAATCCCAGGCTCTCAAATGCTGAGATTACAGACTTGTACCAACAAACTAGACTTCAGATCTACTCCTAAGAGTCAAAGAAAATCTATTCATCAACAGGAAACCCTTTCTATACTAGCAAGGCTTCTACATATGGACTCTTTGTTTCCCCAGATTTGATTTATCCTCTTTCTCGAGTAGTTCTGGTGGCTCTTTATTTTTTACTGTTAACTGATGTTTCTTTCATTTTTTAGCACCCTCTGTTTTCATATTACTAAAATCACCAGATACTATACATGTTCTGGCAGCATTTTTTCCCTTTTACTTTTTTTTTTTTTTTTTTTTTTTTTGCCTCCTTTGTTAGTAATTTCCCTTCTTAGATTAGGATCTTGGTTATTCTGCTTTGGAATAAACTAGGAATTCCAGATTCCTTAACTTTAAGACTTCATCATCTTGCCCATTCAATGTTTGGTAATTTCTATTTGATTTAGGATTTTATCTACTTGCCTTCTAGGACTAAGTCTAACAAAAAGTCTTGACTTCCTATTTCTCTTCCATGCATATCCAATAAATCAAAAGACTTGTTTTCTTACATATTTCTCTTACCGCCTACATTAGGCATTTAGACTGTTAATAACAAAGATAGTCATCGTTTAGCCAATGCAAAAGTGTTTTGCATGCATTCTTGTACCTAGCTTTCATAAAACATTTATTCGGAACAGGAATTACTACTATTATCTTTATGTCGATAAAGAACTGGAAAGTCAAAGACGTTTTGTTAGATGCCCACATTCTCACAGTTGCTATGGGATTCCGGCATGATTAGGGAAGCTTTACCAAACACTGACTTCAGAGTCCTGGTTCTTGTGATGGCTCCTCCTTTGAAATTAGATCCTTGTTTCAAAACTCTTTCTTGAACTTTGGTGAAGATATCGCACATGGCCTGCCTAAAATCCTGTGTTCTCTACTGAAATCATTAAAAATATTTTCTGAGACTCTTTCCTGCTGACACCGATGCTGCTTTCTGAAGGGAATGTGGGTCAAAAGAGCAATAATCAGAACTAGCTACTGACGGCAGCTGCTCCTCTCTCTTCCCTTTCCACAGTGGCATAAGCTTCCTTAGAGCTTTTAATCCCCAAACTCTGGAAGGGTTTCAGCAGGCTTAATATTTTTGTTTTGAGCCTACCTAAAGGAAAACTCAAACAGTGCTTCTGCGACATAACCACGCTCTCATTTTCCACCTTATCCTCGCTAGCTCATTAGATGGCCACTGCTCTCCTAGCAAGCCGGCTCTCCTAATTATGTCGGTGGTGCACAGCTTGCTTCCGTAAAGACGATGCTTTTCACTCTGTTCATGCTATTTCACTAGAGAGAAAATCTGCATCTTGGCTCCGATGTAAACCATAGGTCACTATGTGAAAACTTGGAGGGCAAAAGAAATGCTGTCAGTAATGAGATCTCAGGCATTTGGAAAGTTCACAGGGTCCTTTGTACAACAGGGAAGAATCCCTCTGTTTCCTCTGGTGCTGTTTCATGCTAATTTCAGAACATCAGCCAGTATAAGGCATCTCAACTGAAACTTCAGTTCACAAAGGAGCTCCTTTCATCCTTTTGCTGTAGCTAGGCAGTTAGGTTTATCTTGTTGATCTGCGGAATAGAAAAAGGAGGGGAGGCGGCAAGAAAGACAACAACACAGACGCATGAATATAACCGAACAAATTGAGGAGTTTGCTTCGACCACTGTTCTTATTAGACTACGTAAGGAAAGTTGTCAATAGGGCATACCTATTACGGTTATTATTTCCTATATGGAAATCATGTAACCTACTAAATCCCTAACATCTGTCTAAGTTGATTGTACAGGCTGATTAGCAACAAATGGATGATTTTACAGATAGAAGCAAGTTTATATCGATTTTTGTTTGAAAATTTCTCCTGTTATGGTCCAGTGAAAGGCAAAATAACACATTCCCTCATTCTTCTTCTTGTGACTTCTTTGGTTTCACTTAATGGGGGAAAGCCAAGGGAGGCAGTGAGCAGCAAAGAAAAGAACTGAATCTCTGACCTTTGCTTTGAGCACTGCGTGGCTACTGCTTTATGGTTGAAGTGTGAAATTGGCTGAATACAGGCCTGGTTTAGTGTCGTTTAGGACACTACAGTAGTTGTCTTCTCATAGCTAGTTACCTGGCTAGGGCCTGAAGCCCTCACATCTCCCTTGCCCTGGGTCTAGCAGCATATGTCATTCATCGTCTAGTATATACTGTCAAGGAAGATTAAAAAAAAATGCAAATAAATTCTCGTATCCAATTGTCTCTGGTGCCTTGAGTCTTAATTATTTAAATTATAGGTATTTATATTATTAACATGTCTATTGTCTTGTGTTTGTCTTTGGAACAACTAATGTTTTTCGTTCTGCTATTTACCAGTCGTTTGTTTTAAAATTATTTTTATTTTAATTGAGAAGTGGAGTCAAAGCCCTGGTGCTTGCAGTCAAGCACTTAGGAAAGGCATGGCTGCACTAACTCTTCCAGGTGCTTGCATAAACTACAGTTGAAAAATCCTTCGAAGCTAGAGGAGAAATCATGGAATCAACTGTGTCAGGTTGTGATTTGGTGGTCACAGTTTTGAAATGAGTAACCAACTTGGTCATTTGTCTATAGCATTGGCTTCATCATTGTCCTGAACTATTTTCTGTACAAAGAACACAACAGATAAGGTAGTGTGCAAGCAAATGCATTCGATACAGTCATGAAGACTGGGAAGTCTAAGAGTATGGTGATCATGCTTGGTGTGTTAAATTCTGGCATAACTGCCTGGCACGAGGACTAGAGAGCTCATAGGAGGCAGAGAGAAGGACAGAGCTCAATTTACCTGTTTGTCACTCCATTCCTGAAATAGCCAACCACTGGACAATATCATCCAAAAGTGTTGTCCCTTGCTTAGGTACAATCCAAAGGTCGAGAATGAGAAGTGAGAACAAAATTTCATCTTCACAGGAATGTGGTTACAGGGAATGGCAGACTGGAGATGAGGAGGAAGGTCTTAGTGTTGTGACTTAACATTCGAATCTGCTGGCTCAAAGTTAGTGGCAAATGTCCTCATTTGTGTAGAACTGAAAATTTCAAACCACTTACAGAAACAAATTTATTAAAAGCTTGGGCGTGAGAGGAAGCAATATAAAGCCTGGGAGAAAAGGCATAAAAAGAAACTCTAGTATAAGACAAACTCCAAATGTTTAAAAATGCATACACAGAGTATTTAAGAAAGATCTATACAGTGTAAACTACAGAGACAACACACTCAAAAACTTAGAAATCAAAGCACATAAAAGAAAAAGCAGGCAAGAATATGAAAAAGAGCAATGTTAGGTTTTCAATATTGAACAAAGAGATAAATGTGGAAAATTGATTTTTTTTTACGAAGCACAAATGGTAGGGAAAAATGGGCCAAAATATCAAAGAGAACCTGACGTCCTATTCCTTCCAGTATTCTTGGAGAGTGGGCCATTTGACCTTCTATATAGCAGATTATAGTCAGTTCATTGTCGTGCCATTAAAGATCTAAAGGTGAGCTATAGAAGTTCAAAATTCAGACTATTCAGATAAAAAGTACTGAGAAGTGGGAAGTATTGGCATAAGAGTGATAGGAGAGGTAAATGCTCGTTCACACTAGTATATGGAAGAATTTAAGATAAAAGACATGGGACAGAAAAGTCTAGTAAGACTGAAATAGTGACTGTTTTGCACTTGCCTTTGAGTGAAAGTGTCAGTGCACTGGATTTGTGAACTTGCATCTTATGATGTTCTGGAATTAACATTTTTTGACCTTGTAAGAATGTAATCATATTTCTCTTCTATTCCATCTCTTTCTTTGCTCTTCTGAGAGCATATATGCATGGGATATTGAAATCACGTTTTGAAATAATCTCTATGATTTCTCAAGAAATAAATTATGCAATTTTTGTATTTTTCCCTTTGTGGTGTTGTGTTGATGTTTTATGTTTTTGCCAAATATATAAAACATAGACATTGATTTATTTGAGTGACAATGTACAAAATGTACTGATGATTTATTATAGTGAAAATATATGTTCTCATTTGTAAAATGCTGTAGAAGTACTTTTTGAAAAAAAAATCTATTTCTACAAATATTTCCTAGAGGCATATATTGCTTATAACAATATATTTTCCCTTCCTTCATCTTCTTTCCTTGTTAGCTTTACTGCTTCCTACTCTATTAAAAAGTACATATGTGAAAGGGAATCTTTAAAGTAAATGAAGAACTTACTTTAGTTAACCCCAGAAAGGTTACAATACCTATTTTTCCCTTTTGTTGAAAAAAGCTGTCCAGTTAGTTCAGTGGAGAACAGTGTGGTGTTAATAACTCCAAGGCTCAATTCCATTACAGGTCAAATATGAGAAGTTCTTTGTGAGGAGGTGATGACACATGCCTTTAATTCCAGCTATCAGGAGGCAGAGTTGGATGTATCTCTGAGTTCAAGGCCAGCTTGGTCTACGGAGTGACTTCCAGGACAGCCAGGGCTACACAGAGAAACTTTGTCTTGAGAAAACAAACAAAAGCAAATAAACAAAAACCAAACAAACAAAAAGCAAAGGAAAATAGATATTTTTCTTCCTTAATTGTTGTGGCCCGAGCTGCCCCACGTTAGGTGCCAAAATGTTGAGACCACTCTATCAGTGTTGGAACCCGCACTGCCAAAAGCCTTGGGGGTTAAGTTGTTAGAGCCTGCACTGCCCCAAGCTGCTCCAGTCCAAGGGTTAGGGTTCAGCAAGAGAGAGAGAGTGAGGATGGACGGGAGGAATGGAGACCAGAGAGCGTGTGATTTAATCCCGTTTATTCTTCAGTCTCTCTTCCTAGTCCAAGTCCCAAGTCTTGAGTTCCTAGTCCCTAGTTCCTAGTCCCTAGTGCCTCCAAGTTCCAAGTTACTTCTTCCAAGTGCTAAGTGCCTAATGTCTAATGTCTAATTCCAAGTTCTTCCTCCAAGTGCCAAGTGCCTAATAATTTCTTCGTCTGCCTCTTGCCTTTTATATGTCTCACTTCTAAGCCACACACCTTTAAGTCACACACCTTTAAGTCTCACACACCCAAAAGAAAATCCTGGGTATCTAAAACAGATGTTATCAGAGTGTGCTCAGCTGTTGTAGGCTATTGTAATCAAGTCTCTTGTCATGGTATATGGCTCAAGATGGCTTCAAGGATAATAGCCACCTACTGTCAGCTCCCCACACCCAATATATCCTGATTTCAGTTTCTCCTCCCTCTATGGTTAATCCTCTTCATCTTCTGTCCCTCCTCTTCCACATGGATCTACTTCTTCTGTTTCTCACTACAAAAGAAACAGGTTTCTATTGGATAATAATAAAATAAAATATAAGATAAAACAAAAATTAACACATTGCAATTGGCCAAAGGAAGCAGAAGTAAAGGAGCCCAAGAGAAGATACATGAATCAAAGACAAAAGACACACTTGTTTTCACACTGAGATTTTATTTGTGTGTGTGTGTGTGTGTGTGTGTGTGTGTGAGCAACCCAGCCCCACCACTTACACAACACACACATACACACATTTAAATTATATATGTATATGTGTATATATTAATATATGTGTATGTATTAATTATATATGTATGTAGTTTTTAAAAAGCTCTGACAAGACATTATGAGACAAGGAACCTCCAGAGATGCTATTGAGTTTCTTTTCTGTTGGCTTTCTAGTGCTAAGCATGTCGTTTACCCTTTTCGTTACACCAGTGAAATTCACTTGTTAGAAACTAAATTTTGATTTGCAAAGTTATTGATTGGAGATAGGTTCTGGTGTATGCGTTCAAGTCTTCAAGCTCTCGGATCCCATCTGGCACAGACAGGCCTTTGTCTCTGAATCCATGTGTATGTCATTCTTGGAGACATAGAGTGTTTCGTTTTCTTTTCTTGGTGTCCTCCATCTTCTTTGGCTCTTACTTTCACTTTGTGGTTGTTTGAATAAGAATATCCTCCATAGGATCATATACTTGAATACTCAGTTACAAAGGAGTGGAAAACTTTTATAGGATTACAAGGAGTAGAATGTGTGGTCTTGATGGAGAAGGAAATTTGTCACTGAGTATAGGGTTTAAGGTTTTCAAAAGCCCACACCTAGCACAATGGTTTTCTCTCAACCTATGGATAAGGATGTGTTCCCTTAGCTACTTTTCCAGCATCATACCTGCCTGCCTACCATACATCATGCCATGATGATAATAGACAAAGTCTCTTAATCTGTAAGCAAACCCTTAATTAAATGCTTAGAGCCCCTGTGGTTGTAGCATCTCTGCACAGAACTAGAACAATGACTAAGACATATTCTTTCTGCCTCCTCTTTCTAGGGGTTCATTGAGACCCAAGGAGAAGGATTTGATGGAGATATCCCATGTAGGGCTGATTGTTCCAAGGTCTCTCACTTTGCATAATGTCTGTCTGTGGATCTCTGTATTCCCATCTGTTTCAGCAGGAAGCTTCTCTGATAGCTGAGCAAGGCAGTAATTAATATATAGCAGTGTGTTATTGGTGTCATTTTACTGCTATTGTTGTATAGTTTTGTTGTTGTTTGGTGGTAGTTTGTTTTTTGTTTTGTTTTGTTTTGTTTGTTTTTTTTAAGAATACTAGTACAAAAGAGAAAGATTTTTGTTCTTAGCAACATTCACACTCAGTTTCTGATAAGGAAAAATTTCACTGACTTGCTCGGAACTCCATCTTTCAGATAATGTACTCTGACAAGGCTTTGGATAAAGGCTAGAAAACCTACTAATTTTTCTACCCCCCACCCCATGGTTTCTAGAGTATGTAGTCTCATTTTCTTGGCCAATCATGCACTTCATCTTTTGGAATGGATCTTCAGTCAAATCAAATTGGTTGCTCACTTCCACAAAACTTTGTGGCACCATTGCAATGGAATATTTTGCAGAAGGGACAACAGGGCAGATCAAACAGTTCATGGCTGGGTTCTTCTTGACATTTTTCCTTTGCTAGCAAGCAGAGTAATTTTTAATACCAAAGATACTATACATTTGACTTCCTGTCTCAAATAAACTCAGTGTGCATCAAGGTAAAAATGCACAAATATTATTTTTGCTGCTTTGCCAAGTGTAGCATATTTCAGGCTGGCCACTCTTGAGAGTCTCCTCTCTTGGAGGCCTGTTTCTGCCTAAACCAGTGTGCATTCTTTTTGATATTCCCACAGTGTGCACAATATATCCTTGAACACGCACTGCTCAGAGTAACATGTCTCTAATGCGATGAAATCAATGGGAACACATCCTTTTTTGCCTGACAGTATTGTCAGGGTGTATTATCTGGTTTAGGCTGTGGCTTCAATTCATAGCAGTCGTCAGTTAAATTTCCCTTTCTGAAGTTGAGCAAAGTGTGGTAATGTCACTGCCACAGGCGACTGCCGTTCATAGGATGGTTACTGGAGAAGCATAGCCTCCTGGCTTGTCACACTGTATATATCTCAGGGTCTTCTGTTTCTTCCTAGTCAGAGGTTTCCAAGAATGTTGCCTGGAGCAGTCGTGGGATGCAAAAGAGAAAGATTTTTGTTCTTCACTTAGCAACATTACCACACTTCACACTCAGTTTCTGATAAGGGGAAATTTCCCTGACTTGCTCTGAACTCCATCTTTCAGATAATGCACTCTGACAAGGCTTTGGATAAAGGCTAGAAAACCTACTAATTTATATTTCATTATCTCTACACTTGGTTTAGTCTGCTACCCTTTGCTAAGTGTTACACAGATAACAAGGAGAACTGAACTGAAAGGGGAAAGGGGAACCCTGACCCCACAGGGGAGGCATAGAGGCACTGGATAACTCAGCCTCCTGTCATGAGAAGTTACACGCCCGTGTATAATCTGGAGCCTATGCCAAGGATTAGAAGAGACAGTTGATCTTGCCCAGGTGAGAAGTTGTGAGTCTGACCACTGTGAGCTTCTGAGGCTTCTCCTGCACTAGAAAGCAAAATTAAAAAAAGAAAAATATAAGGGAACTTTGAAAGAGCTTATGTTGATGCTCCTGTGACTTTTGTGTGGTACACTTACAAAATAGAAGAAAACTATCTTCCTGATCCTTAATCATTCTTTTATAAAAATAACGTTTAGGGTTGGTTGAAATTTATAAGCAATAATTATGTGACAGACGCACAAATTTGCTCTTCCTCAATATTCAGGACAGCTGTTTTTTCATATATTCTTCCTGCGTGTAAAAATGAAGAGATAATATGTAGTTCATATACAGGAACAGGGCACTATTAATAATTTGTTACAGTACAGAAACCCACATTGATATTGTGTAAGCTTTGAAAATTAGTGAGAAAATACACTTAGCACATAGATTAAAAGGACATTCTACAATTTTGCTGAAAATGACAGCATGCATCTCCTAACATTTATTTGTTAGAGACTAGATCAGATCCTGATCCAAACATTTATAAAACTGACTGCCTTGAAGTTTGTCCTTTTTTTCTTAAAGTGAAGCCTTGCATGAATATCACAAAGAAAGTCAAGTGATTTTTTTTTTTTTTTTTGGTAGAGGGCTTGGGATATGATGTAGAATTCAGTTTAAGGTTAGCTCTCTCTTTCTTCTAAGAATAAATATGCTCTTAGAGGCAAATTATAAAGCAGAAAATTAGGAATGGCATGTGTTCTCTCAATGCCTAAGCATGCTTCTTTGTGCACAGTGACTGATGGCCACCCTCCGAGATTTTGCTTCTGTTCTTGAAATGTGGAGTGATGTGTAGAGTAGAAACATATGCTCTAATCATATTTAGGGATAAAAAGTACTGAAAAAGTACCCATTATAATCATAGGATTTAGCTTAAAGGGACCACAGAGATTACTTAAAGGAATAAACTGAACTAAGAGCAAGAACATCTGGATTCTAATCCTAGCTCTGCCATTGACTCACTGCATGCTCCTTGGGAAACTGTTTACCCTGAAGTCTATGTAGCATCTTCCCCAAGAACACAGGAATGGTTCCCAGTCAGAGCTCTTTCTGTTTAGCTCCTTATAATGGTTATCTATGTAATGGCAATGCAAAAACTTCATGTCTTCTGGGGATGTACAGACAATTGATGCAAAAAAAAAATTACCTAAATATCTGACTCATACTTTAACATCTTTTTTTTCTATTTTGCTACATACTTTGTAGAAGACAATTCTCTCTCTCTCTCTCTCTCTCTCTCTCTCTCTCTCTCTCTCTCCCTCTCTCTACTCCCTATGTGTGTGTTTGTGTCTGAGTGTGTGTCTGTGTGTCTGTGTGACTGTGTGTCTGTGTGTAGAAAGGAAGCATAAGAGGAAGAATAGGATTTGTTGTTGTTTTGAGACAGGGTTTTGAAATAGTAACTTTTAATTTTTCTGATATAGCTGTCATCTCAGGAGGCTTCCTGCCTCAGTCTAATAACCTAGGTCTAGTTCTGGAAGCTGCTAGGCTCTGTATAGTCTTATCTGTGGCCAAAAATGTTCCAGCCTCTAAGATTTACTTCTGAATAAGCTCATCGTTTCTTGTTGTTTCTGAATTCTGGCTGACTGGTTCAACTCAGCTCTTGCGGCTCAAACTTCTCTCCCAGCTGACTGATTCAGTCTAGCTTCTATCCCAGTCTCTGAATTTTCGGCTTGACCTCAAACTAACTTTAGCAATCTGATCTAATTTTCTGGCTTCTTCTCATTTTCTGGCTAATTCTTTCTTACTTGTGTCTAGTTTGTGCTCACTAGGCAACCCATCTGTGTACAACTGTCCTAGTAATACCAGTCCCCCTCTTGCTCTCTCACTCTCTTGCTCTCTCTTGCTCTGTCTCCCTCTCTCCCTCTCTCCTTCTCTCTCTCCTTTTTTCTCAGTGGTTCTCCCTTAAGTAGTAGTCTCCCTTTCCTTTCTCTTCTCTGGAGAGTTGGGCAAATCCTATCATGTCAAATCTTTTTCTTATATTTCACTTTGTCTGCCAGTTAGACACCACTTTCAAACATGGATGCTTCCTTCTACAAACTAACTTTACCTTCATTGTTTGGGATTAAAGGTGTGTACTAAGAATCTGTCCAAATTTTACCAAATTTTAGTCAGAGAATTAAATGTATATGCTAAGGGCTAAACCATACCACAACTAGAAACAGTTTTTCTTTTCTTTTTTTTTTATTTTTAGTAAATAATGCAATCTTGGGGTTTATAGTATGATCAAATATCCTGCAACAGGGTTTCACTGTGTCATGTTAGCTGTCTTGAAACTCACTCTATAGATTAAGCTGGCCTCAAACTCATAGAGATCTGCTTGCCTCTGCTTCCCGAGTACTAGGATTAAAGCTAAACACCACCCTTACCCAGTAAGGAGAATAAATTCTAATGAGGGAATAAAAGAAGTACTGAAATTCATGACACATGAAAGCAGAAAAGAGGACTATTTTCATGGGGATCAGCAAGACAGACTAGGGAGGGAGATGAAGAAGGACATTTTGTATAGGGAAAATATAATGAACTATAATGGTATATATATATATATATTATCCATAATAAAATTCCTTATTGTTATTATAGTTTTTAAAGTGGTTCAGAATATAAATTAAATTTCTTAGATTTCATTAACTTAAGATGCACTATCTGTCAACAGTCAAAACAAATATTATATGATCTCTTTAGATGAATTCATTAATTTTTAAACCTTTGAAGTAGCCAGTGAAATTTGTTTCCACGTTTTATTTGTGTGAGGATCTCCTCACTCACAAACTGGGACACACGTTTTCTACTCTCTCACAGCTATTCTCCTGTGAATCACGCTGTTGTGGTGAACATCTCCCCCAATCTGAGCTCTTTCATCAGTAGTGGTGAATAAAGCTGATCCAATATTTTGTTATTAAATGTAAAGATAATACTCAGGTCTAAGTTATTGATGTATGCCACATAACATTATTTTGGAACATTTCTTCCCTATTTTTGATGTTTTTTATTTATGTAAATGGTGGGCTAATCTTGTGTCCTGTTATTTATTTTGTAACTGGGAAGACAAGGAAAATACTTGATGGGAAATACTGGGTAAAAGCTAGGTACATGAGTTGTATTTCCTTCCTTTTAAACTTCTCCATTGATTTTGAATTCTCTCCCTAAGATAGGGAGATGAATGCAGCTATTTCTCAGCCTTGCTGGTACCTTAGGATAAATGGTTCTAGGACTCAGTTATGAGATGATGATCATTTGTAAATACGTCCTTTTCAGCAATAGTGATACCACTGTGTTTCATAATGTTCAGATCTAGAATAGGGAGAAGCAGAGTAAGTGGCTGAGACTCACTTCAAAACACTAATCCTGCACAAGGAATAAAATGATGGCAGCATCCACTACAGGCTGAATAAGTTGTCAGACACAGAGGAATATGGATGAAAGACAAACCAAATCTAGATAGGTCACAGACCCAGGGGAAAACATACTACTAGTTTTCTTCCAAAAATTCATAGCAAGAAAATGGCTCCTACTGACTTATAGTTATACCAGTAAATCAGTGACTTACTCAACATTCACATGGATGCTTTTTCTTGCAGTAGATAATTTCATGAGTAGACTCAACTGAACACTGTACACAGGAAAAGAGATGTTGGTGCACTTAGCTATTTAAAATATGATGTCTATATCACAGTACTACCTGAAAGGCTTAGAGATTTTGAGAATAGAAAGAGCAGATAGATAAAAGACAAAGGGTGGTAAATGACTTCAGGGGAACATTTTCCAGACACAATAGAACAGATATGTTTTATGAACTCCAACTAACTATGGCAACATGCACAAAATCTGTAAGACCTCAAACTAGACAAAACCCAGCATGGAAAAGGAGTAGAAGACACAAGACCAAACGTTTAGGTTAGATGATGATATTCCCAGTTAAGTTCATTCTGGAAGAATGAAATCAATTTTTATTAGTAGAGTTAAGAAAATCAGTATATTAACTAAATTCCAGACAGGCCCCATAACCCGTAGTCAGCCAAGAAAAATCGGACTAAATATGTCTCTTTGTTGGCTTTGTTTTGTTTGTAAGACAGACAAAGAACATGAAGTTGGGTGTGTCGGGGAGGGATTTGGGGAGAAGAAAGTATAAGATCAGAATATATCATGTAAAAAATCCAAAATATAAATAAAAGCATTATAAGTAAAACCTTGGTTCTAAATTTGTAGCAAAAATAGTAAAATAAAAACAGAAAAAATGAAGATCTATTTTAATTATATTGAAACATTGACTGTTTTAGTAAGTGATAGATGTTTTGTCCTGACCTAGCATAATCTGTTCAATTTGCTTATTTGTGCTTTAGGCTCTCCGTAGCCCTCTTGTGGAACTTTGCAATAATTATGAGTAATGAACTAAAGACCACAATGTGAAATAAATGAGTAATAATCAATAAATGTACAACATTAGTATTAACACTGTCATAAGAACAAAATGCACACAGTGTAACTTTCCTTTAAGTATCTATGATATTTTGAAGTGCATTGTGAAGTAGAAAATTGAGCAGGATCAGGATAAGAAGAATAGTACTTCTTGTGGGACCAGGAAGTTGAATCAAATCAATCAAGAGAAAGGAAGAAGAAAGGATTCATTTGCAGGTAACTGACTGTGTACTGCTTTGTGCCTTTTAAGAAACTTATATTTAGAAAACTATTTATCATTTAAACTGACTTTCGTGACTTTAACAAATTACCCTGGCTTCAGAATTTAAGTAGAAATTAAAACTTCTGGTTACAGCATCCAATAATAGCAATATCAATATTTGGATCCCACAGTATAGTGTCAATAATTGTTTCCTCATGAACACATTTTATTTTCATAAACATTGAATTGCTAAACTCTAGCTAGAAGATGTTGATTGGCAAAGGTGAATGCTGACGGCATATAATTCATAGAAAAAATATTGTTACAATTTTACTGATTCTTACCCGTGAGTCTTAGTTTGCTGCCACACTTGGCATAGCTTTCTGTGGCTGGAGATTAAAAGATTCTGATAGTTCCTCTGTGAAGCAGCTGGCGTAGTACTCGCTTATTCTGTCTGTGGTTCTTTCCTAAATCCTCCCCCAAATTAAGTAAATTCTACTTTACCTTAGCTTTACATTGGCAAAGAAGAAATTAGAGAATAAATATTTTCAATTTAGGATGCCTCTATACAACATCTCTTAAGTATGGCCTCTGACCATATCACATCCTACCTCATCTACTGTGTACACTTTGAAGATCCACGAATGCTATAACCTTCAATCTACTGAGCGTGTTTAGTGTGCCTCTTAGTAAATTCAGTTTCAGCAGAAAATTTTATGTAGTTTATACAGGACAAATGAGTCACAGAAGATGTGGTGGATTTTCAGTCACTAATTGTCTTCTTGTATGTCATCATCTTTATTTTCCAGAGAGGATTTGATTGAGTGCATGGTTTGCTAGAAGCATGGTCCACCCTTATGGGAAGCCAAAGTGTATCATCTACTGCATTCAGTCCTCTCCCACAACCCAAGGAATGACATATTCCATAGAAGAAAAAAGGTCTTGAAGCGATAGAATAGCCAGATACTTGGCTTTATTGTTTTCATAATTTCTATTTGGTACATGAACATTACCCATTCCTTCCCCCAAAATGATTGGTAGAAAATCAGTGGAGAAGGCTAATAGTCCTATCCTACCATGCGTTTGGTTTGTTACTAACAACTGATATGAAGTCAAATAAACCAAATTACTATATAAATATATACACACATCCACACTTACTGTAAGTTTTCTCCCTAACACACACATAAATATCCTGTTTTTTATTCTCTTCCCATATAAGGAGTCACAGTTGTTTCCATCTCCATGAGGCACTAGTTCTGAAAACTTGTGTTTATCTTGTTAGGTTGTAGACAGGGACATTTTATAGACAGCAATTACTTCTAATGTAAAAATGAACAATCACCAAGTTGCTGTCTTAACCAGCAACTTGGTTCATTTTCTGAACCAGGCTTCAGGTATTCTTTGTGATCTGATCAACATAGAGAGAAAGGTAAGTTAATTATTAAAAAAATTACTTTCATTAAGGACAGGATTTAGTATGTTTCAGCTGAAAGGTTTTCATGTGACTCTGTGGTTCATCAACAGATACAGGTGTGATAAAGCCTGCCATACTTCAGCTTTGTAATTGCTAGAAGTCAGGGCTTTGGGCACTTAAATGTCTGTAAACTAACCAGGTGTTGGAATGCTCAACCCTTCCAAGGAACATAGAGGTTTTTTTTGTTTTGTTTTGTTTTGTTTCTTTTTTTTTTTCTTTTCTTTTCTATTTTTTAACAAGAGAACATTGAATTTCCTTCTTTGTGGGTGTCTCTGGCATAAATTAGCTCCAGGTCTTCTAGTCAATACAACAGCCTGCCATGCGTAGTACCTTTCAGATGATGTAAGTGCCTTCTACAATAGATACGTTAACTGCTTGAGGATGACACATTTCTAGTATTTTCAGTCTCAAGGCTGCCTTTTCAGATCCTCTACCATCTATTGACCAAAGCATTATTGTAGTAAATTGTTAATTGATTGGGTCTCACTACTTAGAAAGACCATCTGATTATCTGGTATAAATTTGCATTCTAGAGCAGGAGGTTCTAGGCTGCTTAGATATTTAACAATTCACTGATGATCTAATCATTGGATTGATTCTCAGTTTCAGATGCAGTTGATTCATTCTCAGAGTTTATTGGCTCATTGTCCTTTCTGGACAATTACTCGTATTGACTGGATGTAAATATTGTTTTTTGCTTGATGATGGTTCCCTTGTTGTATTTTCAGAAACTGATGCCCTCTCTACAGAAAAAGTTTTATTAGAAAGAACAAATGAATGGCTGATGCTTGTAGCTTTATTGTCATGTGTACCTACTGTTTTTGTCATCTGTATTTTCATTTTATTTCCACTTCTCTCTTTATCTTAAGATTTTTTTGGTTTTGGAGTCAGTAAAGTCTTTGTCAAATCAATGTGAGTTTGCATCCACACCACCCCACAGGGTTTAGTGGTGCATATCTATAACTGCAGAACTGTGACAGCAGAGACATGTGCATCCCTTGAGCTGACCAGGTAGCCATACTAGCCTAACTGGCCCCATGCTCAGTAAGAGGTTATGTCTCAAAATACTGCTGCTACTACTACTACTACTACTACTACTACTACTAATAATAATAATAATAATAATAATAATAACAATAATAATAATGAGTTGGAGGGCTTCCGACATTGCTTAGCAGTTAGGAGCAATATTTGCTTTTTCCAAGGACCAGAATTTGGTTCTCAGCACCCAAATGCCAGCTCACCACTGTCTCTAAGTTCTGTTCCAGAGGATAAGGTGCCCTTTTCTCAACTCTATGAGCACAAGACATATACATAATATACCGATACAGATGAATGAAAAATACCAATACACTGATTTATATATATATATATATATATATATATATATATATATATATGTGTGTGTGTGTGTGTGTGTGTGTGTATGTATGTATGTATGTATGGTGGGTAGCAGTTACAGAAACCATCTAAGGTCAGTCCTTAGTTTACATATAGGAATATAGGAATGAGCACATACAAACATGTGCATACATAGAGTCACATGGAAATACATATAACATACACATACAAACATATGCATTATGAATACATACACACACACACACACACATATATACATATATATATATCACATATGTATACAAAGACATTTAAGAGGTATCTGACATTTTTGAAATATTTTTATGTTTTCACTTAGACAAAAGAAGACATGTGTCAAGCAAAAGGACTGCTCAGAATGAAGAAGATAACCGACAGAGCCACAGACCCCTACTCACACTAACAGTAGATACTAGCAAATTCTAATCTGTTAACATTTTAGAGATATTTATTGTGAGTATTGCCTAGGAAGAATTGAATAATTCACACCTAACTCTTAGAAGAAGAATAAAAACTCAAAGTGGGTCTTATACAAATCAGTTCAATGAGTTATTTTTAGCATTGACTACAGTCCCTCTAACAGTTATAAACTATTTTAGCTACCATTTCCTGAAATCTTGACTTCAATTTATATAGAAAAAAAACTTATCATGAAGAGGAAATTAGCTACTGATGCATTTGGCAATTATTAGATCAAGCTAACATCATAAATTGATAGATTTATTCTGCAAAATTACCCATCCTTTTGGAGTGAATACATATAAAGAGAATATTAAGCACACATGAAAAATTTTAATATTGTGTTTTTTTAGTAAATTTTGAAATAAATGACCATCAGCAAGCATTTGTTGTCCAATGTTCATCAAGATCATTTGAATAATTTTTCTCTTTTCAAAATAAACATGAGAACTTGAAATCATTGTCTCACTTTGTAACCGCAAAAGCAAATACAATAATTAGGTCGTTCATACATGGACCAAAGATTACTTGATGTTTACATTCATGTTCTCTGCAAGTACAGCTTGAAAATATAGTTAGTTGTCCTTGGAATATTGAGATGTTTTCTTATATGGTTTCTTTGTGAACAAATCATATGGGTACACTCTGTTTTGGATCAATCACTTCCAAATTGTTTAACAGTTTGGTTTACTGGCACTTACATGTAACAACTATCAGCTAATGTGATCTATCTTAGTGCACATAAATGAAAAAGAAAAAATATTAATTAATACATAATTGGTCTAGATGAACATCCTTTATTATGCATGTGCTCACTGAATTTCATGTGTGACTCAAAAAGGAATGGTACATACTCTATCCAGAATTACTTCTATTGTACCTCAGAGATACAGTGGTCCTATAATAAGACAAAAGTTCAATTATTTTTAAGAAGTTATTTTTAAATGGGATGATCCTGTAGTTAACAAGTTTTTGATCTGAGATAATCTGGAAGCCATTAATATTTCATAATTGGTTTAGCAAGACCTAAAATTTAAAGATGAATCTCCCTACAGAATTGCTTCCCTAAGGCAAATATTAAAATTAATCTTCATTCCCTGACCACCACCTAGCTGATTTCAAGGGGAGGGCACCTAGAAAAGCACATGCTCATTAAAGAATTGGTTACAGTTAATCTAAAAATGATTAATCTCCAAGAAGAAATTGAATAAGTTGATCTGAGAACTGGAAAAAAAATAGAATTCTGCTCACTAAATAGTAATAACAGTTCACAAATGTAGTTAAATATGTATTTGTCTATAAGTTACCTAGATATGAACCAAGACTAAAATATTTTCTTGTCCATACAAGTTGAAATTATTTCATTTTTCCTTTAATCCATGCTTCCCACTTGGTCATCCTGAGTTTGGTTTTAAGTAAAGGTTGCCTCACAAACCTGTGAGAGACTCTAGCTAAAGGGCACGTTTTACTTGTCATTCTCTGTCTCTATCTCTGTTTCCCTATCTCTCTGTCTCTCTCTTTCTCTTCTCTTCCCTTCCCTTCCCTTTTCTTCCCTCCCTCCCTTCCTTTCTTCGGTTGTTACTCTCCTCTTCCTCTTCCTCTTCTTCCTCCTCCTCCTCCTTCTTCTTCTCCTCCTCCTCCTCCTCTTTCTCCTCTTCCTCCTCCTTCCTGATTTTCAAGACAGGGTTTTCCTGTATAGCCCTGGCTGTCTGGGAACTCACTCCATAAACCAAACTAGCCTCAAGCTCAAAGAGATCCACCTGTATCTGTCTCTGCATCTGCCTCTTAAATTCTGGGATTAACTGAACACTACTGCCCAGCTCCTAAGTTCTTTTAAAAACATTATTAAAATTGTTGTTATTTGAGAGGGATTTCTACAGCATGTTTGTGGAGATCAGAGGACGGTTTGTAGGAACTGGTTCTCTCCTTCCACTATGTGGTTTTAGGAACCAAACTCAGGTCTTCATGCTTACCCACAGAATCTTTACACAGTGAACTCTCTTGCCAAAACCATTCAAAAATTCTTCTGGTTTTAACTTTTTAAATATATATATTATTTTATGTTAAGTATTTTGCCTATATATGTATAGTATGGACATGTCTGATATGTGTAGGTATCAGAAGAGGGTGCTGAATCCCCTGGAATAGGAGTTATAGATTATTGCGAGCCATGTAGTTACTGTGAACTAAACCTGAGTCCTCTAAAAGAGCAACACGTGTTCTTATTCTCTAAGCTAGTACCTCATCTTTGTTTGATTTTAATTGTTTAACAGAAATATTCAAGTTGAATGGTTGAGTGCATTCAGATAGAGTGCATTTTTATCTATAGACTTCACTTAATGGATTTGTGATCAATCCAAATCAATGTGATCAAATGAGTATATTTCTTCTTGCTGCTACTACAGGTGGATGCACAAGCACTTCAGTTTTATAGACATTTTAATAATGTTCTATAAAAAGTCATAGAAATTTACTAATTTATAAGTAAATTGCTAAAACCTTTACAGAGATTTATATATTTTTCTTCATAGGAGACCTCACAAGATTCAATCCTTCTTGCAACTGTGTGGTTACACAGGCAATTCTTAAGAGAATAGTTAACATAGAATGGCCGCCATTAAATTATTGGGTGTACATTTTTAGCTCTTGTTAGCCTTATTTGTAATATTTGACTGTATTCATTTGGCCTTTGGGATCTAATTGGTTGTTCTCCATCTAAAAAGCCATATATAAGAACCTGACAGATTAATGTGCAGAACCATATTGTTGTAGTCTACAAGGCTTGAAAGGTTCTGGTCTGGGCCTCATGTTTCAGCATTTTCTGTTACTGCTTTTTCTTAGCTTCCTGTCCTAGACCACACTGGCCTAATTTTCATTCCCAAGATGATTTAACTCCTCGTGGCTTTTTATACATTCTACATGGCATTTCTTCTAAGTGGGACAATGTCCCTACTCACCTTTCTCAGGTTAGTCTTACCTATGGAGGCAACTTCAGTCTAAACACCAGATTTTCTGAAAATTCATTATGCTTGCAGAACTTAATTTACTACTGTTAACCTTCTCATTATCAATGTGTTTGAGTTCTTTGTTCATATTAGTTTGACTATTTTTAATTATCTTCTCATTGTATTTGTTTCTTTCTTTTTCATCTATCTTCTAAATGAGGAAATATGTGTATCTAACAGCTACAGCATAGGAGACTCCATAGGCTTGTGACATTCAAAAGTAGTTACAGCAGTCCAGAGTGTTTAACAATTACGGGAAGTGATGCAGACATAATTTATGTAGTTGAGCAAGTATGGCTATGGAAGGTTTGTTTTCTTCACTGTAGTCAGTGGGTATGACTCAACAGGTTAAGGTAGGGCTGAGTCTTAATGATCTACATACTTCAAGTGTGTTGACAAGAACTGTAATATTCTGAAACAGTGGTTCTCAATCTTTCCAGTGCTCTGATCTATACAGTTTTTCATGTTGGGGTGACCCCCAACCATTAAGTTATTTTTATTGCTACTTCATAGCTACTCTTTTTAATTGTGATGTAAATGGTTTTGAAGATAGAGATTTGCCAAGGGGGTCATGTCTCACACATTGAGAACCACTGATCTAAAACTTAACATAAAACAGGAGGATTTTCATTTGCAGGTCTTCTGTGTATGTGATATTCATCAAACCAAGCTTCATCTCTTTTCATCATCCAATCACTAAGGCCCAAAAAGCTTAGTAAGTTGACACCTAGCTTGATGGTATAAATGCAGGAATGAATGAATTATAAATGACAGAATAGATGGAAAAGTGACATAACTATGTATTACCTGTCTTTGGATCTTATGTAGTAGATACCATTTTAAGTGTTATTATTCAAAAGATTCTTTTTTTTTCCTCAAGACTAAATAATTCTTTATTTTTGCAAGCTTAGAGCTCTTTTTGCTTCTTGGCACGTTTCTCCAAGTGTCAGTCATATGCTCAGTCAAGAAATGAACATTTTGTCTCAGTGGGTGGGCTGTAGCTTCAACCCTACACTGATGCTTTGGAAGCATCACACACACACACACATGCACACACACACACACACACACACACACACACACACACACACACACAC
>JANHMN010000017.1:44818616-44840411 GCA_030674055.1 Rhabdomys pumilio
CACACACACACACACACACACACACACACACACACACACACACACACGCAAATTATCATGGTAGTAGAAAGAAACTATAGCAATACCTCTTCCAGATCCTGTACATATTGGGCCCCCAGTAGGAATGTGTGCTTGGGGATGGGAAGATGGAGAAGATCTTTGTGCAGTGGATCTAAAGCAGAATTTCACAGACCATCACCAAAGGAAGATACATGTATGCATCCTTTTTAACTCTTAATATTCCTCCTGTAAACCCAAGGGAAGACTCTGCTTCACTGTTCTAAATGAAACTCCATGTTCTGCCATTCAGGATGCTGGGTTCATCCTAAAGCTGGGTCCTCTTGTAATCATCCTAAGGTGATGCTGAACAGTTTAATTCTACGTTAGTTACAACTTTAAACGAGTTTTTATTTTTCTCATGAATATATTAACAACTCTAGGTGAATTTTTGAGTAACACTTGAAACACTGATAACTTTAGTCACCATGAATCATCTATCAACTTGATTTTTTGTATTGGAACACTCCACTAAAAATAACTCTTCTACCTACAATTTAGACTTGGAATACTAGTCCTTTCAACACGACATCAGTAATATGGCTTCATGTCTAAGAATTTTGTGGATAGTTATGATATAATATGTGGATGTATAGATTACTGTTATTTCAATTAGAGCTATCATGACTTGTCAATAAGTTTAGTCAATCATTCACAGTATATTGACTTGGCTTCCATGCCAAACCAACATGAAATAAAGTGAGAATGAAAATATTACCTGTGTATCATGTTTAAGAAATATCCCAGCTTTTAGTGCAGTATCAGAGAAAAGAATATAGGTCAAGAAATTTCAGTAAATGAGTTAGCTTTCACATTTTCAGTGTGTTTTGATTAGTTTCTTAGTAGAATAATATATTGATAAACCTTAAAGGTTGTAGCATCAAGCCAAGTAGTCACAGTGAGAGTTCAGGGGAAATTGAGTGAGATTTCATGGAACAGTTTTTTTTTTCACATACCAGACTTTTCAGAGCATCAAAATTCTGGGCAAACCAAGATGAAGAAGTCAGAGTGACCTATAGCAGCAAATTTCAGAGCAACACAAAAATCTTTATGAGTGGATACTCTCAACCTTCTGACTATACCTGCTCTATTCTAGAGTAAAACTGTCACCTTCTGTCTGTTCCCAGCCTGCGAATCAATTCCCACTCTAGACAGATGTTTTCAGACTCTTGAATGAATGTAAATGAAAAATTGAAGGCATGTAATGAAAATGTAAATGAAAATCATCCCAAAAGATTATAAAATATAACATATAATAATCTAGCAAATGGAACATTATAACCATCAGTCAATGAATAAAAATCTATTACAGATAAAAAAGAACAAGGGATAATAACAGAAAGAAGCACTGTGGGGCTTTTTACTGAGAGTGGGATTCACACTGACTGATAGATGAGTAGTTTGTTAGCTGACATAGAAAAGAAACTTGTGATAATCATGAGGAAAGTCAAAATCTAAGCTACTCTTGCCGTTTTTACTTGGCTCTGCTTCTGTACCTTGCAAATGTAGCAACTGGGAGCTGACTTTCAGGCTGGAATCTGTCACCAAGTTTAAATCAAACAACATAACCAAATCACGTGTCCATTTTTCCTAGCTTAGAGGTGGCTTTTCTTTTTTTCTTTTTTTTTCCTTTTGAGAATCTCTTATTTTAGAAGACAAGAGGAATATTTTATTAGTTTTAATATAATGTTTTAATTTACCTTAGAGAGTTTCAAACAGTGTTTTTATGTGTATTGATCATACCCAGCTACCTTCCTCCCCTAACTCCTACTATATCCCACAACCCCACATCACCCTCCCAAATTCTTGCCCATTTTTTATTGTCACTGACTACTAGGAAGCATTGTTATTAAATTCAGTTATGTAGAAGAACTCATTTTCTGAACGCATTCTCACCAAAGTTAGTTTCTTCACATTGCTAGTTCAAAAAGCAAATGTTTCACTTTTCTCTAACTTTTGCAAAGAGACATTTAGGTTATGTAGGAACCGGAAATAAATAAGAAGCAATAGGAGAGCATTTATAATATTCAAAGCCCATGAACAAACTATTTAAACAAAGATTAATAAACAACATACCACAAATATAAGCTTCTTTTTTTGGATTTTTGAACATTGTATTAGAACAGTGATTTATATTTGTTCTTTTATTTATTGTCTATGATCACTTGTAGTCTCTAACAAAAAACCAAACAAAGACAAACAATCAAAAGAAAAAAAAAGAGCCTGCCATGCAATGACTACAGTGTTTATCGGACTCTGAAAATTTCTATTTTATTGAAGAACATAGAAAAAAATGACCTAAAGAACAAATTTCCCCACAGTGTTCCTGAAATCAACAGAACCTTTATTGATAATGATATTATAACTTTCTTGCAGCTTACACAAATGCACACTGTAATTTCCTGGTTTTCTTGTGAGAACAAGAAAACAGAGTCATTGCATGAGGTTATGGTTGACAGAAAACCAAGAGAATGAAAGAGATGTCTATTGATCAGATAACTAATTATAAGAATAGAGACATCAATATCTTTCCTTTGGTTAATTTGATTTGAATACTAATCTGATTTTGCTTTCTTTAGGGTAATGGGTATTTAGAGTTCTTGGATGGTTCATAATTGGTTCTGGGCTCAATCTAAGAAAACCAGGGAATGACAACACAAAGCAAGTTTCCACAAATATTTTCAGAAGGAAGAAACCAAAAAGTAAGTTGAGGTCTCAGCAGCTATATGGTGAATATTCTGATAAAGCTAAAATGTCTGTTCAAACCTGTGCTTTGGGAACTCAAACTCATGTTCTCAACTCTCCCAACAATTATCTTCTCTACAGAACCATCTCCCCATCCCATTCGACTTCTCTCACCTTTTGGAGAATTTTAATTTAATTAGTGTAATTTCTTTTACAAAAGAAAAGTACTCTCTTGGCAAAACTAGAGGGTTTTGATGTGTGTTTCAAATCTTTAATATTTCTTTCTTTTATCACACTCTTATTTCCAGAAATAGTTGTTTTTCTTAGACAAATGCCACAAATTTCAAGAGGCATTATCTGTAGCAGGTCGCCAGACTAGTGCCCATGAGAAGATTCTCTCTTTTTCCTCTTGTTCCATTAGCAAACCTATCTTGACATGTGGGAAAAGAATTTCTAATCTGAGGAAAAAACCCACTAAATTATAAATGTGCTACAGTTTAGTCTTTCCTTGAAATTTCATGAGAGAGTAAACCAACAAAACATATCCACATTGTCAGCATTTTAATTGGTCCAGATAGAGTTAAGGTTATGACTTATTGCTTCATAGTTCATATAGTTTAGTCTGTGTGTGCTTGTGTAAATGTGGAGTCTCTCTGTGTGCATGGTTGTGTGTTTAAAAGGAACTACAGGAAAAGGCTAAATTTTATACTGTGGGAGGAATATTCATTCAAATTTAGAAGTGATGATTGGTTAGAACATCACATAAATAAGAAAATGTTTATTATACTTTTATTATGTATTTGCAATTTGTCCCTAAATAGAAAAGGTCATTGTAAATTTAAACTATATTGGAGGAGAAATCTAAATATCCATGGAAGAAAGGTGTACTTGAAATATAAATATAAAATTAGGTTGAAGTGTAGTGCCGAAAGGAAAAGCCAGATATTATCTACTTATCATGCATTTTGAAAAAGGAGAAGCCAGGTATAGTTTACTTTTCATGCATTTTGAAATAAAACTTTCTACAATTCAATAGAAGATAAATGAAATAAATCATACTAGAACTTTTTGTGTATTTTCTTATCAATGTATTCAATCAAACTAGGCTAATTACCTATGGTAAGCCCTCTGCTTCTTTCTTTCTGAAAAAGGCTAGCTCTAAATTAGGATGGAGTAGTATATCTTTTTAAAAACTCCCGTTTAAAAAACAAGTAAGAAATGGTGGCTTTCTTTGATACCAACAAGAAGATTAGAAGTACCATTGTGTTGAATGATCCTTGTACTATGCTTTTAAATGTCATGGACCATGATGTTAAATACATGTATGTCTCTACAGTAACAGTGACTGCCAGTATATATAGTCTCAACAACGTGAAGAAAAGTGAGGAAATGAAACAGAAAAGTATCCTTAAATGTCAGTTGTGGTATAATAGATTTCTTCTCATTTTGTGATAGTTATAAATTGCTATAAACAATAATAATATAAAGTACCTTTACAACATTCCAGGATCAAATTAATAATACCTGATATATCCATTGCTGAATATCAACGGAACTCTAATCACTATAGCTTATTTTATTTAACCTATACACTATAATTTCATTATATGGTAGTCAGAATGTTAAGTTGCATTTTCAGAGTTTTTCAGAAAAGGAAACCAAGACTCTAGAGAGAAGTTGAATAGTTTAACAGTATAAGGGGCAGTTAGTGGGTTTGAAATAATATTTACATCAAAGTTTTGGATTGCTGTTTTTCTTTATTTTCACCAGATTTACACTTCCTAATCTACTAATGTTAGGGTAGTGGAGGAACAAAGTTTCTGAGTTGACTTGTGTTTTTGCCACACCCTTGCCTTCCGAATCATACTACCTTGTCCTGGTAACTATACTTTCTGCTTTGCTTTGTGTCTGCCCATCTTTCAATTCCTTGGTTTACATCAGCCAGACATGGCTTCAGAATACTATGAATTTCCTTCCCAGATAGCTTCTGTACTCTTTTTCTTTATGAATAATGACTGGCCTCACTGTAGCTTTAGCTTCAGCTTAGTGGGGATTTTACATATTCCTGTGTCCATTCAGGTCTTACACCCTTATAATCCCACACATTTCCTGCATCTTCATCACATTATTTCCCTCTTGTTAGCATCTCAAGTTAGATATGAGTAAAGTCTTATGTTTTAGGAAATGCTTTCAATTTCTCTTTCATTGTTTTTGTGTGAATATGTGTGTGAGGTGTGTGTGAGGTGAGTGTGTGTGAGGTGTGTGTGTGTGTGTGTGTGTGTGTGTGTGTGTGTGTGATGTTCTAGCTTCATTCTGTTGTTATGATAAGAGTTTCTCATCAAAATTATCTTAAGTCCATGAGGTGTTAATTTGCTTATGCTTCCTGATCTCAATCTATTATTGGAAGAAGTCAGTGCAGGAGTTTATCTAGGAGCTCAAAACAGAACCAATGAACTGGTTCACTCTCTGGGTTCCTCACTGCCTTTTGTTCAGTTAGTTTTCTTATATAGAAATATATGGAATGGTGATATGCATAAAAGGGTTAGCCCTCCAACATCAATTATAAATTGAGACAACTCGATTTTCATAGGCCAACCTGCTCTTGGCAATCCTCTATTTAAGCATCTCTCAGGTGAGTCTAGGCTGTATCAAGTTGAAAGCTGAAGTTAACAAGAATGTTGTGTGTGTGTGTGTGTGTGTGTGTGTGTGGTGTGTGTGTGTGTGTGTGTGTGTGGTGTGTGTATGTGTGGTGTGTGTGTGTGTGTGGCGTGTGTGTGTGGTGTGGCGTGTGTGTGTGGTGTGTGTGTGTGGTGTGTGTGGTGTGTGTGTGTGTGGTGTCGTGTGTGTGTGTGTGTGTGTGGCGTGTGTGTGGTGTGTGTGTGGTGTGTGTGTGTGTGTGTGTGTGTATGTATTTGAACTAGCATGTAGTGTGTATTGGGGTGCAATGTTTGTGTGTCTGTATGTGTTTGTGTAGGCCAGAAGTTGATATCAACCGAGTTCATCAATGGCATTGAACCTCATATATTGAAGTATAGGTTCTTATTTGAACACAGAAACAGCCCAGGCACCTAACCTAACTACCTTATTCTGAGAATTCCTTGTTTTTACCTCCCAGGCATTGAAATTACAAGTATGACACCAGTCCCTCTGGCACTTAGCATTTTTATGGGTGTTGGAGATCTGAACCTTCCTATTAAGGTACCATGATGTCATGGTAAGTACAACTAACCACTGAAATATCTCCCCAGCTACAATAAATGCTTTTAAAATAAACGATTTAGTGAAAACGTAACTTTCATAAAGACATAAGATTTGAAGTTTCTAAAAATCCATATACTTTTAAGGAAATACCTTTTAAGACAATGATTGTATTAGTAAGTGTCTCCACTATATAACAGGATAGATTATTGATTGATTCAATGTAGATATCTGTACAGCTTTGCTTAGTTAAAGGATGGATGAATCCCATGTGCTCCTGAACTCACTGCAAGATTTATTTGCCTTCTGCATAATGTACTGTTGGATTGAAGTCTAAAGTGTAAAGAGGGATGCCAAATTTAGAGAAACAATTAAGAAGAAGAAATGCGGCTTTTTGTATAATAAACTCTTTTTTACAATTCTTCATTTTTTCTACCACTAAAATAAAGGGGGAAAGTCCTGCATATAAATGAAATACACATGTTATTTGTGAGATGGTTGTGTCTCTTTCTTTTTTTCCCTATTTTTATTAATAATAGCAGTCTCAAGTTGTAAGAGAAAATGTAATAATCAGATGTGCATTTTGTTTAACTTGTCAGTTGCACCAACACAATACTTTTTACTAAGATAGAAGAAGAGCATTCTGAATGGACCTTTTGCTTTTGAGTGGTGATCTTGGAATGTTGGCTATGGAGAACATAACGACAAAGATGGGTTGGTCTTGCCATGCATATCCTCATTTATTTTGATGACCTCCTGTTCCTATTCTTTTTATTGAGAAGAGCGCCCCCTCTGTCAGCCTCTCACTCCACCACAAATGCATCTTTATTATAATCTACTTACTGCTGGGAAACTGCATTTTCTAAAATGGCTTTCCCTGTGGCTTAAAGATTTTTTTTTAAATAAATAAATACAGTTTATGTTGGGCATTCTCCACTTGAAGGGCTAATGATTATTGACTAGCCTCCAGCAGGCACCAGGGAGTCTTGCCTCAGGCCCTTCCAACTAGCCCCCAAACATGCCAAATGTTAACACATGTTTCTGGATCCTTGGCTGGGATTGGACACAAACAAGGCAGTCAGAATGGACCATTTAGTGTACAAGTCAAGATGACAGATCTCTGCTTAATACAAGGAAGAGAAAAATTCGTATCTTATTGAAAACGGCAGAAGAGCCCCGGGTGCTTTCACCTTGTGATTCTGCTGCAGGAAAGTGGGTTGTGTCAATATAAGTCTATGTCACTAGCTCATAGCTGCCACAGCGAATTGACCCTGTTCATGGCAGACA
Source organism: Rhabdomys pumilio (assembly GCA_030674055.1). Classification (NCBI taxonomy): domain Eukaryota; kingdom Metazoa; phylum Chordata; class Mammalia; order Rodentia; family Muridae; genus Rhabdomys; species Rhabdomys pumilio. Next base: position 44,825,844 of record JANHMN010000017.1, read on the forward strand.
TAAAGGCCTTCCATTTTCAAATTCTCTCTAATGCTCATCTGCGAATGGGAGCAGCGTGTGGAAGGAAGCCAACGAGTGTTCTTAATCATATGAGAGGAAGTGAGACAGAGTTGTCTTAATGCAATACAACAATCTGTGGTGTGATTCCCACCATAGAGTGGCCAGATCGGGGATGCTTGATGCCTTTGGGGTTCTAGGAGGAGCATTATTTGATACAAGAGCATATGCTTTGCAAATCAGAAGCCAGCCGTTCCTCATACTACTATAGATGCTTATAAATTGTACAGGAGTAGATCGCATATCTGAAACTGCTTAAGGTACCCTTTCTAAATACATGTAGAATGTTCACAGGGATTCCCTGCCAATGACGTTTCTATCATTCATTTAATGTGGAAAGGCTTAGATAAAGTGGCTTATTTTATAACCTTATGTGACGTAGTGGCATCTAAACTATACATTCCCAATAACAGTACAGAAATGTTATAGTTAACTTGAAGGCAGGGCTTATTTTTTATTTTTCTTTTTACTTTTAAAGGAATGGCATATGGCTGTATATGGAACAAACTTTATGAATAATAGCCTATGAAAGAAACAACATTTAAATTCTATTATCTACAATTTTTTGGCTGCCAAAATAAAATATATCTTCATCTCTCAATATTTTAATATTTCAGCAAGCAGAAACCGGCAGCAACTACACTTGGGTATCATTTCAAAACTTAAGGCACAGATTTGAGGAAACACTAAACAACTCTGTATATATCCAGTAATGCTTAGGTGTTTATCATGTGATACTATAGAGCACTAGGTGCCTTTTATGAAAAACATATATCCTCTAGAATTTCATGCCTTTTACAATCATTGTAGAGGACTTGAAAGAAAAAAAATTTCCTTATAATTAGGAGAATAATCTATCTAATCGCCTTCCTTTTCCAAAGAATTATCTGTAAACCCTGACACATGCCGGCTACTTCTGTGTCCAGAAGTCTTTAGGATTCTTCTTCTGTTGGGATATTTGTATTTAACTTACCTTACAGTAAGTTTTTTCTCTTTCCTAACAGATTATCAGTTATCTATGTATATCCACAAATATGTTTTTTTAATTATGTGTATAAAAGATGGGACAGGAGGGAGACATCCATTTAAATTTGATGCCAATGAGAAATGAAGATGCTTTATTTTGTTCTTAGTTCTTCCAAAAATAAAGTTATAAAATGAAAACTGTTCATCTGAACGACAATTCAATTCTACATACACTGTTGACATTTCCAGACCCCTGTATATTTTTTCTTTCTATAATTCATATTTTATTCACCTTACCAGTTGCAACCCCTCTCTCTTCTTTTCCAAGTCATTCCCTTACAAGTTTCTTACCCTGTTACCCCTTCCTCTTCTCTCAGGGAAAGAAAGACCCTCCCTTGTGTCCGACACCAATCAGGGACATCTAGTCCTAGAAGGACTAAGCACATCCTCTCCCACTGAGGCCCAACCAGACAGTCCAAGTAGGGGAAGAGGATCCAATGGCAGGCAACAGAATCAGAGACATCCCTCACTCCATTTCTTAAAGGACTCACATGAAGACCAACTGCACATCTACAGTTATGTAGAGGCTCTAGATCCAGACCATGCATGTTCTTTGGTTGGCTGTTCTGTTTCTGTGAGCCACTATGGGCCCAGGTTAGTTGACTCTGTAGGTCTTCCCATGATGTCAGAGTGCTATATTAAAAAGAATCTGATGATCTATACGATGAAATTCTAACAACCTATGAATCATTCCATAGGTCTGTATGCCTTGTTACCTGATACAGTTCAGGTATTGGAACAGCATTGAGTTGTTAAAAAGAATATTAATCTGTGAACCAACAACAACATTTAAGCAGATTATTTTAAAATCAAGTTAATATAATGTATGACTGCTTTACACAGTAACTAAGAAGATTTGAGGCTTGGCATAAAATTCAATCTTTCTTTAATTTAAAACACTCTTCATACATTGTATGTTGCTCATGTTCACCCTATTCCCCAAACACTTCCTAGATCCTCCACCTCCTCCTGATCTACCAAACATCGTGCCCTCCAATTTCTTTTCAAAGAAATAGAAAAATAAAATCAAAACATAAAAATCAAAATCAAACAGAACAACAATAACAATAGTAAGATCAAAAAAGTATAATAGCCAAAAAACAAAACAAAGCAAAACAAAATGAAACGAAAAGCTCCCTCCCCCCAAAAAAACATGGAGAATGTTTTGTATTGATTAACTACTCCTGGGCATTGTCTCTGTATTGTGCTTGATATGTCCAGTGACACCCCATTGGAAAAACAAATATCCCTTTCCCAGAAGATATCAAGGGCAAATTTCTCTTTGGTTAAGGATCAGATTTTGTATCCATGTTTTTACAGTGCTGGGATTTTTATCTTGTTTGTGTCCGTGCGGGACATTGTCTCTATGAGTTCATATGTGTACCATTCTTGTTGTGTATGGAAGATGCTGGCTCTCTGAAGTCAGCTACCACTCATGGCTGTTCCTCCTGTACATTTTCTCTTATGCATTGATTCCTGAACATTGGGGGGAGGGGTTTGATGAAGATAATTGATGTCAGACCAGTGTTTCAGAGTTTCTCACTCTCCTTATGTTTTTCAGCAATGGGTCATTCTTATGGGAAAATATTTTCATTAAATATATTACTGCATTATGCAAAAGTTTTTCTTCTTATTGTTGGTTATATTAAAAATAAACAAAAGCCATCTTCAGGAAGTACCACATATGCCACATTGGAACATGCTTATTATGGTCAAAACTAAGTGTGACAAGACAAAATATGTCTTTTTAAAAAATAATTAACCTATAAGACTACTGTATGCAAGTGGCTGCACTGCTCATCCCAGCACTCATAGAAATTAAGCAGTGTGTCTTCATTTCAAATTATGTACAGATGTTATAATAATGGTTAAAATAGCAGAAATAAGTGTATAATTTCCAAAATGTTACTGAGACTGGCTTAATATTCCTCCATATTTACCACTTCTTATAATACAGTATACTAATCATCATCATATGACTCTGACAGGATAAGTTAACAAATTATTCATCTTAATATTTAATGACGTGTTTGATTAAATATCACGAAATTATTAAAACGATCTCCACCCCCAAGAAGCTAACAACTCAGCTGAAATGAAATGTATGCTGATATCTTTATGATACATTAGTTAAGTCTGACATGTATCTACCACAGTGTTATTAACATTCAGTGGGAGAAATCCATTCCAGCTTAGATAACAACAACAGCTTTATTAAATTGTATATTTTCTTTGAAAAATTATTATATATGTATGTTTATGTGTGTGTACACATCACACACACACACACACACACACACACACACACACACACACACAGAACTGAATTAGGGTCTCTGCTAAAATAGCAACTACTGCTCACTGCTAAGCCATCTCTCCTGCCTCAGAATATCACACTTCTATAGCATTTCTAGAGTTGCAGAAGAATTATAACAAGGAAGGAGATCAATGCTAAATTGACAGTGAGGCTTGAGTTCTCTGCACTACAAAGTAGTGAGGCATCAGGGAGATGACCCACTGGATGGAAATGTTAGCCACAGAAGTTGGATGATCCCCTAGAATGTAAGTGAAACATTGGATGCAAAGGCACACATTTGTAATGACAGCAATCCTACAGGAAACACAAGACAGATATAAGGGAATTGCCTAGATGATCTCAGGCCAACTAGCCTGCAATGCACAGTGCTGAAGTAAGGGCATATTCGTGTCTTTACAAGCATTACAGTGAGCAGATATGTAAAGGCATAAAGTTAATTAGCAGTTAGTAGAACTAAGAAAAGGAGTTGTGAATGTTAGTGGTCAATGTAAATGAAAACAGTTTCTTTCAGATGTGAACTTTTAAAATCTGCATTATGTCAGTGACTACACACACAAGCCTACTCTAAAAAACTACTCAAGATGAATTGTCCAACTGTCAATTTATGTGAGTGAATGGTATATTAATCAAATTGTATTTTAAAAGTCTGTTAAAGAAAGAGAAATGTACTGGTGGATATGAATTTGCCATAGCAATACATGGTAATAAGTGTTATTAGATGCTGTGTGACAAAACATATCCCAAGGAAACACAAAACACATGTGTACTCACCCCATATAGGGATTCCATGACAGTCCAAAATATGCATGCTAGAAATGTCCAACATAGTGAACCAATCAGTTTTATTTAGGATTAATTACAGGAGTAAGGTCAATGGATTATTTACAGACACAGAAATGACTTAGACAGCTGTATCACCAAATTCCACACAGCCTGAGTTGACAGCTCACAAAAGCTAGGAACCTGGAATACACTGAGAAGCCTGCAGGCAAGTCAACACATGGGTGAGGGCCCTTTGCATGTGACTCTGTTGCTCCTAGTCTCTTTCAGACAGTTTGGCTTATCTCTGCTTTTTCCAGGCATCTAATCTAGTCTCTTAGTCTTCTTTGCAGCAGGTCTTGTTGGAGTCTTCTTTGCATCTTGGCTTGTTTTAGAGGGACTATCAGTAATCTCCATTATTTATTTTTGGAAAGAAAGGACCTAGTGAAATTCATCAGTTTTGGGGACTTCGTTGAGATATTCTGAATTGTTTATCTTCTGGTTTAAAAAGCTCCCCTAGAGGACAGACTGCTTCAGTTTCAGAGTAAACGGCTACAGAACAGTAAAGCAACACTCAACGTTAGAAGTCTCTTGAAGGTGATAGTCACCTCTATGCTTCTAGGGACTAGCCAAAGTGCTGGCTGTCGTTCTGGCATCTGATTTACTTCCACGGTGTATAACACTGTTTTGTTGTTGCTGCTGCTGTTTTTGTTTTCTGTCATCCAACTCCTCTTAGGCTCTGAATGAATTTCATCAAGTATAGGTCAGCAGAATATACTGAAGTTAGGTTGTGAACTACAGCTGTCTGGCTGTGTGTACTGTACTATGGAACACTACAATGTGCTATTTTTATATACCTTCCTTTTCTTCCCTGATTCCCATACACTCTTCACCCTTTACCACCACTAGAAAGTGTAGTTCTATGTTCAGATTGACTCCTTAAGGTATTCATATGTAAGAAGAACATACTTAGTAAAGCAAAGGGGTGAGGAACAGGTGGAACTATTCATTAAACTGCTTCATTTTGTGCGTGTCATCTTCATGCGCTAACATATCACTCCCTATCACATAGACAGGAGTCATGATTATACGTCAGTCAAAAATGGATGGAATGATTCATTCATTATGTAAGTAATAAATACCCGATGAGATTTTTATCGTTGTATATATAAATATATCCAATTAAAATGATAAAACTTAGAAAATATTGGAACATGTTACTGAACTTATGGAAACATGAACACTGTTTTATTCAATAAATACGATAAATGATGTTTATAAACAACTGATGAAGGTATGCTGTGTGAGCTCTAGAAAAATATGGGGCTCAGGTACTTCCATTATCTTGGAGAGAATGTGCTACTCCACCTGAATTTAGATGTGTACACCAGTCTATAAGTATCTTTTGATAGTTATTTTTTCAAAGATTGTTATCAATGGGCATGATTGATAAAGACACAAATGTTGCTAGCATCTGTTTCTTTCCTAGAGAATAGAAGAAGAGATAAAAATTTCTGGTTCCCTCTAACTGGTGACTACCAAAATGTCACCAATTAAAAAAATAAGGGGTATTTAAATTCATGAGGAATTTGGTAACTGTTTTGTGAACCAGCATTAGATGATATACTGGTTGAGTTGACACAAGGTATGGTGGTTATCTTGGAAGAGGGACATCATTGAAGAATTGTCTTCTTCAAAATTGGCTTGTAGGCAAGTTTGTGAGACATCTGATTCACGATTTTATGGAAGAGATCAGCTAACCGTAGACAGTGCAGCCTTAGCTAATGGTTCTGGGATGCATAAAAAATGCAGAACAAGCAAGACATAGATAGTAATTGAGCACAAGATCCATGCATCAGTTCCTGCCTCCAGCATCCTGCTGTATGTAATTCCAGCCCTGACTTCTCTCAAGGATGGCCTTGACTAAATGATGATTACAGTGTGGAAGTGTTAATTAAGAGTAAGCTTTCCCTCTAAGTTGCTTTGGCCATGGTGTTTAAAACAGCAATAGGAAGCAAACCAAGACAGATACATACAATCATTTATTTATTTCATATGTAATCAACATATTCATTTATATATTATAAAGCTTCTTATTTTTCACAAACCATGCATGTCAGAAAAATCAAGAAAATACACCCATTTAGTAAATGCATACAAAGTGCATAGTACAATTGCTTTTTTTGTGTGTGTGTTCACATGTTTGTTCCATGTTTATTCTTATGAAAACCATACAAAAGTTTTGCTCTTACTTTCTAGATAAGGAAATTGAATGACTATCAACTGAATACAGTCAAGTGGGTATCTACCCCAAATGCTGAGCCTTTGTTATGAACTGCCACTGCTTTGACATATTCTGACATGTAACAGCATTGGTACTGTTATCAACATTAATATGGGCTTTTCATATATGTAACAATACTGGTACTATTACCAACTTTATTATGGGCAGCCTTTTATCTTCAGGCATCTCCTTAGCATATACCTTAATGCTCGTCCAAGTTTTGCAATTCTTCCTTTGCCTCCACTGTTTTGGAATTGTATATGTGAAGCACCATGCCTAGGTATAACCTCGGTTTTAACAATGATTTAACTAGTAATGAAAGAGCTTAAGGAACTCATTCAGTTTGCTGATGATATGATGCAGATATAATCAGCAAAGCTATTTCTTTAATTTTAGCATGAAATTACTTTTTAACATGTGACTAATATGCAGGGGCATTTTAAATAATGTCTAGGGCATAATGTCAAGGTGGATGATGGACCCTTGCTTGGATCTCAGTCCTATGCTGCAACTGATTTTCTTGGACCAGTTTCTCTTTGGAGAATCTCATGTCTCCTTTCTGAGCCTCTTGGGCTCAAGTAAGAAAATTGTCTCATATGACTTTCTACATAATGAAGTGTCAGAAAAGTGTAAGGTATTATGAAAAAAACTAGGTCAGAAGTACTAAATCCATAAAATTTTATAGCACTCACTTTTCTCATTAAGGTAGCAGTATAGCTTCAAATCAATAATTTACTGTTCATTCAGTCTTCGTATGTAGGTGTGGAAGAGCAGAATGCCAGGGTCTAAAAACCTCAGATCCGTGTAGCTACCAGTGCGTGGTATAACCTCAGGCAGGTCCCTGGTCACTGACATTTGAAAAATTAGGAACATATAACCGACTTATTTGGTAGAGAGTTGCAAGAATATAATGTAATTATGAAGTAACTTCTAAGTGGCTTGTGGGTTACTTATGCTAGCAGAGTTCTCGTGATTCAATTTCCTATATGAAATTACAGAATTCAAACTAGAAAAAATTGACAACTAAGTATAGCAGTTCAGAGAAGTGCTGTGCTGACTTTCACGTCTACACTTTACTTTTTCATCAAGATTTTGACCACAAAATTAATAAGCTAACAAAGACCTTACAATTGTAGCTCAGTGGCCTATAGCACAAGGTGTTTTAAGAATATTCAAAATATAACGAAAGTATGCTTGTTGGCATATACCTGAAATTCCAAACTGTTTGTTTGGAATTACAGAACTGTATGTCAAAAAGGGCCATGTGAAAAACAAACCAGATAAATCCCATAACAATAAAGAAAAGACAATAGAAGCATGAAATTTTTGTGATGTTTAAGCCATTATGTTTTTTTTTTTTTTAATGTTGGAACAAATTGAATATACTAACAATTTAGTATTCTGTTTATGTTGGATTAAAATTTGTTGTAACTATACAACAAACTGTGGTTGTATAATTACAACCACATGTTGGTTCAAGAATCTTTACCTGTAATAAATGTCTGGTTTACCGTTACTACTGCTCCACTGAAAATCATGACCTTAATTCATATCCAAGAACACAAATAGTGACTTTTCAATTATTTTTTCTCTTTTATCTGAACACTTGTTAAGTAGCTGTTCTCTTCTGTTCTCAATTCAATGTCACAAAGGGTTTCTCATAATGTAGGAATGGGTTCATAATTTTAAAAGTCATAACTGCATTGTATTTCTTTGGGAACTGCTTGTGTATCGTCACTCCTTGTATCTTTTTAGAGCCTGTAGAATTCTCACAGGTGAAACAGATATCATCGTTTACGAAAGCTATATGTCAGAGGCATCTGAAAACTTAATCTCAAACAATGTACCCATTTGTACAGTGAGGCTTAAAAGATGAATGGATTTCTTCTTTTATATACTGGATCCCATTTTCAGAGTTGTACACGTAAGATTCAATATATCTATAAATCCTGTAAACTTATTGACAATTTCTATTCAATTCAAGAATTTTTCCTCTGTAGAGAAAAGCCCTTAGCTTTTACTAGATTTTTGAAAGGTGTTTTTAGTTTAAATATATATATATGTTTATACACACACACACACACACTATATATATATATATATATAGTGTGTGTGTGTGTGTGTGTGTGTGTGTGTGTGTGTGTGTGTGTATTCTAAGTACATGAGATTGAACTTGGGTCCTTGAATGTCCTACAAATGAACTACCATTGAACTATGTTCATAGCCCTAAAAGCAATTTTAAAAGTAGAAATGTTCTTTATATTCATGGTTAAGTGATTGTTTTCCATCACTGATTAACGTTAATTTGACACAAACTATACTTACATGGAAAAAGAGTTTCAATGAAAGATTATCTACAATGAGGTGTTGATATGTCCCCCCCCCCCCCCCGTGTGTGTGTGAGTGTGTGTGTGTGTGTGTGTGTGTGTGTGTGTGTGTGTGTTATCTTAACCAAGTTAACTGATGTGTTAAGATCCATCCCACAGTGGACAGCACAAATCCCCTAAGAGGAGTTCATGAATTGTATGAGTGAACTGAGCTGAACAGAAGCAAGCAAACAAATTTTCACTCACTTTTCTCTTCTTTTAATCACTAATATGATATGACGAGTTTTTTAAAGTCCATGGCTTGGATTTCTCACAATGATGGAATATAAGCTGAAACACACCTCGTCTCCTCCTGAGCTTCTTTGTGTTGTGACATTTTATCATAGGAACAACAAAATGAAAATATCATCTTCACATTTGTAGACATTAGAAGAAGAAATATTGAAACTGTTGCTCATGAAGAAAGTGACTGGACAAATGTGTTAGTGTGGAAATTATTAATGACTTACTTTCACAGATTTACCCATAAATTGAGAAAGTATCAGACCATTAGTCTTTATATAAAAAAAAGGAACTAATAAACATTGGAAGGAGATGCAAGACTGCAGCCATCATCTTTCGTAAGTCCTTTCAGTCAGAAAAAGTAATAGGTATAGATTTTCTGTCACAAAGGAGAAAAGCTGCCATCAAATGCAGGTTGGTTTATGATAAGTATTTGCTTTTGTGGGAACAAAATTCACTCTGCCTCTTGATTTATCAACTCTGACCACAGATCCCTGTCTGAGGACAGTCAGAGTGGCATATTGACTCTAGAGCTCCATGCATTGATTTTTGAATAAGAGATGCTTTACAATCAATGAAACATTAGAATAAACTGGGGTTCTGTAATTCAATGGTCCTGGCAAGGAAGTTTCTACCATCTTAATTGTGATGATGTTTCAAGAATGATGGGATGAAAATGTTAGGTGCCAGATGGGAAAGAGGACATCAAGAGAACAAGGCCTTTGAATCAACTCAGCAAGGTAAATATGAGCTCACAGATGCTGAGCCAGTATAGGTCTGTATAGGTCTGCACCAGGTCCTCTGAGTGTATGTTGTAGCTTTTATCTTAGTATTTTTAATAGGACTTTTGAATGTGAAAATGAGTGGGTCTCTGACTCTTGTGCCTGGCCTGTTCTGGGATCTCTTTTCCTTCTATTGGGTCGCAGTGTCCATTTTCGGTATGATATGGTAGTTTTTGCTTCACCTTATTGTATTTTATTTTATCCTTGGTTGTTATCTCCCAGAATAATTAGAAAATAATTAGAGAAGCCTGTTATTTTCTAATGAGACATGGAAAGGGAGTAGATCCAGAGGGGAATGGAGAGGAGGTGGGAGAGAAACTGGGAAAGCAGAGAGGGGAAATTATAATCGGGATATATTATATGAGAAAGGGATCCACACACCCCCTATCCCACATCCACCCTCTCCTCCCTCCAGTTTGCCTCTATGAGAGTGCTCCTCCACTCACTCACCCACTTCTGCCTCACTCCTCTAGCATCTTTCTTTGCTGGGACATGAAACCTCTACAGGACCAAGGGCCTTTCCTCCCATTAATGTCTGACAAGGCTGTCCTCTGCTAAATGTGTATCTGGAGGTATGGATTCCTCCATGTATACTCATTGGTTGGTGGTTTAGTCTCTGGGAGCTCTGGGTGGTCCAGTTAGTTGATACTGTTCTTCCCCTGAAGTTGCAATCCCCTTCAGATCCTTCAGGTTCTTCCCCTAGCTCTTCCATTGGGGTCCGTGGACTCAGTCTGATGGTTGGGTATGAGTTTCTGCATCTGTATTGTGATCTATTTTCAATAAAAGTGATAAATAATTTTAGGTTTGAGTATGGTATCACCTAGAATGTAACACATTGTCACCGTCAAAGAAATATTCTCACATAAGAAATATTTATTCTGACTTAGAAACTAATGTGGGACACTGTTTCTCCTATCACTAAGTCCATGGCTCCAAGATAGATGGATAGAAATGGAGCTAGTCTTTTCCCATACCACCTGTAATGCAATTAGAAATATGTTTACTTCCTGTATCTATTACCTCAAGTACATGTCCTTCAGGAAAGAACATAACAGTGGTTCCACTTACATTGAAGCAAGGAATACGACATAGGCTTATTGTAGTGATCAGTCCTATTCAAAGAGAGGCTGCTTTAATAAACAGAGTGACTGAGACAATTGGCCTGGGGAGAAGTATCTTGCTGGTTGGTGCACAGTGAAGAGAGAGAGAAAGAAGTGTTGACTACAGATGTTACTCTAAACCACATTTTAAAATCACCATGTTCTATAACAGCAGTTACCAAGTGACTACCATAATGCAGTGCTACTAGCCCTGAAATGAAGTTTACTAGCTAAAGAACCATGGCCAGTTGACAACATCAGAGCCATTGTGGTATAAAGTGAGTTGCTTGGTTTAGGGAAAAAAAAAAAAAAAAGGAACTTCCAGATTCAGGAATTGAGTAGTACTGACAAATGTAATGCGAATACCCTTAAAGAAAAGGCATCTGAATTTGTGAGAAGAGAAGTTTGTTCCTCCATATGATTGGCTCTCTGTATTTTAATTCATCTCAGGTCAGTTCAGTCAATTCCAAACTCAGCAGGGTTTTGCACTGCTTATTTCTTGATGCCAGATTTTCCTTTTCTCAATGTTATAGTCTCAGGTTAACATCAGGGAAGAGATTGGCCAAAGATCTCAGAGGCAGAAGAGAACCCAAACTCACTACTCTCAACAAATATTTGCCCTCAGACAGACTGAGGGACCTGGTGAGTCACAGCTAGTCTCTCTCTGCACTATAAGCAAGACTGCATTTTACCTGTTGTCCCAGTCTGGAAACCGGATATTCTTCACAGATCCACAGAGGCCATCCTCTCCTGTAGATTGTGCCATGGGTGTAGTACTTTTAGTTGGACACAGTTAGTACTAATTTATCTGAAATTCCAACTTCACCTCAGATCTTTATTTTCCCAACATCCAACACTGTCTAGTAAGTAATCTTTTAATAGGTACCTTATTCATTGCATTGATTATGACTGGGCTTCCTTGGTTCTGTCTTAGTTGTGAAATAATTATTTCCTAGCATCCTTGATAAAATGGACATAGCTTGGAGATAAACCAATGAATGAGTCAGGGAAGTTCTGGACCCAATCAAGAACAGAATTTATCATCAAATAGTGGCATAGCAAATTGGTTGCACTGAGTGTGATTTTCTTCTACTCCAAATACTCCAAATATAATAAAAAGGAAGCTTCTGGATCCACTTCTAGAATGAGGAAGAGATTCTGTTATTTTAAGCACACAAATAGGAATGGCAGCAAGCAGATTCCTACCTGCTGGTTTCCACTTAACCTTTAGAAACCATGACCTCATTTCACACAATTCTAATGGTTAGACACCCATTTCACTATAATGTAAGAGAGAGACAAATAGAAAGAATAGAATGGAAAGTTAAGCCCTTTCTCCTCATAACAATAGTTATCTATTCTAAGTGCTTCAGCTATTGATAAACACATGTCAGCATTTACCTATTTATTCCGTTGGAGAAAACTGGGTAACTCTTAAGTGTTTTGCCCTCCAGGCTTACATTAAAAGTTAATTACCACCACATGGGACAAGTCTCAGGAGGCTCTGACAGTCTTCAAGTAGTATCTGCAACTCATGCATCTCACATTAGCCCCTGAGTTGCTCACCTCATCATCTACAATAGAATGCTTCCTCTATAAGCAGAAGCTCACCCATTGAAAGATCCACAACACTATTAGTGAGTATTATGTTGAAGAAGAGAAACTACTGCAAGAATGACTTTAGAGCTTTGGGTTACATTGTTAAGGACAAAGAACCATGGGATATGTGGCCTCAGATGTCAATGCTTGACTGCAATGTGATATACACAATGAGACAAAATATGTAACTTCCCATGGCTCTGTTACAAGTCACATTTTATTTCAGTTTAAAGTTTAATTAATATACACTTTTTAATTATTATATTCATCCACTTGTTGTTATTTCTAGTATATATGTATTATATATTATACAATTGTTTTATATATATATATATATATGTGTGTGTGTGTGTGTGTGTGTGTGTGTGTGTGTGTGTGTGTTATGAATAGATGAATAGTTAGGATTTTCTGTTGGTAATTATTATGTGATTCCAGGACAGCGACCACACCTGTTTATTTATTAAACTCATCATTAAATTCATAAAGAGCCTTCCAATATGGTTCCAGGGAAGTGGGGATTGCTGCCAGCAGTTAAAAAGAGGAAAGAGTTAAAATGAAGTATTTGGTAGTGGGGGTTTAAATAATTATAATAGAAAAGGAAAAAGAGAGAAAGACCAATGGTTTACTGGAGAATAAAACGACTTATGAAGAAACAAAGAAGGTAAGAAAGTAAAATTTCACATGACTGATTGAATCGGACCAGCAAAACATCTGAAAATCTACTACTTGCATCAATGTCAAAAATTCCAAAGTGAGCAGGTGATCTGAGCATGCAGCTGACATCCATTTTCACACTTGCTTGGTCTATAAAATACTTCCTTAGCTTTCTTGAACAAAGACACCACAGTGGGCTACACAAGGTGTAGAAAAGGCAAAGAAAACCATTCCGTCTCCTCCGCATGCATTAGTCATTCTCTGCCTTTGAGCCTGTGTCTTAATTGCCTTGCCTGTCTTATTAGATTGAAAACCCACTGGGTTGGGACCATCACTACTAAGGTGCGCAGCACTGAGCCTGGCAGGTGATCAGCACTCAATAAATGTCTATGGTGACTATAAACCAATGTATAAATCTCAGAAATAGGCATAATAATGGACCTGACAGATTAATGCCTCAGGCTATTTTTGTACAGCAGCATGGGCCAGCCAAATCAAAATCAGACACCTCAGATTCAATTCTTCTCAGTTTTGCATGTGATTTTCAGTCTCTCGCAGTTTTTTCCTGTGACAGACAGGAAGAAATGATAGTCAAACTTTTCAACATAATTGCATTAAAATGTATTTTCTTAGCCCTCTTCCTTCTTTTTGGTCCTCTTCTCAAATGGCTGTTGACCCATTATGTAGATACTATTGCTTTTCCATTATTGATGGAGTGGTTTCAGATTCTGCTGTAGATGTTTTACATGGTCTATATTCTCAAGACTTCATTTTTGTGGTAGATTTTTCCTCAGAGGCAGAAGCCAAATGATAAGAACAACTGGTATAATGGCACATGCCCATTTTCCTACCACTTGAGGGTGCTAATCAGGTGGAAGTTAAATTTAAGAGATCCTATCTCAAAAAAAAAAAAAGAAGAAGAAGAAGAAGGCTTGGTGAATTTAGGTCAGTGGTGGGTATTTGCTTAGCATGCCCATGACTTTAAGTTCAACTTCCAGCAAAGCAAAAATATAACAACTATAAATATCCACTTCACATTTGTTTGTGTCCTCTGAGGTAACTGAGAAAGTATCATTGCTATTTTTCCTTGGATAATGTCAGGTCCAGAACAAAAGTCTGGGAACAAATGTCTAACTGTGATGACTTTTGGCAAAACAAAGTGCATGCTTGTCTCCACGATCTCTAAACATCACATGTAACTATTACAGGGTCCATGGTGTCATCTGGCTACTCTCAGCTCTTCTCACCCCACATATCCTACCCTAAACTTTTCTAGCTCATGGGCTTCCCTTCCACTAGCTTCTATTTCCTATATAATCCTGTTATTTTGGTTCTCTCTCTCTCTCTCTCTCTCTCTCTCTCTCTCTCTCTCTCTCTCTCT
>JANHMN010000017.1:44840421-44853443 GCA_030674055.1 Rhabdomys pumilio
TCTCTCTCTCTCTCTCTCTCTCTCTCTCTCTCTCTCTCTCTCTCTCTTTCTGTTTTCTTTGCTACCTCTCTTTTCTCTTCCTCTCTTGCTACTCCCTTCTCCTCTTCTGTGAATCAGTTTGATCTGCTGGATATACTATGTCTTCTACTTTCTTTGCCTACTCTGGACTCTTCCAGATCCCTCTGGCTGTACTTTTCCCCATATATACAAGGAGTGCCTTCTACTCAATCATATCTTAGAGTGGTTCTCACGTTATACATCTGGTACCTAACTTCCCACTTTATTCACTTAATGCCAACACATATAAAACTTTTATCTCCTTTTGTAAACTTGAAAAAAAATTATGAAACCTTCAGGGAGTTGAGATTTTGATTTACCTCTTACAAAAACCATGAGAAGGCCCTCTCTCCTTGCCCTGGGGCTCCTCCACTTTCCCCAACAACCAGGAAAATGGGCTGAGGAGTTTCATGTGTACACCAAAGACGAATTCCCTCTAAGCTCCTTAACTATCTTCTGTCTCTACTCCTTATCTGTCCAGGCAGATTTTCAATCAACTTAAGACTGCAAACACCTACAAATTAGAATGAATAAGCAGTGGACTTGCTGGAAGCATATGTAAACTAGATACGTCTGACAAAACTCCAACCAGCCTCAGCCTGCCTGTTTGTACCAGTGTGAACCAGCACTTCCAGACAGCTCCAAAGCTGCCTTCACTTCACTAGCCCCAGGTGGTCCTACATATCCTGGGCCTGCTCTTTTCTTTTCCTTCCTGGCCTTGAGCAGCATTCTAGCCTTCCCAGACCCTGACAAAGATGCCCTAATGTCAGCTCAGAAGGAGTTACAGAGGAGATTTTTTTCATGCCTTGAATGGCAGCTTCAAAAGAAACTGGGACAAATGGCTAACTGTGGTGCCTATTGGAATACTAAAGAACACAGTGGCTTCCAAACTCTCTCAGCATCTCAAGTACCTATAATAAAATCCATCCTGGCATCCTGGATCATCTCCCTTCTGTTTGCATCCCCATTCTAAACTTACCTCATTCATAGGTTTCCCTTCCACTAGCTTCTTGTCCCTATATAATGCTGCCATTTTGATCGTATGCTTTCTTGGCTCTCTCTGTCTCTGTCTCTGCCTGCCTGTCTGTCTGTCTGTCTGTCTGTCTGTCTGTCTGTCTGTCTGTGTCTCTCACTGTATATACTGAAATTCATTTTTTTCCTTTTATTGGATATTTTCTTTATTTACATTTCAAATGTTATCCCCTTTCCAGATCTCCCCTCCGGAAACCCCGTACCCCATCTTCTCCCCTGCCTCTATGATCGTGCTCCCCATCCCACCCACTCCTGCCTTCGTGCCATGGCATTACCCTACACTGGGGCATTAAACCCCCATAGGATCAAGGGCCACTCCTCCCACTGATGTCCAATAGGGCCATGGGTCCTTACATGTGTACTCTTTGGTTGGTGGTCCAGTCCCAGGGAACTCCAGGGGGTCTGGCTGGGGCTGCAAACCTCCTCAGCTCCTTCAGTCCCTTCTCCAACTCCTCCATTGAGGAACTTGCACTCAGTCCAAAGGTTGGCTGCAAGCATCCGCCTCTGTATTTGTCAGGCTCTGGCAGAGACTCTCAGGAGACAGCCACATCAGGCTCCTGTCAGCAAGCACTTCTTGGCACCTGCAATAGCATCCTGTTTGACCACTGTATGTGGGATGGATCCCCAGGTGGGACAGTCTCTGGATGACCTTTCCTTCAGTCTCTGCTCCACATTTTGTTTCTGGACTTTCTTCTGTGAGTATTTTGTTCTTCCATCTAAGGACTGAAACATCTACACTTTGGTCTTCCTTCTTCTTGAGCTTCATATGTTCTGTGAATTGTATCTTGGGTATTCTGAGCTTTTGGGCTAATATCTACTTATCAGTGAGTGCATACCATGTGTGTTCTTTTGTGACTGGGTTATCTCACTCAGGATGATAATTTCAAGTTCCTTCCATTTGCCTGTGAATTTCATGTTGTCATTTTTTTTAACAGCTGAGTAGTATTTCATTCTGTAAATGTATCACATTGTCTGTATCCATTCCTCTGTTAAGGGACATCTGGGTTGTATCCAGCTACTGGCTATCATAAATAAGGCTGCTATGAACATAGTAGAGCATGTGTCCTTATTAAATGTTGGAGCATCTTCTGGGTATACGCCCAAGAGTGGTATACCTGGGTCCTAAGGTAGTACTATGTCCAATTTTCTGAGGAACAGCCAGACTATTTCCATACTGGTTGTACGAGCTTGCAATCCCACCAACAATGGAGGAGTGATCCACTTTCTCCACATCCTCACCAGCATCTGCTGTCACCTGAGTTTTGGATCTTAGCCATTCTGACTGATATAATCACAGATTCAATGCAGTCCTCATCAAAATTCCAATTCAATTCTTCATAGAATTAGAAAGAGCAATTCTCAAACTCACTTGGAATAACAAAAGACCCAAGATACCAAAAACTGTTCTCAACAATAAAAGACCTTCTGGGGGAATCACCATCTCTGACCTCAATCTGTACTACAGAGCAATGGTGATTAAAACTGCATGGTATTGGTATAGTGACAGGGGTAGATCAATGGAATAGAATTGGAGTTCCAGAAATGACCCCACACACCTATGATCACTTGATCTTTGACAAAGGAGCTAAAACCATTCAGGGTATAAAAGACAACATTTTCAACAAATGGTGCTGATTCAACTGGTGCTCAACATGTAGAAGAATGCAAATTTATCCTTCCTTATCTCGTTGTACAAAGCCTAAGACCAAGTGGATCAAGGACCTCCACCTAAAACCAGATACACTGAATCTAATAGAAGAGAAATGGGGAATAGCCTCGAGCATATGGGCACAGTGGAAAATTTCCTGAACAGAACACCAATGACTTAAGCTCTAAGATCAAAAATCAACAAATGGGACCTCATAAAATTACAAAGCTTCTGTAAGGCAAAGGACACTGTCAATAGGACAAAACTGCAACAGATTGGGAAAAGATCTTTACCAATCCTACATCTGACAGATAGATAATATTCAATATATACAAAGAACTCAAGAAGTTGTACTCCAGTGAACCAAATAACCCTGTTTAAAAAATGAGGAACAGAGCTAAACAGAGAATTCTCAGCTGAGGAAACTCAAATGACTGAAAGGCATTCAAAGAAATGTTCAGCATCCTTAGTCATTAGGGAAATGTAAAAAATGAACCTTGACTCTCTCTTGGTATTTCCTCTGCTTGCTTCCCCACTCACAGCTATTTCAGCCTATTTTCCATGTGAGTCTCCTATTTCTCTCCTGGCTCTGTACTCTTCAAGATACCATTGACTATGCTCTCCCTCATGTCTACAACAAAATGCTTCTCCTCAACCATATCTTGGAGTGGTCATGTCCTCACTTTAGACATCTGGTTGCAAAATTCCCACTTCATACAGATATCAAATTGGCATATGGAAAACACAGTAGGTTAATCAGGTTCCTTCTGAGGGAAAAACATAATGAATGGTGCGTGCAGAACTTTTCAAAATAGGAAAGGCATCCAAGGGCAATGACAATATCCTGTGCTGTTTTGGGAGAGTCTAGTTTTCCTCTGACAAGTAACTCCATGGGAAGTTTCCCATGCTTGTCATTGGCATTTGTTAGATAACGCATGACTCTTTGGAGAAGCACCATTATCCTATGTGACCTCACTCAGTCCTATCTATCTGTCTGTCTATCTATCTATCTATCTATCTATCTATCTATCTATCTATCTGTCTATCTATCTATCTTCCATCTATCATCTATGATATATATATATCAATCAGATACGTGTGTATATATATCAGATATGTGTGTATATATATCATATGTGTGTGTATTAAGCTTGTAAAAGAATATCCTTTTCTATGGGTTTTTAAAACTTTCTTCCTGTTATTTATGTCTCCTATTCCTTTTTCTTTATATTACCCGTCTTACCTCCTCCTAAATTAATCTAACTCTAATATTCTCATTACCCACCTCATTGTGTATCTTATAGTCTTGCTCTCACCTTTTTTTCTTCTCACAATCCCTTTTATTTTCTCATCTTCAGGTGACAAAATACAATTGAAACAGTCAGAGCTAGGACCCACAAGTAAAAGAGAACAAGCAGAGTTTGTCCCTTTGAGACATGGTTATATCAATCAGTGTATCTTTTAATTCTATCGATTTTCCTGCACATTTCATGATTTCAATTTTTATGGCCGAATAGTATTTCACTGTGTATGTATGCTACCTGTTCATTATCAATTTATCAACTGAAGGACATCTGGGTTGTTTCAGTTTCCTAGTTCTTGTGAGTAGAGTGGCAAGAGAGAAGACAAGGTTAGTGTAAATGGTCTTTAACATTTATGAAAACATAATATAATAGTCTTTAAATTTTAATTTTTACTTACATGGTGTGCCAGTTCTATCTACCTGTGAGATAAGATTATGAGATTTTTAAGGATCCACTAGTTGTCTTTGGTAAATTTTTATTTTTACCTTTCTTTTCCTGATCAATAAATAAAACAAACATTCGATTTAGATTACAGAAATTTGTAATGTGATCATTGAAATTATCTGAAAGTTGTAAAATATCCTTCAGTTACTTCAGTCTTTTCTGGTGATATTTGGAATATGTGTAATAACTCTTCTAGAACCATTCTTTTGTAAATATTATTACAAAGATAAACAGAGGTGTGTGTGTGTGTGTGTGTGTGTGTGTGTGTGTGTGTGTGTGTGTGTATGTGTGTGCGTGCATGCACTTGCTGGTGTAGGTACTATGATGGGTTCAGTGGAGGACATTGGGTATATTTTTCTGATCTTTTCTACCCTTGAGACAGGGTCTGTCACTGAACTTGTCATTTATGCCTGACGAACTGGACACTGAACTTGGATACTACACATTGCTTACCTTGTCATTCCCAATTGTGTACAGCCATGTCCAGCTTTTTATATGTGAACAGGGGTTTCATCTCAGGTTCTCATGCTAGCCCAAAAGGTACTCTTTTCCACTGAGCTATCACTCTTGCTCAAATATACGTTTTTTATATTTGGCTTCTAAAATGAGATAGTAATCCAAGGAAGCCTAACCTGTCAACATAACCTTGTAAAATACTTATAGCACTGGGCTTTCCTAGTTTGATTATTAATTTCCTCCTGCTTTGATGAATTTTGCATCGTAACTCTCCAGCTGCTTCTCTCTAGGTCTTTGTTAAGGCATGTATGAATATACATGCCATCATCATGAGCCAGCTGGCATGATTCACAGATCATGAGAGATACAGCTATCTGCTGAGAGACTGTCCACAACATTTCTTGAATTTGAGAATTCATTAGTGGCATAAACCTACATTTGGGGTTCTTTAAAGATAGGCCATGTATTTTCAAAATAATTTTAACCAAGAATAGTGTGGGGAGCTGACAGAAGGTGGCTATCATCCTTGCAGCCATCTTGAGCCATATACCCTGACAAGAGACTTGATTACAACAGCCTACATCAGCTGAGCACACTCTGATAACATCTTGTTTTAGATACCCAGGATCTTCCCTTGAGTGTGTGAGACTTAAAGGTGTGATTTAGAGCCAAGACTTAAGGGCTTGACTTAAGGTGTGATTTAGAGGTGTGACTTAGAAGTGAGACATATAAAAGGCGAGAGGTAGACAGAAGAGTTAGTTAGTTATTAGACATTAGGCACTTAGCACTTGGAAGAAGTAACTTGGAACGTGGAGGCACTAGGGACTAGGAACTAGGGACTAGGAACTCAAGACTTGGGACTTGGACTAGGAAGAGAGATTGAAGAATAAATGGGATTGAATCACACTCTGTCTGGTCTCCATTCTTTGAGTCCGTCCTCACTCTCTCTCTCTTGCTGAACCCAGACCCGCAGACCTGAACAGCTTGGGGCAGTGCGGGCTCTAACAGTTTAGCTCCCAAGGCTTTTGACAGTGCGGGTTCCAACATTGACAGAGTGATCTGTGACATTTTGGTCCCCAAACATGGGGCAGCTTGGACCGCAACAGATTAGTCTTAAAGTAGGAGTGTACAGTATGAGGTTAGAAAGCTGTGCCATGGAAAAGGAGCAAAATAAATGAACATTAATATTGTTTCTCTTAGTATGTGACTTGAATACACCTTGTATGTGTGAGTCAAATGTATATTAAATGAGATATACCTAAAGCTACTTATCTCTGTCTTTTTCCATAGGAGGGCAACGAATAGGCAATTTGTACTGATAAATTAACCTTCGTTTCTATAGGTAGAATATAAATGCAAATGGAGAATTCCTGTAGAAGAAGATAAGTATAAAGAAAAGAATAAAAGAATGAGAAATATGTATGACAAACTTTCCAGTCAAAGCTCATGCCTCAAGTTGCTCTATAGTATCATCAGTCTCTTCCAATCAGGCCTGTATTCTGTCAACACTTGAACTGCTTTCTTTTATCTGTGATATGCAAGAAATTATGTTATGTGCATTTAAATAGTTTTGAAATTATGTGGGAGAAATTATTTTTCTTTCTATATGTTGTTCCTATTTTCATCTTTTTAGAATTTAACACTAGGAGAACTTAAAGTTTCAGAAAAGTCTGAGCAGTGTCTCTGTGGTCCATGTTTTATTTCCATGATTTGTAGTCTTCTAGTTTAGGTATTCTGTACATTTATAGCTCTTACAGGGTCTACATCCAAAAAAGTATGAAACCCTGGTGCTGTGTGACTTAAGTCTTTATACACATCACTTCTTGTTTAGCTGACTTATGTTATATATTTATTAAATGAAGATTTTTTTCAAACTTACTGAATCAAACAAAATGGAAGTTTACTTATTTCATATTAACATCATGCTTTTAAGAATGATGCCTGTAAAAGTAATAATTGCTATTACATAAAAAATAAATCACACCATACTGTAGTTGTATAATAGATTCCCCATAAGCATGGGACTTATTAAAGTATCATAATTGTAACGTCAGAAGAATTATGTAATATAAAAAAGAATTATGAAAAGCATTCACATATCAATTGCTGTGTGCTTTCCCAGATATTGCTAGTTGATAAAATTTTAGTGAATTTAATACAGATCTTCAAACAATGGATCTATGATGTTCCTTTCATAAATATTATGAGGTTATTTGATTGGTTGTTTAAATGTCACTTGCTCAATGTTAGAGCCACTTTTGGCTTTCCATTTTCAACATAAATCCTAGCAATTTAAACTTTTATCTGACGATTATGAATACCTATTGGTATGCCTTTAAGCCAGCTCTACTGTGGCCAAAATAAAAAATAGTTAATATATATTAAGCACATATTATGATTTAAGCACTTTTCAAAGATCATACAAATTAATTCTCTCAAGATTATACAATAGAGGCACCATTTCATTCCCTTGAAATAGTCAAGAAGTTGGTTAAAGCTATTCATTTAGTAATTGATGTAGAAAAGACGTGGATTTAAAATGTCTTTTGGTGAAGACTTTTCTTTAAAAAAAAACTAGACACACTGATTCTAACCAAACCAGCCTTAGCTTTCAAGAGCTCTCTAGCTGGGTACTGTTGACATTACAACCATTCTTACCCAACCCAACCAAGAAATCTCTCCCTGTGTTTCACAGATTACTTGTCCCACATTGTTAAATATGCTAACTCCAGAAAGGTGTCTCCAAGAATCTAAGCTGCACGCTTTGCATATGCAAATTGTCAATTTTCTTTCTAGCATTCTTTAAATTATTTGCCTCAGTGTTTGTTGCTGTCTTAAGAAATTAGCACAGGAATGATGATTATTTTCATTGCCACTAGCTATAATGCATCAGACTCCTACAGTGTAGCTTGAGGGATTTTGTAGATTTTCTTCTTCCCATTAATATTTAAGATTGAGTTAAGGCAGACAAAACTGAATACATAACAAATAAGCATCAAGGTTACTCTTTATGGGTCAAACATAATGACAGCCTCAATTATTGTGATTCACTGCAAATGAAGGCAATGGAATTTACTAAAAATATGCTATAAGTTCTTTCTCTAGCTTTCTCTTATTCCGGCACTAAAAAATTAAATTTGGAATACTATTTTTTCAGCAATTGGATAGAGTTGAGGTTTAGTTACTCTTTTTTTTTTATTTTTCAGATTAATAAATGCTTTATTTGCATTCACTGGGCATCTTCTATCTGCGAGGCCCTGGGTTGTATGTTCTACAGTGATTACCCAGTCTTCATAAGAACTTATGAGGTAGGATTGATTACTCTCCCCAAAGAAACCGGAGATGGTAAGTGGAAGAGCACTAGGTTTCACACCAAGACAGTCTGGCTCTACAACATATGCAGAAAGTTAGTGTGATAGGCAAAGAAGATGAAAAGGAGGCAGGGATAAACAAATTATGACCCTGGTCCACTCCAGAAGATTCAGATGCATTTGGGATGGAAGAACATGGGACCTGGCATTTAGTAAACATTTTTCAACTGAAAATGTTAACTCCCTTTCATCCCCTATGTTCTGTCAATGTTGGTGCCTAATAGACATGGGATTTCAGTATGAGGCTAGGGATATAATTCAGTTGGTACAGTGCTTTTCTCAATGCATAAAGGCTTGAATTTGATTCCCAGAACCACATAAAACCAGCATGATGGTATGTGCTTTGAATTTCAGCAGTTAGAAGATAAAGGCAAAGAGACAAGAAATTCAAATGTTAACAAATAATCTAGGTTACTCATCTGTATGCCATAATATGTATAAGAAGCAAAGCCCTTAGGTTTTAAGAGGCAAAATTAAGGCATTTAATCTTCTGAAGAAGACCCAGGTTCCTTGAAACCACATAAACATATCCTGTTCTTAATTGAAATTATGCCTGTTGGTTCACACCTATTCTTTGGTTGTCCCCCATTTGCCAATAGCTCATGCTTGCCTAAAAGAAGATGACATTTTTTTTCTGAAGTCTATGTGATACTCTATCACTTGTTTACCCATATTCTGCTTTTATTTCCACATTTTTGTTATTTATTTTAAAGTCTCAGAAGATCTCTGTCATGATTAGACTTCATTGCATTGGCTGTGCTTTTTCCTCCTGATGACAGTGACACCTCAGCATTTTCACCAAAGATATTTTCCCACTAAGCCAATTCAGTTCAGTCCTTCCTAATGAATTCTATTTCATTCTCAAAACCTTGAGGCTTTTACCTCTTCAAGTGGAAGTTTGTCCTTTTACAGACTTCTTCATGTATTTGCCAATTAGTAATATGTCTGCCAAAATACTGTCAGGTATTAAGGATGAAAGGTGGTATCCAAACATTTAACTCTGATAGTTAATAGTCAGTGACAAAATGAATGGATTTAGAATCACCTAGGAGACACATTATAAGTTATGTCTATGAAGGTGTTTCCAGAGAAGCCTATCTGAGGAAGAACAATCTATCCTAAGTGTGGGCATTGTCTTGTGAACTGGAGTCTCTGATGACAAAGGAAACAGAAAGGAAGCCAGCCGAGCACCAGAATTCATCTCTTCTTGCTTCCTGACTGTGGAGACAAAGTGTTGGTCTCATGTTCCTTAAGGCATGGCTTCCCCACCATGAGTAACAACTATAACCTCAAATTGTGAGTCTAAATTAAATTTTTCTTTCTCAAAGTTTTTGGCAGGCATTTTGTCAAATGATGAGGAAAGAAATTTATATAATAGTTATGACAAAGAATCACAAGAATGTGAGACATTTCTCTGGTCAACCATGTGCCAGTTGTTGAGGTTTCTAAGGTAACAGTGCACAGGAAAACATGCTAGATGTCATCATATTTAATCTGACATAATAAAGCAGATGGTTCAAGTAGAGCATTCCTGGGCTTTCATTGGAAATAAACCTAAAACCCTGAGCAAAGATGAGGTGATCTGGATTTCATTCTTTTTCTTAAGTTCATACTTAAAATTCATAAACTCTCTTGTATGATGTCCAAAGTGTTAGCATTGAAGAAATGAGCATAGTTCAGGATGTTCTATGATTTAAGATAGCTTTTTGAACCCCTGCCAGGATGTCTTTGTTGTGTGTTGCTTTGTCTCAGAAGAGATGGCACATCAGTTTTCTTACAGATAAATATTCTAAGAGAGGGGCTGGAAGGAATGTGATTTTTCTGTCTCTCTCACTTTGGATGCGGTTTTTGAGATTAATATCACTTAACTTTCACAATTATGTCTTTAACATAGAAATGATTATCATTTCTACTGAATGGTTGAGCACATAACTTTATCATGAGAGACAGAAATGAATAAGCACCAGCAAAATAGCACAGTCCATCTCTAGCCTCTCAAACTCCCAAGGAAGATATAATATTCTGTCAGCCTTTGGGTATCACAGAGATAGACAGGAGTATTCTCAGAGTGTAGAGAGAAAGCTTACAAAAGAGTTGTCTTTTTTCTCAAATAGGTCACCCCTTAGGAGTAGAAGAATAAAATAGGCTGGGTTTCTATTCCTCTGTTTTAGAAAAATATCCAAAACCTTGTGACAGGAACAAATGTACGCTTAGGTTATTAAAAAATGAGTTAGCTATATCCTCAATTTCTTGAAACTTGATGGGATCTGGAAGTTTTCATTTCAGATAGAAATCACTCTGCCTGAGTGATTTTTTTTTAATATTGTGCATTTTATTTTTTTATTAAATATTTTCTAACAGAAAAGCTACACATTTGCTGGACAGAATTCATGTAATGTCAGTATATGAAATAAAACTTGAGGATATCTGGCCCAATCCTCATCTCCATAATCTGACAGCACTGTTTTCTATACTTCATCCCCACCAAGCTTTTTGTAAGGATGCCTTTTGTGTGATATACGCTCTCAACTGTAACAAAACCATGACAGATTTTGGCTTTGTACTGACTTCCTGTTATCTAACTTTAGCAAAAACTCTGTTTTCCTAAACCTAGGAATGATATAGAATGATTTTGAATTTCTGTGTATATATGTCTGTCAATTTATGTATTTGCTTAGAAAAAAAAGAGAGAAATAACCTCTTGAGTATAGGATACCTACTGCTTTAGGGCATAATCTGTTGCAGAATAGTTAAAATTGTTGCAAAACCAACTTTTTTTTTCATAATATATGATTGGATAGCTATTCTCTGGCTTGTTCTCCATCTGTGAGATTGGTGATTTATTGAATATACTAATAATCTTCCTTGAGAGCCATAGAGCAGCTAAGTCAATTACTTTTGAAGAAAAGTCAGTATCATTTTCTATTTTCTGTTTTTTTTTTTTTAAATGAGATGATTATGGCTGATTAAGAACACATCTGATTTTGTGAATAGAAATTGTTAAGTGTGAATGCATATCTTTATTTAGTCAACTAAAGAGGCAACATTTTTGTGGGATTTTCTTATTTTAAATATGTGGTCTTCTTTTCTACTTTCATTTGTGAAGACTATAACACTCAAGAGATAGTATCATGGATATCATCATCATTACTATAAAGTTTTATCAAATAATTACTAAGTCAGAGGTTTAATCTTTAAAAGAGAAGGTTTAGAAATCAGAGACCCTAAACATGCAGAACCTTATTTCTCCAAAGGAGGAACAACTTAGAAAGAATTCCATTTTCTTTCACCAACTTTTTTGACAGAATGCTACTTGTAGTAAAACGAGGAGGGATTGACATTGATTGGGATACTTTTACCACCAAGCTGGACCACTGCTTTGAAATTCAGATGTTCTCATGATCAGTAATGAAGTTAGGGTGTCCCCAGGCAGCTGCACTCAAGGTACTCAAGATTTATACTCATTCAGCTGTCACCCAGACTGATCCCAAGGTGAGGATTGGGCATGAGAATAGGTAATTAGGAAAATTTATTTTTGCATCAGACCACCAAAAAAAAAAATTCACCCTATTTTTTATTTTTCTTTGTGTTCTATTCCTTTATCATATCAAATGCTGTCTTCACCTCTAGATGCACAATAAGGTAAAGGGGAATGATAACAGCTCCCAGAAGTAATTGGTCTTCATTAGATAAAAAATGTCTGTCAAACAAATATTGTTCTAAATTGAGGACATTAGTTATCCCATGGGAAAGATGTTGGTATGTATGAGAACAGCCTAAAAGGATAAGAGAGTGCCTTATCCTGCCTCAGTCTGTAAGGGGAGATCACTATCAGTGAAGTATGAGAGTAGACTGACCTAAATTTAAATTCGGCCTTATAACTCCCTTGATATTGAAATATGGGTCAATTTCTCAAAATTCTAAGTTCATAATTTTATTATTGTGGAGATTTATATAGTTTACATATTTTCTGATCTCTGATGCAGATAAGAAGACGTGCCATGAGTGATTCACATATTCAGCTCAGTGTTTGGTGCTTGCCTATAGCTTGCTGTGTCTAGTCACCAAAGATTGGCAACAGAATCCCTATGTGTGAAGTCAGAATTTAAATAACCCACTTGCCAAATCTTCAAACTGCTCTGATTTGTTTGAGTTCTTACCACCAAAAAGAAGTATTTCTTAAAACAAAATGATGTGGTTTATTTTAGGCATGGCTATCAGACAATGGATACACAAGGAAATGTTACAAAGAGTATAGACAACAATGAATATAAAAAATCATATATGTATATATACATATATCAAATCTGGATACTGTTGTTAGACATTAGTTATAAATATATGTTTATTTTTATTAAGTAATATCTAATAGCAAAGTTTTCAAGGGCAAAAGTGAAGAAAAATTCAAAAACCATTAGGCTCGGAAGATGATTGCATAGTGTGTTTGTCTTACAAGTATGGGTAGCCAAATTTCATCCATAGGCTGTATGTTAAGAAAACCCTAGACAAAATGGTACACACAATCCCAAAGCTGACAAGGAAGAGATAGGCCAGTTCCTGAAACTCACTGTCCAGCCAGCCTAACATAGTTGGCAAGTTTCAGATCAGTAATAAACCTTGTGGAGGGTGCTGGAATAATGACACCAAAAGCAATCCCCAGCCTACACACACACACACACACACACACACACACACACACACACACACACA
>JANHMN010000017.1:44853453-44884888 GCA_030674055.1 Rhabdomys pumilio
ACACACACACACACACACACACACACACACACACACACACACACACATTCTCATGTACACTTGCACATGCATGAACATGCACATACATGCACACTCACACTAAAAATATTGAACTTAATTATCTATATGAAATATGTATTATTAAATGCATACTATATATTTATATAGAACAATGAGGCATTGAAACATTGTACAAACTCTAGACACTGCAGTAATCAGAAATCATTCTTTCTAATTTTCTACCTAAGGGAAACTGCTAGATTTCTTAGAGCTTGCTTAAGTTTTCTTTTCTGCGGTTTTAATAATTGATAAAAACATTATACATTATACAAAGGCATGCTCAATATATGGCGAAAGCTAATGGCTGTATATTTACTACATGTATGGTACAGTTTCTTCAAGAATCCCCTTCTCTGCAGAGTTCCATTCATCTATAACATCTGATCTAGTTTATCTTTAATATCAAGAAAAAAAAAAACAGAGAAAAAGCAGGACCTTGAACATGTTTATTTTTATTCTGTTCAGAATACAACCAACAAGCCACCACACTCACCAGTACCTTAGGGAATTGAAAAGCATCCTTGGCTTGCATTATTATTTTGTTTTATTTCGTTTTTTTTCTTTGTTACCCTTTCAAGAGTAAGGAGTTAATTTTCTACAGCCTGTTTGAGGCCTTTGCACCTCTCAAGGAATAATGGAGGTAAATTAATAACGACAATGATGAGAGCATTTTGTATTTTCAGCTTTTTGCACCTCACCAGCTCTGTCTTTCCTTTCTTAAGTGGGTTCTCTGGTATATTATCTATTATTCTTTTCCTGGTAACTCCTGCTTTGTTAAAATACAGCCAAACTCTTCCTTTGGGTTACCATAGTAAATTGCATAAGAATTTACACTATAAATTATTCATTGCACCCAATTTAGTATAATTATTAATTCCAGCATACATTGGTGCCTGATTGCATCTCAGTGCTCATTGCTGGATCTTGACCATCTTCTGCTGAAAATAATGATCTGTCAGGACTAATCAGGATCTAGCCAGGCCTCCTAAAAGGTGGAAACATTTAATTAATATTTCTCTAATGCAACACTGATGGACCCAGTTGTTAGAATCTGTCAGAGATTCTTTATAAGGAACCCTAAAATGTAACTGGTAATGAATTTAAGAGCTAGCACTGATATGCACTCAATCAACATGTTTTAATTCAAGGGCAAATTGGGATGTACTCTTCCCTAGATATGTTTCTGCAACACAAATCTGCTCTACTTTCACAGGGCAGCTTTGCTCCCAACATCAGTTTTGGTGTTTCAGGCTTTCATGCCTTCTGCTCCCAGTGAGCTCTTCCTTGCATTAAAGATGTACCCTGTATTGTTTGTGAGTGTTCCAAGTTGCACTGCCTCCCACGTGGATCTCATTTTAACTCAGACTAAGTTGAGCTGGGCAAAGTTTGCAGTTGTGATTCCCCCTATGATTTTACCCTGTGTAGATTATGCTTATTGACACAATACAGAAGTCTTTTGAGTAAAAAACCCTGGTAGTTTAAATAACCACAGAACCTCAAAATGTATATGACCTAATTTGGATTTGAATTGGAGGGTCTTTTGTAGTATTAAATATCAACTAGACAACAGATGCAACGTCAAGGTTATTGTGCTGTTATTTTATACACAGTAGTTCAAACATTTCTTTTGTGTGTGTGTGTGTGTGTGTGTTGAGTACTCTTTGCATCAAGAATGTCAGACACTATTACTTTTAAATTTACACAATAAAATCGATTGTTAATTGTTGAATACTCAGAGGTGAAACAAATTAAAATAATAACATCTCATTTACTGAAGGTAAACAATATGGTAGGCAGTTTTTAATGTATTTTCCTTCATAGTCACAATGGGGCTACATATACAAATCAATAGCCTAGTTTTCATTTTCAAATAGAAAAATTTAATTCAAGGTTCATATATATCTACATCTTTCTAATCTTAAGTACATCTTATGGAAAATAATTTCTAAATTACAGGCACACAGCACTGATTACTTGAACACCCAAACTAGTTAGAAACTTCATCCTTCCTAGTTTAAAACCCAAGTGAATTTTAACGCAACATCTTTGTAGCACACAGAAGGCAAAATTACTAAATACTTTGTATGAATTGAGTATGTAAATATATCTATATATCTGTATCTATAGCCATGTAACTTCATGTATTGATATGAATCATAAAACCACACTTGGCATATTTCAATTTGTTATTCTCCCACCCTCCCCCCAACTTTAAAGTTCTGTGTGGTTCCAAAAGTAAACATTCAGAAATTACTTTTAGATGTACTTTTTTTGGTTGTGTGAACTCTGTCTAAGGCACTTACCAAGAGCTTGTTGCAATTTCCCAGGGCTTTCAGATTACTTTCTATTGTCTACCTTGAAGGCCTATGGACTGTGAGAACCTTAGTAGCGTTTTGACGAGTCAAGTCATTAAACTACTGATGGACAGCCACATGCTATCATATTTGCCCTGCAGTTCAGTGAGCACAAGTTGAAGGTGCTCAGCACCACCTGAGGATTCATTAGTGTCTTCAAGGCTAACCGCATGTGTAACAGTCTATTCTGCAGTTCTTCAATAGCACAAAAGTAACTCACATGTAAAAGAAGAGGTATGGCAATGTTTATATATAACCCTTCCACTTCCTTCTGGGACCTCATTACACCTAGTGTCACAGCATACAATTTCAGACATCTTTTCTGGAATAACTACTTCTTGAATTGGTACAATCCTCTTCCTCTTTTTTCCCCTTATTTTCTCAAGTCTATTGGGTTGCTATAAAGTTGAGAGGGAAACTCCCTGGAGGAAGAATGTGAAAGCTACTGCAAGAACAAAGACTGGAAGAACTAGGCTGAATAACGAAAGAGATACCATAGAAGCAGAGATTAAAAGTTGCAAAAAAAGAAAGCTGGCCCCAATGACCTTTCTATGCACATGTACTTCATCAGCATTTTCATAGGAGAGACTGCTAAGTCACTTGATTATTTATTTATTGACCAATCAGTAACATTTATGCCTCTAAAAACTGATGATCAGAAAATGCAAAACAATGGGCATTTATTAATTCATTTAATTTTTATTTGTTGGATGCCAAAGGGAATGTTTTAGAAAGTACCCAGTTGATAGATATACTTCTAGATGGACCAGAATAAAAATAAATATTTTTATATATACATACGAACATGTTTCAATCATTCTTCATGAAAGGGTTGAATTTTTGAAACAGGAGAATAACTTTCAGGCATATCATGACTGTAGCTCTAGGACTGTGAATGCTAGCCAGTATAGATGAAGCTTCTAGCTGATTATTAACACTATTTCTCCATGCTAGAAGTCATACTATGTGGTGGTCTTCATCTGTGGGTGAGCATGTTACCATTAGGTTGTCAAGGATAACTAGTAGGGTTGGCAATATCCTATAGTGATTGGAGATGGGTATGATAAGCTTTTGGCCAATACCTCATTTTAGATATTGTAGTTTTTCCTAGTTTGCATGTAATATCTAATTAGGGCATTATACTCCCTGTTATATGATGACTCTATTTAAGCACCTTTTATGTATTTCTACGCTTTAAGAAACTTGGACAGTGATAGGTTTTCATGTGGCTTGAATTTTAGAAAGGGCTTTAGTGTTGGTTATCCTATGCCATGTTTCCTTCTCCATTCTGCTCTTCCAATGCTTTCCCCATTTAATCATTCAACTCTAATTTCATCTTTATCCTTTTATAACCTTATAGTTCCCCTTCCTTAGAAGAACCCCTCTTCTCCTAGTTTCTTAAAATCTACCTAGACTTTATTAAAAGCTAACAACCACATATAAGAAAAAGCATGAAATGTTTGTCTTTCTGTTCTCCATTATTGTGCTATGGGCAAGTGTTTCTAGTTCAATTGATTTGCCTTTAAATTTCATAAATTGATTTTTATGAACAGGTGAATAATATTTCATTGTGGAAATGTACTACTTTATCCACTCATCAGTTGATAGGCACCTAGCCTGTTTCCTATTTCTGGCTATTATGAACAGCAGCAATGAACTTGGATGAACAAGTATCTCTGTAGTAGGATGAGTATTTTGGTTATATGTTCATGAATGACGAAATTTTCATGTAAACTTAGTTTTAGCCTTTTACAGAGACTTCACGCTGATTTCCTTATTGGCTATAGAAGTTTGCATAGCCACAGTAATGAATAAATGTTTCGTTTTCACCAGACATCCTGTCATTTGCTATATTAATATCAGATCATTCTGACATGGAACTATATCCACACATATGTGGCAGATTAACAGGAGCTATCCCAAAAGTTGCTGCCTGTATATGGTATAAGTTCTTCTAGCTGGTCTATCTTGCTGGCTTCAGTGAGAGAAGATGTGCCTAGCCACACAAAGACTTGATGTGCCAGGTTTGGGGATACCCAGCGGGCCCCACCAACTCAGACAAGAAGGGAAACGGGAAGGGGAAGGGGAATGGGAGAAAGGACTGTGAGAATGAGTGACTGGAAAAAGAGCAGTGAGCAGGATGTAAAGTGAATAAGTAAAAAACAAAAATAATAAAAAATTTGAATGTAAAAGAAAAATAAAGGCTTTAAATTTTAAAAATATGACACGACCTGGATTTTTTGTTTGTTTAGTTTTGTTTTACTTTTGTTTGTTTGTTTTTTTGTATAACTTAAATGTGTCATGTATTTGGAAGGTGACTTTGACTTTGGAGACACAGGAAATGTATATCATCTTGCCCTCTAAGTAAATACTTCCCCCATTCCTATCCCATTTGATCACCACAAAGAGGGAATTGTCCTTAAAAAAGGAAATACTCATTTTCAAATTTAGTGCTTTCTTGTAAATCCTGCATTCGTAGCTCTTTGTCTTCACTCTCATGTAAGAATTAGAACACTACATCATGACTGAAAACAGAAGTATTTACTCTTCAGCTTACGACATGCAGTGTAGGATTAGCAAGTGACATCTCAGTTTGTACCTTAAGAGCTATATGGCTTATAGACAGAAGATGTTTATGGATGGTACAAGAAGCTGAAAGTAGGAGAAAAGACAAGGTGGAAGTTGATGATCGTACATAAAAAAGTGAAGAAAAAATCAGTAGGAGATATAAGATAGTCAAAAGTATAGCAATTTCTCTCTGGAAGGAAGAACATGATGAAACCAAGGATGAAAAGATACTAGCTTTTCCTATTTTTGAGCCACTGGAATGATTGCTATCATGGATTGACTGTGGGCAATCTAGTACAGCTGAGACTGGAATTGTATTCTCACCCTTGAAATTCATAGGGATATTCCATAGGAATCCATAGGGACTCCTGTTGGCTGTGAATATATACACTGTGGGGAAAGCAAGACTCAACCAAAGCACTAAAACAGAGATATGTGGGAGAACCATAAGGGAAATTTTAACACCAGAAAAACACACTGGAAAGCATAAAGCAGAATCTTCTTTTCTGGAAAGACATTGGAAGAGTGGGCAAAAATGGGGAGAGGATGATCCCTAAGAGCTTGGATAGTTTAAAATTTCAGCTTAATTCAATAAAAGACTGTGGCATGTTATAGGCTTATATGTTGATTACATAACTGAAGTCAGGCCACTGTGGGTGGCACCATTCTCTGAGTTTGAGTCCTAGAGCATGTAATATTGGAAATGATCTGAATAATAGGCCTATGTGCATTCATTTTCTGTCCAGTCTTGACTTGAGATATGGCTAGTTGTTTTCAGTTCTTAACGTTTCAACTTTTTACTTCCTTACAATGATGGATGACACCTGGAATTATGAAGTAAAAGAAGTTTTGCTTCACTAAGTTGCTTTTTGTCAGGGTTTTTTTAGCACATTGATGGAAGCGAGATTAAAACAATTGGTTAGTGGCTATTGTATAGAAAGTTCAGGTTTGCCACATACCAAAGATGACTCACAGAAAGAGATTTGGAGAAGCATCACAGAATGTAACATGCATGGGCCAAAATATCATTTTTATTTACCCTATCATACTTACATGATAACATATAACATAGCATGATATAACCAGATGCTATATAGCCCAGAGACTTAGTATTGAACCAAATAGGACTGAAAAAAACTCAACAAAATTATTCCTAATAATATCCTGCTGTATTCATAGACCAGAGCTTAATTTTCGTCAGAGAGGCTTCACCAGCAATGATATATATATCATGCTATGTTATTGAATAATTTCAAATTATTTTGTCAGGCTTAAAATAGGCTATGATAACAATAAAAGAAGTGTTACATGGACAAATTTCAGTTTCTAGCAACTTTATTTTATATTCTTGAGACACTGTAAACTTGTTTGAAACAATTATTTAACCAACCAAATACTAGTATGTCTGACATTAAGGAATCACTTTTTATTTTTTTAAAATTAATTTATTTTTACCCTTCTCTCATCCTGACCACAGTTTCCTTTTTGTCTTCTCCTTCCAGACCTTCCCTGCATGACCCCCAACTCTGCTAAATCTATTTCTATATTTCCATTCAGAGAAGAGCAGGCTTTCCAGGAATATCAACCAAATATGACATAACAAGTTACAATAAGATTAGGAAATCCCTTCATATCAAGGCAACATAGTGGGAGTAAAAATGTCCTAAAAGTAGCAAAGGAGTCAGAGACAGCCTCACTCTCATTGTTAGGAGTTCCCCAAGAACACCAAGCTACACAACCATAACATATATGCAGAGGACCTAGGTCAGTTCAGTCTCCTCTGTGAACCCCTAATTCTGTAGACTATGTTCTTTTGCTCTTCTTGACTCTTCTGCCTCCTAAAATTTTCCTACCTTGGATTTATTAAGCAGTTCTTAATGTTTAGCTATGTCACTCTGCATCTGTTCCCATCAGTTGCTGGATGAAGCCTCTCTGACGAAAATTTAACTCTGGTCTATGAATACAGCAGGGTATTATTAGGAATAATTTTGTTGACTTTTTTTCAGTCCTATTTGGTTCAATACTAAGTCTCTGGGCTATATAGCATCTGGTTACTGGCCATCCAGGTAGTGCCTAGTGTGGGATTTTTCTCATTACATGGGTCTCAAGTTGGACCCGATGTCTGCATTTAGAAGAATGTAACTAGACTAAATAGACCCTTATTGATCATCTTATACAAAACTCAAGTCCAAATTGATTGAAGACTTCAGCATAGAAACAAATACACTGAACCTGATAGAAGAGAATATGAGAGTAGCCTTGAATGCATTGGCACAGGAGATAACTTCCTCATTAGAAAACTGATAGCACAGTTACCACAATCAACAATTAATAAATGGTACCCCATGAAGCCATAAGTCAAAGGCCACCATTCATAGGACAAAGGTGCCTACAGGATGACATTTTCTTTTGCCCAACTGCAAATCTGAGAGAGGGTTAATATCCAAAATACATAAAGAACTCAAGAAACCAGACATAAACAAACTAAATAAACCAATTAAATACAGGATACAGTTCTAAACCGTATTCTCAACAAAGGAAGATCAGATGGCTGAGAGACCCTTTAAAATGTTCAACATTATCAGCCATGGGAAAAATGCAACTCAAAATGACACTGAGATTTCACTGACACCTGTCAGAATCAGTAAGATCAAAAATACAAGTGATAGCTTAGGTTGGTGAGAACGTGGAACAAGGGAGTCAAAATTTGTACAGCCACTTTGGAAATTAATATGGTGGTTTCTCAGAAAATAGGGCATCGATCTACCTCAAGACCCAGCTATACCACTTCTGGGCATACACCCAAAGCACACTCCATCCTACGACAAGGACACATGCTCCACTATGTTCCTAGCAGTTTTATTCATAGTAGCTAGAAACTAGAAGCAACCTGGATGTCCCTGAACAATGAAAAAATAAAGATACTGTGGTTCATTTACACAATGAAACATTACTCAGCTGGTTTTTTTTTTGTTTGTTTGTTTTTTTGTTTTTTGTTTTTTTGTTTTTTGTTTTTATAAATGACATTACGAAATTTGCTGGAAAATGGCAGGAACTAAAAAGCAAAACAAAACCATCCTGAGTGAGGTAACCCAGACACAGAAAGACCAACATGCTATGTAGTCACATATAAGAAGATATCAGCTATAAATAAAGAATAATCATGTTACAATCCACAGACCCAGTCAGGCTAAGTAATAAGGGGTAGTCAAGGGGATTCATGAGTCTTTCTTGGAAGGAGAAATAGAATAGATTTAGAGGGTGAACTGGGGGCAAGTGGAGATGGGAACAGGAGGAATCAGGTGGGAGGATGGAGAAAGAGTACTGGGAGAGGCAACTGGGATTGGGAGTCATTTCCAGGGCAATGTAGAATCCTGATGCAATGGAAAGCCTCTGGAATCTATGAGTGTGATTCCTAGTAAAGGGGGAATATGTAGCTGGAACCATCTCCTGTTACCAGACAAGACTTCCAATGGAGGAACTGTGACACCTACCCAGGGTGTCTTTGACTTACAAATTGTCTTCCTTGCAAGATGTGCTGGGGTAAAGGTGGTACAGAACTTGTGAGAGTGGCCAAGGTTTTTTCTTTTCTTAAACAAATTAAATGGGAAAAACTGAAAGGTAAAAATGCTAGAGGAGTAAGTTCCAAAGACTTCTTTCAAAAGCACTCAAAATTCTTTTCTCTTTCTTTTCGATGGCCACATTGTTTCCTTCTTCCCAGCACTTATTATCCTTCATAGTATACTAGTAAGGTAATAGCAGAAACTTTTATTTTAATCAATAGAAACATAATGATAATTGTCAAAGGATATATCTTGCCAGTAAAGCTCCACATCAAAACTTAATATTGTCAGCAGACAAAAATAGTCTAACGGTGACATCTGTGCACTTTACCAATTAGGGAAACAAAGGAACTGAGGCTCAAGTTGCTGAGAGCAATGATGTTAAATTATTAACTGACCAGATGGACGTGGATGATACAGCAGTACACAGGTAGTAAACAGGACCTTCTATTAGGCTTGGCATTTGAATACTCAAATTGGGTTTGTCTCTCAGAAAATAGATCAAGACAGGAAGAAGTTGAGACAATGGAGATATCTGCATAAGGGATCCATTAGATTTAATCCATTACACGTGAGTTCCACTAGATAGTTCTAGTGTGTGAAGAGACTGTGACTGTTACCACTTTGAGATCTGGAGACATGATGTTGAAGAACTGACCCTCAGACCTTAAGGATGCTGTGTCTTTTAGTAATGCAGAAAAACGAATAGAGGAAGAGCAGAGGAATCTGAAAGGTAAATAGAGACCCTGGGCTGGAATTACCAAAGAGCAGCATCCACAAAGAAAGTCCAGACTTCCTCCTTCAGCCTTGGGAGTTCCACTGAGTGTTTTCTCTTTGGATGAACTTAAAGTGTTAAGGAGAAATCCAACATGAAAAGTTGGTTTCCTTCATATTTTTCAGACTTCTAGGCCTAACATTACACAGACAAGAGCATACATTAAGGCCTGAGCATGAGGGGTAATGGGGACTTTAATAGTTTGCACAAAACAGAAAAGTGGAGTGAAAATATTTTAGTGATATTTGGCTTTTGTTTGATATTTCCATTGAGAAGTCAATTAAACCTTCTTTTGAGTCCCTTTAAAGAAGAAAAAGGGTGTGAATTTGGGGCTGATGATTTGGCTTAGTGGATAGTTCTTCAATACCATCATTCCCATGGTGAGATGGGAGGCAAAAGAGACAGGAGAATCCTCAAAAGTCTGCACCCCATCAAGTTTGCTGCAGCAGATAACAATGGGGAACATGTCTGAAGCAGGGTAAAAGGTGAGAATGAACATCCACTTGGATGTGTATTAGATTTATTCTCACCAAAGCTGTTTGCGTTTGGAGATTCTAACATATTTCAAACATACTTCTTGATTCCAGCACACTCATTTGAATCTTTCTAACTTCATTACAATCATATCTGGGATTTTATCACTTTTGTCTGGGGCCAGCAAGATGACTCAGTGAAAGAAAGTGTTTGCTGCTACGCATCATGACTGCTTCTGCGACACAAGTCTCAAATGGCAGAAGAAGAAAAGCAACTCTTGAAATTGCCCTCTGGCCTCTACACATACATGCTGTGATACACACACACACAGACAGACAAATATAAAAAAATATAGTTTTTTAAAAATTTCTTTTTGAAATAATCATCTCTATTGTCATGAACAGATCAGTTTTAAAGTTCCCTGCATATTTATAATAATTGTAAGCAATTTAAGTTAATTTTGATACCTATTATTTTATTGACTAGCTGATATATATTACTGTCCTTTTGAATGTGTAGGTGGTTTTATTGATCCAACACATAATGTTTTCAAAATTTGAGATGATGCTATTGACAACCCTGTATCAGTTACGTAGAAAACAAAGAAGGAATATTCTGAACAAGGATAACATAGAACCTTCCAGAATAACTTTGCTTTTCCTTGTTGGGCAGGCACAGTGGTGGTCTGATAACCTTAGTTTGACTGTGGACTGTCCTGTGTTGAGGCTGAACTGTAGGTCACTAAAATCCTGCTAAGAACTGCTTCATCCAGTTTCATAGAGTCTGAGTATCTGGAGACTTGCTGAGCTTTTTAATGCCTTGTGTTGCTCTGTTCACATTTACAGTGTGGCAAAGGAGTAGGAACTAGACTAGCTTGTTAAACGCCCCTGCGGTGTACTATTTTTCCCCTACTCAAGACCTCTGCTTTTCTCAAAAATCAGCTGGAAATATAACATCTCTCTTTCAGGAAGATAGAACGTTTTCTCAGCTTCTAATGGTGCTCAAATTGTCAAATATTCCCAGGTAGGTAGTCCTGTGCCAGCGGGACTGCAGTCTTCTTGGCCAGAGGCAAAGAACAAAAAATACATGTTCTTTTTACCTTCACTACCTTTGAAGATTTGGAATTTGTCTAACTTTTTAACTTTTCATCTGTTTAATTTATGGGAAGGGAAGATAGAGGAGGATGTTGTTGCACACTGATCTCTGCTACATTACCTTCGTCCCGATAAAACAAGTGGAGTGACTCACTTTCAGCCTCATAGTTCCCTTCTTAGGCTCCCTGTGTTTCTACTTTTGGTTTTGGTGCCTAGACATTTGAAAAACTTCTTTAAGTATTTTGTTACTAAAAAACTACATTTTATGATAAAATATAAAGGGAATTGTGAGGAAGAGCAGAGATACCAGATTAGGTATTAAAAATTAATACTGAAGTTAAACAAATATAGCTATACATATGTGTAGGTCTATGTATATGTATGTATATGACATATATCTGACCCAGCCCACAGGTCAGTCAATGGGACCTGCAAGAGAGAGAGAGTGGGGATGGAGGGTTAAGAGACGCTAAGAATGGAGCCAAAACAATGTGTTTGATCAAGTCCAGTTTATTGAAAGAAAATCATGGGTATATAAGCACAAGCAGGGGAGTGCAGTTAGAGACACTTTATCACATGTGCCTTGTATCTGGGAACACTAAACAATAAGTCAGAGTGTACTCAGCTGTTGTAGGCTGCTTGCAAAAAACATTCTGCTAGAAAAACAAGTCCCTTGTCAGGGTGAAAAAGTATCAACCTACAAATATATAGCCCAAGATAGCTGCAAAGATGATAGTCACTTTCTGTTAGGAGTTGGCTCCTACCATATATCTATGTATGTTTGTATACATGTATGTATAGCTATACATGTGTGTATACATGTATTATATGTATATATTGATGTATATATGCATATATATGCATGTAAACATATATACATATGTGTGTATACACACACACACACACACACACACACATATATATATATATATATATATATATATGTCTATTTTTATTACCAAGGTAATAAATATGTCTTCTGAAATTTTCACCTTATCAATCATGTTTATATACTACCAGCTAACTTTCTTGTCTTATGTAATACACACTTTGTAAATATGTTTTCTTAAGTTTTATACCTCTTTGTCAGTGCCTTTCATCTTCTGCTTCTTCCTAATATTCTTGGAAAAAATATAAGTAAACGTTCTAGATAGAGGAGGTTACCCATTTTCTCACGAAAGGCTTGTTAGGTGAGCTGGTCAAATATCCCTTAGCTTATCTTCCATTCTTTTCATTGTTAACACACACACACACACACACACACACACACACACACACACACACCACAAATAACAAGGCTGAATATCTTAACTGTAATACAGGCACAACTTACCCTTTGTAAGACATTAGCTCATAATGAGTAACAAAGATCAAGGCATCTAGAATTCCAGCATGATGGAGGAGGACCTCACAAACCCTACACACAACTGAGGAAGTTTAATGATTTAAGGCTCCTAGAGTATGAAAAGTCAGAAGTTTTACAGAGGACTTTTGCTAGGTTCTCAACTCACCATGGATGACCCCCAGTCACCCATGTGGGGCCAGCTGTGAATGGACTCAGAGAGTAAAGAAACTAGTACATGAGGTTTATAGCGAAGGTAAAAGGGGACCTGAAGGAGTTAGAGGGAAGTGGTAATTTACTTGATCAAAATCTTTTGTACAAACTTGTGAAGTTCTTAAAGACTGATCAAAGAAAGAATCATAGCTTAAGAATAGATTTTCATGACCCATCTTTGCATACATGAGCTTCTGCAAGTCAATCAACTTTCCTGACCTTGTAAAATGAAGGGTCTGGATAAGATGATTTTATTATTAGCTATTAAATACTCATTTATTGACCTCCTGCTCCCCTTCACATACTTGGCTGAATTCTTGATTTGTTCCAGCTCTAACATTTAGAGAAGAATGAAGAATTTATGGAGACTCAAATTGTCTCTTAGAGTCTGAGGAAAGTAACAACTGAGTCTGAGTCTTGAACATATATAGGTTGCAATGGCATTCAATATAGAAAGATGAATCTAGAAAGTTCCTCCACAGTGTGGAAGGACAGCTTCTTAGAGATGAGGATGTATGGCTTTTAGATAGTTTCGGTGGTGACTCTCAGGAACTGACTCCATTGCTGACTGCTGCTCAGTCAGAAGGTCCCAACTTGTATCTGTTCCACCCATGTAATAGCTAAGGAGACAGAAAGTGTTATAGGGCCAGAACTGGGAAAGGGGAAGAGGCAAAAGTAGAAAAGGGAGCTCCAAGTTCAGTGAGAGACCCTGTTTCAAAAAAAAAATGAAAAAGGAACACGTTCAATATTGACTTTTGACCTCCACAGCTCACATACATATTATTATTATTACTATTATTATTAAAATAATACATTTAAATAAAATGATAAAAAAAGCATCAATGGCTTACATAGCTTGTGCCAAAAGACACTTAATTTTTTTTCTGTAATACTTAGGTTCATAATCTTTATTTATTTTTCAATGGACATAAATTATATATGCATACATACATAAAAATGAATCTAAATACATATATATATGTGTATATATATATATATGTATACATTTATATATATATATATGTATTTAGATTCATTTTTATGTATGTATGCATATATGTGTGCCAAATGTGTGCCTACAGAAGGTAGAAGACAGTGTTGAATCACCTGGAACTGGAAGTACAGATGGTTGTGAGCTCTTAAACATGGGTGCTGGGAACTAAACTCAGGTGCCTTCGAATAACAGGAAGTGCTCTTAACTGCTGAGACTTCTCTTCGTCCTTTTAGTATGTATGTTTTAACAATATAAAGTTATTTAAAAGTTGAACCACCAAAATAATTTGAGAATGTAGTCAATGACATAGTTTTTAAATTTTCTTCCACATGTAGAGTTTTCTATCAGCATACACAAGAGCAAAATCAGGCTGCTATTATAACTATTTAAACAATTTTGTTCAAGGCTTACCTATTTAAATAAGATTTGGTAACCACATGTATAGAATAATCACTTTTTGAAGTACTTCTTCTAAGACAAACGGACAAACCATTCTTTGCTGTGTCATAGTTAGGTTTTAAATCTGACAAAAATCTGAAAATCTATTTACAAATCAACCGTATGCAACAATGTATCCATTTATCTTATACTTTTATCAATTATCTGTTATTTACATACATTTATAACTTATTACCTGTAACGCTTCATCATCTACTTTATGCTTGTTATTTGGAAGTATGTCTATGTTTTAGGCTATTCTTCATATTTGATAGTTATAATCATCATTATAATTTAGAAGAATAGGATGCTGAGGAGAAACAATGCAAAAAGAAAAATAGTTCATTCCCTCTAACAGAGAGACAATTTTAATCACTACTTTGTTAGCATCATCTAATTCTCCCCCCCCTCAAATTGGAAGAATAAACTTTATTGTTAAAAAGAGAAGGGAAAATAGCCATAATTCAATAGCATGTACAATCAAGTTTCAAATAACTGTCAAAAAGTTTCCTTTAAATGCTAATAAATAAGTTAGTTATTCCTTTTCCGTACCAAGGGACTGCTCTATGACACACAGTAAATGCTCTGTAAAAGGAAGTTCACATACCTTTAGGATATGCCTGACTGTAAGCAAAATGGGCAAAGAAGGAATACGAGATGAAGCATTTGCTGAAATTGCTGTCCTCTTGAAGCCTCTTTGTGTGCTGGGCTCAGAGAATTCTGTCAACAGAATGAGTGAAAACAGACTCCACCTGAGCCCTGGAGAGCATGCCTCTGACAACCTACTGACCTATGTCATTAGGGACCACCGAGTCAGACCTAGCTCAGTTGCTGTAGTTCAGATGTCTGGAATTTACATATACTGATTGGTAAAACTAAAGAAAATATTTCTGAATTGTTGTCAATGTTTTGAGGGCTCTCAAAATACATATAATTTTTGAATAACACATTTGTTCCTTTTATTTTTCTCTCCCTCCTTTTCTAATGGCATGTCATAAGTTCTACTCTACAGCCTCAAAGACAGAATTCTTAAATAGTTGTCCTCTACCTAATATAACCAGGCAAGTGTATTATGTCACAACAGTGAAGGAGAGTGAATTTTCATAATCTGGTCTGTACTCTAGAACTAACATTAGCAAGACCAACCTGAGAGTGGTTGTGGGCATGCAGTCCTAATCATAACAATATAGAGGCTGAGCCTTGGGGGGAAAGTCTGGGGTCATGAGCTAGAAGCCAGTCTGGAATACATAGTAAGACTCAACAATAACAAGCAAAACCAAACAAGAACAAAACACCAAGATCTCATGTTTGCTTGTATTTTCGTTATTCTATTCCCATCACTTATACCCTTAGTCTCAAGTTTTGTGTTTGATTATGTTTTTTTTCTTAAAGTAGACCATTTTGTGATCATTTGTACTTTATACTTTTTGTTTAATCTTGTGCTTAATTTTAATTTAATTTAATCTACATTAATGTCCATGATGTATGTGTGTATCTTAATTCCCCTGCAACATAACTTTTGTCAAATGTGTTCTGTAACAAGTTTCTACATACATTTATCTAATGCATTCATTACTTCTATCTTACCCTGACATCCTTTGTTTATGTCAACATCTTCCTCTTCCTAAATATTTCTTTACCTGCAGCGATGTGTTCTTGTTGTGTCAAACACACTACAAGTCATTTATTATTTCAACTCTGGAGTTACGTTTATAAATTTTAGAATAATAATTTCAAAGAAATCCTTTTGCATGAAATTTCCTCATCAATAGATATTTTCTCATAACTCTTGCCTTACTAAATAGCTTTTATGATCTTTTTTCCAGCTAACCTATTGGTGATATTCCTGTTAGTGGGGGATCATTAGCTTCTGAATGAGCTTATTCTGCTTTGGGCCACCTTTTCCAAGTAGTATGTACCTGTGTTTTGCCTTCTGTACCACATAAAAGACATTTCTATGTCTCTCCAAACCTTTGTATGGTTTTGTAGTCTGTGTTATTTATAGATTGCTTCTTTTAGTTGGGTTGTCATCTCTCTGCAAGTCATATTTTCTGCCTCTCTGAATGCCTATTAATTGATACCTGAACTGTGAATCTTACACTTTTTGGTGCTGGTTTGCTATTTTGATGACTTTACCAAGTAGAATATGTTCCATGATGCAATAAAGTATGATCCTTTGAAGCTTATAAAGAATCTCTCTGAGAAAAGACAGGATTGGCTAATGTAGCTTCACTCCCCAGGCAGCCTTCTGCCACAGTCCATGTGTAAGGAAATCTCATTATTGTGACTGGCAGATGAAGAGAATGTTCCTGCTCTTGTTTAGGGACTCCTCTCCAGGCTCAATGGCTTCCTCAAATTTTATGCACAGTTTAGAGACAGAAACCTAACTGAAAATTTGAATTCTGCTTGTCTGTAAGCTTTCTGGCTTTTTTGGAAGTTCTGGACACTTTGGCATCCTAGAATGCTTATTCAGCCTGGTTACTCACAAAAAGAAACACGAGTAATATCACTTGCAGGGCAGGTGTTATCACTTAGAAATCCCAAGTTGGAATCTAGTACACATGGGTAGGATCAGTCTTATTTCATTTATTTCTTTTCCCTGAATCAATGCACTGAGACAATTATTTAATACTTACTACAACACCTAATATTTTAATTTTATTTTTTTTAACTGTTAATGTGGGAGTGATATCTATTACTCTGTCATGAGAAGAGACAGAAGCCTCCAGTCAATTTAATTTGTCCATAATCCTGGTCCTTTTTCAGAGTTCTCTGAATTGTCAAAAATGGGAATCAAATCCATTTCAGTGTTTTGAGACTCATTTAATGCCACTCCATCTTAATGACCTTTACTCCACTGTTGTTTCTCTTCCTTTCCCTTTATTCTTGTATGATTGTCTTTTCAAAAGCAGTGCTTTACTAAGTAGTCTGTCTGCCTCAAACTGAAGATCTTCCTAATACTCCTGAATG
Source organism: Rhabdomys pumilio (assembly GCA_030674055.1). NCBI lineage: Eukaryota > Metazoa > Chordata > Mammalia > Rodentia > Muridae > Rhabdomys > Rhabdomys pumilio. Next base: position 44,870,299 of record JANHMN010000017.1, read on the forward strand.
TTATCATTACAGGTATGCAACATCATGCATGCTGTGGAGGTCTTACTTTGATAATAATTGCTCCCATCTATTAATGTACAGTTATTGCTCTATGTTTTTACTTTTAAAATTGTGTTATTTCTTTTCATCTTCACAAGAAATGTATGTGTTTAGTACTACTACTATTATCTTTATATGAATAGGAAGAAGCAAAAACACACCAAGTCACTAATTAGAGGCACCTTACACATCCTTTACCCTGTAGCAAAGACAAAAAAAAAAAACCACCCTCCAATATGTATATTTAAGATTTTGTGTGTGTGTGTGTGGGGGGTATATATTTGGCTCATTCAAATTATAGAGAGTAGAATCAAGTTACTCTCAAACACTAAAAACTTGACATAGAGCTAGAGGATAGATAAAGAAATCAAACTTACCTGTTTATTAGGCTTAAATGAGAGTGACATTAAGTTTAGAAAGTCAGTAGTATGAAACTAGAACAAGACTAAAGGAAGAAGTCATAGAAACAAGGGAGAAAGGTCTCGTGCATTGATAATAATAGATCATTTTGTTTACCAGGCAGAGAGATGTATCACTCTAATAATGTCACCTAATTAGTAATGCCATATTTTAGTGAGAAAACAATGATTTTTTTGAGGCCAGTTGATCTTTCTTATAATGTTGAAGAGTAAAGGATGCTCACTTCTGTAAATGGGTGTGCTCTATTTTTCTAATGGACATGTCAGATGACAATTGTCAATTTTCATTCACTTTTCTGGCACCCCAATGCTAAAATTATTTTTAAAGTTTACTTTTAATTTTTTTTATCTAATATGATTTACCTTTTTCTTTCTTTTTTTTTTTTTTTTTTTTTTTTCCAAAATCACGCTATCAAAATTGGAGCTACAATGATATGGCGAGAGAAAAGTAGATTAGACTCTCAAATATCCGTACATCAAAAATGACTCTATTCTTCCAAAGTGTTGTAACTCTCATATTGTGTTCCATGAAGAATGAAGATTTGATGGAAGTGCCATAGGGGTAAAATGAAGGAACAGAAAGGGGAGGATAAGCGGGGCTCCAGGTCTCTCACCTTTCACCATCTCTGACTGTGCTTCTTCTCCTCTTTTATCTGTGAAGAAGGATTTGCATTAAATCATCCTCCCTCCCTCCCCTGGTACTGTTCTAATGAACTGACCTGAAAATAAGTGCATTAAGTGGCCATAGAACATAAAGACACTAATTAGTTCACTTGGGGATCAAATCCATGATAACAGACTTATTCATGCTTTTTTTCTATCCCCCAAACTATTCAGATAAAAGGAGAGGAAAAAATAAATCTATCATATATATGACAATCCTCAAGAACAAACACTTTAAGTTTCAAATATAATCTGGTTGATTCTGTCAGAAGGAAACAATTCTGTCATTAGTTAAGAATAAGTAATAATTGAGTCTGGACCAACAGGAAATCTTATTTCACACCAAAAGAAATGCAAATAACCAGCCAACACAAAAAGATTAGTGTTTTTTGTCATCAAAGAAAATTACAATATTATTACAATGAGACTCTTTTTAGACTCTAAATTTGTGTTTATGATTACTATGTACGACAATGATAAAATTATCACTTCATATGCTTCTGAACTACTTGAAGATTATAGTCATGTTATTGTTTAGTTTATAAAGAATAGAAACATGTCACTCTCAGGTGGTAAGAGCTTGTGGTAGAGATGCAAGGATAAATGAAGAAATAAAACAAACTCATTCATTGGGTCTAAGTGAGATGACATTCAATTTAGAAAGTCAGGTGAAGAGCTTGACATTCGAGAAATGTTATTCTTTAAAGAGCTATATCCTATCCTATTCTTAGCAGTGTCATCTCAACTGATGCTTTTCCTATAGACTATCAGTTTGGTCCAGGGACTCTATTGAACTTTTGTTGTACTTTAAATTTTTTTTTTTTTTACTAACTCAGGACAAATACCTCTGTGTTCTACTTATCGCTTGCTTGCTTTATTTTGGTTTCCAACCTCCTGTGGGGAATTTGAGCTTTATTGATTCCTCCGCTATGCTCATAAAAAGGCTCCTTGCCACTAGGTTTGCTGTTCTTTCTTTCATACTCAGTAGTACTCCAACAGGTACATTTCTCGAGATAGCCACATAGTTTTGTTTTTATGGAATGGGTTGTGAATGTGCATAATACCTCACACAAAAGGCATTCCATTCCAACCTATATTATGATATGAAAAGACACCAATTGTAAAAGAAAGTATTTGTCCTCTCTGGGAAGAATCTGTACATGCATTACATTATGCATCCAAATTACAACAATTTCATATTCAATGGCATTATAATAAGGGACAAATTGATGATAAAATTTGAACTGCAAACATATTCAAAACTATATGGTGAGTAGTGGATTTTCTAAAAAAAATATATTTACAGAAAACTTATAGAGTAAAAAATATCAAAGTATTAAATATGGTAGCAAATATTTTCTTGCTTATATAGATTTTTTTTAAATTTTAAGCCAGTTTTACTTATATAGTAATTGTGCTATTTTATAAAACAGAAGAGAAAATGATTTGAAAAAAATAAATTGGATCAGATAAAAGAAATGTTTAAGGCAATTCTCACAAGAGCATTTTCCTGTTTCTTAGATTAACGCAAGGAGGAGCTGGAAGTCATTATACTAGGTAGAAAAAAGTATCTCCATGGAAATAGACTATACTTTCAGACTTCTTGTGCTATTGTACAGTCTTTTTCTCTAAAATGTTACAAGTATATACAAGTATATTATCACCATCTTCTAACAAAGTAGACAAACATTAACTGTTTTATTTGGAAGTAGTAAGCATTTTATTACACACACACACACACACACACACACACACACACACACACACACATTCTTTCTTTCTTTAGAGAAAAATACATTGTTATTTTCCATAAATCTCAGTGCTTCCCAATAGGACTCAAAAATAACCTTCAAAGTGAACATAGAGCCATCTATTTCCCCACATAAGCAATTATTCATGATTAAAGGTCCACACACACACAAAAATGGTCTAAATAGTTACATACATATCATATATACCTCTAGGGAGATGGTGAACTCCACAAATTTGTTTAAATAATTCAACTTTTCCTTCTTAATTTCAGCAAATGATGTTGTTGTTGTTGATGATGATGATGATGAGGAGGAGGAGGAGGATAGTGACAATGATGAATTAAAATAAAACTTTGGGTTTCAGAATAGTACAGTTCTCAGAATCCTAATGTTCTCCTTGTCTGACTGAGAAAATTGAAAACCAAAGACAACAAAGGGTTGTCTCAAATGCCGACTGCAATAACACCGAGGAAACCTCTATTTATTCTGAAAAATTTAAAACTGCTAAGCTAAAATCTTTTGTTTTCATGTCTGGTTAAATCATGGGTAGATAGTGGATATCGTCAATATGAATCTCCCAATAAAAATAATTAAGTGGCACTGAATCCTAGTGAGAAAAGTTTAAATATTTCCCCATTTTATTACTTTCTTCTTTGCCTTTCCTTATCAGTTGACAGCAAAAGGATATGTTGTGATTCTAGTACATAGTACTAGATTGAAATTGATTTGGAAATAGTAAGCATTTTATTACACACACACACACACACACACACACACACACACACACTCATTCTTTCTTTAGAGAAAAATACATTGTCATTTTCCATAAATCTCAGTACTTCCTGAGAAGAAATTCATCATTTCAGAAACAGATCATAAATTAGGGAAAGTGGGCTGGCAAGAAAGACAGAGTATGAAATGAAATGAATCAACCAAATGTAGAGAAACAAAAATAACTACTCCAACAAAACATATAGACACTAAATCTCTTAGGCTCTTTGATAATCAGTGTCTCTTGGTTGTTCTTTTGGCACCCGTATAAGGCCAAACTTTAGTTATTGTCAATTTAGGGAGCATTTAGCCTTAATCACAAAGTGTCTCTCACAATCATAGTAAGCTAAAAGTGCATTAAAACATGAAATAACATATAAAGTGTGTGAATTATTTTGACATGAAATTTTACATTGCTATAGTGAAACTTTATGTTGCATAGTAATATTTTTGTCAGGTTTAAATGTCTTTTCTATTAGCTTAGAGATATGTGTTTAGCATGCTAAAAAAAACATAGCATAAAACATTCCTATGAAGACAAATGTTGATGTCTGTGTTTTAGAACATATAAACAGAAACTCCCCAGATTGTTTCTTTTGGTTATTTATTATTATTTATTTATTAGATTATCATATAATTTTATATTTTTCATTTTTCCTTTCTTTTCCCCCCTTTAAGCATTGTAAGAGCTGAATAAACAGGAAGTTTGCTGTGACATGTTTCCTAAAAATTTTTGAATATAAACTCAAAGTCTCACCACACAGTTTTGATAAACAGGGTGTTGATGAGAAAAGTGCAATGGATGCCTTTGGTTATCATTTTAATACAACCTGAGAAGAAAACCCCAGTGAGATACTGCCGATATTAGGTTGTCTCTGGGCTTCTTTGTAAGGGGTTGCTTCAATTAAGTTATTATATGTGGGAAGACTCAGCCAGTGGACAGTACCATTTCCTGGAGAAATCAAGTTGAGCAAGAAAACCCATGAGAATGAGTAATGGCAATTTTGGAATTTTTGGATTCTTTTTAAAAACATAAGAAAGTGATTCCATTTCAATCCCAAGTGGGGGATGTGGGGCTCCTTTGGACTGTCTATAGCAGCTATGGTTTGCCTCCTTCTCTAGCAGAGGAATGGTTTTGCAAGCTGCAGATAGTTTTTGTGGTTGTGTGATGTTTGAAATTCTGGGAACATTTCAGAAGGTATATAAATTTGAGGGACCTGAGAGTGAGGTTTAGTGGTTGTTGGTCATTCAGAGGGGAGGGTGTTTGTGGTTTGTTAGTAGTTGAGGTCAAAGAAGAAAGAAGATAAAATAAATTATACGCAGGGGATTCCTGTCTCTTCCTCACCTTTATTCTTTCACTCTACTTTAGTGATAGAGAGAGAAACCGGGGGTGGGAAGCATAAAGGATGGGGAAAAAAAGAACCCGGAGAGTAGTAAAGTCCATCTACAAGAATGAGTGCACTCATTTCTCTCAGCTTTTGGCTGTGAATGTGATTTGACTTGTTGTTTGAAGGTTCTGACTTGTCTTCCACCACACAGTGCTATAATGTAACCAGGATTGTAAGCAGAAATAAGAGGGTGAAATGAGGGGTCTATTTTCTTTTCCATATTGCTTCTTGTCAGGGTATTTTTACCATAGCCACAGAAATGAAACTAAGGTAAAGAATCATTGTAATGAAACTCTTTTATTTGTATTTTGTTTTAAAATGCTTATTGGATTTGATTTTCTATACTGTCACACATATACATAGTATATTATCATCATCATAACCCTTAACCTCTCTGAAATCCCTACTTTCTTTAACCTCACCTATTATTTACAACCATTTCCCATTCAGTGTGTGTGTGTGTGTGTGTGTGTGTGTGTGTGTGTGTGTATTTAATGAATCACTAGGTTAAACAAGGGACATCTGAGTGAACATGAGATTGGAAAACACTGGAGTCCTGTCAGCTCATTATTGGCTCATGACTGAAGCACATGTCTTCACCTACCCTATAATCTATCAGTGGCCAATAGCTCAGTAGTGAGAGTTAGGACCCTGAGAGGCTCACCCAAACCATGATTTACTCTTGACAGGCTCAGTCTTGTGTTGGCAGGCTCCTTGAGATTATGATTACACTGGTCATTTTATGCGCAGAAGATAACATTTCATAGTAAAGTCCTCTTTTAAATATATGGCCCAATATAAACACTCAGGAAAGTCATAAAGACTCTATTCATGGAATAATTGGATGGCTATTGCCTTTCCATTAAAATCATTTTCCACTTTTATGTTGTGCATGTGTGTTGTTCATGTGTCTATTCATTTCCACACATATATAGTTATAAATGTATTTATGTGTGTGAGGTAAGGAGGGTGAAATGAGGGGTCTTCCTCAGTTCCTCTCTTATTCATTGAGGTAGAGCCTCTCTCTTGAAGGCTTGGATCCCATCAATTTGGCTAGTCTAGATAACCAAATTCCTCTGGGAATCTCATCTCAGCCTCCAGAGTTCAGTTTGGAGATGGGTCACAATAGTAATAACATATTGTTGTGGGCTCTGAAGGCCCAGGTTCAGATATTCACACTTGCATGGCAGACATCTAAATGCCTGAACCCTTTCTCCAGTCCCAGTTAAAAAGAAAATTCCAACTTTGAAGCTTATCACATGATAAATTTACATACCCACATTACATACCAAATCATGGGAAAAGGTAATTTACATGTGACTGGGCTGATTCTCTGCTTGATGCTCGTGTGTTGACTTAGAAAATGCAATCATAGTCTCAATATTGTAATCATTAAGACACATCACTCATTATCGATGGCACGTATCTGGTACGCATTCAATATTTGAAAGTATTTTGAAGGGAGAATTATTTTTGTCTTCTGCATAAATATGACTGAATCTTACTAAGGATTTGATGAAACATCCCAAGAAATTATGACAGTAAGGCACATATTCCCAATGATAAAATTTATGCTCAATTTAAATACAAGATGAATATTAGTATTATGCTTTGTTCCCTTTTAAATGCTTTCCTCGTTTTACTCCGTTCCATGGGTCAATGGTCTTTAAACTGAGTTCTGAACAGTTTGCACATTCTTATTATCTACAAAATTATGCACAAAATCCATAGGTATCCTGTGAGACCCTCTGGAATCAAGTGCATTAATTCCTATTAATTCTTGCATTCACTAAAATGTTCTTCCAGTTGCTATGCCACACGCATTCAATTATGTGAAATGGGAATGCGTTAAAATACCACATTCTGGTGTCAAATGTTTCAAAAATCTTTTGGGGACATTTGTTTGCTTTCACTAACAAGTCCAAAATTGTGCCTACTGGGCCTCTCCAGTGGAAACTAAGATTGCATGTTGCTATAAGAAAAAAAAATTGTCGTATGGCTGCTATCTGTCAAATGGAGACTGGCTCACAGCTCATGAGAGAAGAGCAGAAGGAAGAAATAAGCAGTCAGAGGTGAGAACAGCTTTTTCCCCTGGAAGATAATGGGTTTTTAAGACAACCAGAAGAAAGTTTTTATTTTAGAATCCCTCTCTCCCCAGGCTTTACAAAATGTAGACACTGTGTTGTCAAGCTAGAAAATTAGAGATCTGATTACCTTGAAAAAGTGTAACTTGTCAGAATTTCCTCCCAGCATGTAAAACACCCCTTTGTAGTACCTCATGCCACGTTTTCAGTTCTCTAAGACATACCGTGGAGAGCACCTTGTCCAAAAGAGTCAACATCAATGCTTTTCACAGCCTACCAATTGATTCTTAGAACACTTTATTTCCCACTGGGCACATCTTCGCAACTTTTTGGAGTATGACAAATGCAATTTAGTTCTAAAATCACTAAAGAACCAGAGAATTATTTAGATTCAGTGTTGGGTGGACAAATAAATTTTAAACCAAATGACACAAGTATAGGGTACATATACACAGCATATATTTACATGTATGTAAGTATGTATGTATGCATGTAAGTATCTGTGTGTATACATATATGTGTATATGCATGTGTGCATGTGTATGCATGTGTATGCATGTGCATGCACTTGTATGTGCGTGTGTGTTGTGTGTATGTATATATGTATATATGACATGTCAATAAAATAAAGCTTATGAAAATTTTGATAAAAGAATTTTAGGGCTGGAGAAATGGCTCAGTGGATAAAAGTACATTTCATGCAAGTCTGGTGACCTGAGTTTGTTTTGAAAACTTAAATAAAAATCTAAATGTAGTGGGATGCATCGGTAATACCAACATTCATATGATGAAATGGGAGGTAGAGACAAAAGTCTCATGGTGAGAGAGAAATAGTACAATTAGTCAGAAAGTCACAGCTCCCTACCCTAGAATGTACTCTGCCATAGAAGAAATGAGACAGATACTGTAGCCCAAATAAAGTGAAGGAAAGGACTGACTCTAAAATGTGTGCTGTGGCTCATGAACAACTATGGCACACAATAAAATAAAAATGGAAAAAAATATTACCAGGGGGTGGCAGCAGCACACATTTTTCAGTCTCAGCACTCAGGAGGCAGAGAGTGGATGATCTTTATGAGTTGGGGGTTAGTCTAGTATTCAGGAAGTTCCCGGCCTTGCCAAGGTTACACAAATAAACTCTGTCTTGACTATTCTCAGCCATTTTAAATTGAAATATCTCAAAAAACTACTCTTTTATAATTAACTCAGAACCATGAGTTTGCTATCTGGCCCTTAACTTGTATTGTTTAATCATGAAGGAATAAGAGAGAAACTTGCTAGCTATCAAACTTCATTTGTTATCATAATTCTATGATATTTTGTTTGTTCCAATAATCTAGGCAGAAAACTATAAACAAAAGGCATGTATTATAGAAGTAGATAAGACTTCTTTAGGAGATGAGGGAATTAGCAAATAACATGATCACCAGTGCCATTTTGCAATGTGATGTATTAATTCCTTCTTTCAGCCATCTTATTACTGTTAGGATATTAAATATCGGTGTAAGGGCCACATATTAACAGACATGTCGACTATGGCCCAATCTTTCTAATCTTTGAAGTACATGTTTTAAGTCTCTGAAGAGTGTATGCTTGACAGCCATTCTCTGTTTGCTTATTATTACATATATATGTTTAAATAGGAAATTATCTAGGAAAATATTTGTTTACATTTGATGGTTAGTATTCCATTATATATTTCAAGGAAACTTACATGTTTTATCTTTAGTAATCATTTATGAATTCATAGATATTTTTGGCTTCCTTCTTCTCATGCATAATTCTATACCTAACCCAGTCTTTTAGAGAAAAGCTTCAGTACTTACATGGTTTATGTTAATTGACAACTTGACAAAAATTCAGAAATGCCTTCAAGACATACCTCCTAACATTTCTGTGTTTATTTTGTGTTAATTGCTGTGGGAGAGCCATCTTCATTGTGGGTAGGACAATTTCTTGGGCAGATGATCTTGTAGAAGATAGAGAAAGAAAGTTGATCACAAGGATGCATACATTTATTACTCCCCCATTTCTGATAGTAGATTATGTGAGAGCCTCTCCATTATCTTATTGCCATGACAAACCCACCAAGATAGACTATAACACTGAACAATGAGGTAAAATAAATCATTCCATCCCCTCGCTGTTTTTGGCAGAACATCTTATCATAGAAATAAGAAAGTAGGAAAGAAAGAAAAAAAGAAAGTGAAAGGGTTAAAAATTTTTAAAATCTCCTAGCAGGTCAGCTTGGTCGTGAGTGCTGTGTTTCAGGAACTTGGCTGACCATAAGATAGATAATTTATTATGAATAGGCTCTTTGAGAATAGCCTATACAAAATGTTCCCCATGACTGTTTCTTGTACCCTGTCACAAACTGAATAATGGGCTAAAACTTTCCACAGGTACTCTCCAATAACCCTCCTTCACTCCCCCTGGCTTGTGGTTTCCCCCATGGGTTGTAGTTTTGGCCTTTAAATTTTCTCTGTCTCCAAAGCCCCGGGGTCAGACCTCACTGCCCCTGTGTGGGTCATGGGTCTTGACCTCAACATGTTGATCGAAATATACCTCTTGCTGATTGCATCAAGTTTGGTGTCTTGTGAGTTAATGGGTGGCCATGAATTCCTGAGACTTGAGTGAGGTCCTCCCTTTGTGGAGGCCTTACATTTTTGGTTTCCTGACCGTGAAACTGCGACCACCCTAAGCTCTACGAACCCACTTGGAGGTATGATTTCTGTGTTTTGGGCCAATTTGTTGTCTCTGTTTCTGTGTTTTGCTGTGTTTTGGGCTCTTTCTCTTGTCTGTACTGTCTCAGTAAGCTGGTCTTGTGAAAGTACTTTTGGTTCTTTGCAGCTGTTTGCAGCTGTTTCTTTCTTGAGAGGAGACAAATGAAGTGATGAAGTGACCGCAGACGTGCTGTGGGGGTCACCAGCTGCTGCACCCTGAGAAACGTCTCAGGAAGACAGGGACCTCCAGAGACATCTGGGAGGTTCCCATTTGGGTGCCGGGAAGACATGGAATCCCTCCTGGCTGGCACACGATTGAGACAGGTTTTTGTTAGTCTTTCTGTGTATACATTTTATCTGGGTTTTGTGTTATTTGTGACGATGAGATGAGACAGACTGTAAGTAAAGTTTAACCCTAGACCATTGGACTAAAGTTAGAACCAGAGCACATAACTTATCAGTTGAGATCAGGAAAGGACCGACACAGACTTTATGTGCCTCAGAGTGGCCGACTTTTGATGTTGACTGGCTGCCAGAAGAGACTTTTGATTTGACTAATTTTTTTTTTAAAGTTAAAGCTATTATTTTTCAGGAAGGACCAGGGTCATATTTCGATCAACAGCCATACATTGTTCTGTGGCAGGACCTGGTCCAAGATCCTCCACCATGGGTGAGAAAGAGGAAGCCAGGCTCCCCAAGCCCTTTTGGAGCCTGAATGAGTGCATCACCAATAATAGAGACCAGACATGGAACAGAAGAATTTGTTGGTGCTCTGCTAGATTTTTTTTTTTTTTTTTACTTTACTGTGATTGTTTCTTGCTATCATTTTGCAATAGTAATGCTAACTATGTGTCAGACAAGTACATTGGAATTTGGCACCTTTGGTTTTAAATGGACATCTTTCTGAAGACTTCTTTCTTAATCTCTTAGACTAGCATGACCAATTCCTAAAAGAGATGCTAAATCTTACTTTAGATATTTTTCAGAGGATTTTAACCTTATTTGGTTGACAGGCAAGGTTTCATCTAAAGTTTAAATACCTAATTCTACTAGTTATCAAAACACAGGTTTGTGTTGTGTGGGTTTTTTTTTTTTTGTTAAGCTTTATTGGACTTCTTTTATTGACAACATTGTCCTTATCGTTCCAACTATGAACTACATGGTTCATACCATATTGAACATGGTTGGTTTCTGATCTTAGAAACTAAGTAAGATCGAGACTCATATATGGATAGGAGACAGTTATGGGCTCATTAACAAGAATAAAAAGAGGAGTCGTAACTTCAGCAAAAATTATTATTCAAGCAATTCTTTCAGGATTGGTGCATTCATTATCTTTTCACCTAGCATTCAGTATCAGAGATTACGTCCTATGGCAAGTATCTCTGTCAATTACATTTCTTAGACACTAGCTTAAAGGTCACTAGTGTTTCTGATACTAAGTACATTATTGCTTGCCTTAATAATGGTATTTCAAAGTTTCCAGGTAAATAGATCAATTTCAATCAATGTCAAAGTTTCTTTTATTTTAAGCATAACTTTGTCAGAATCTCAAGAATATGTGTAGCAGAACTTATAAGTTTCTTACGATATTAACAAGTAACATTTCTTATAAATAATCTTGAGAAAGTCACATATTTGTAGACTGAAAGAATGGATTATTTATGTAATTTTGTTAAATTAGCATATGAGCAGAGCATCCTTATTTTTACAATGGTTGATACTAACCACATATACATAATTTGTCAGATATTTGCTTATTGGAGTTTACTTGGGGACCTGTGGAAAGCAGCTTCAAAGGTGATCTCCAAATGTTTCCTGTTACCCATTACTTACCCATTACTCTTGTATGAGTCCTGTATTCTGACAGTTAATCTGGGTTACTACTAGGATCCTGAAGAAGTACAGGTAGGTCTTTCTGAAAATAGAATATAAAATTCACTATAACTTCCATCTTGGTCACTTTTCCTCTACATATCTTGAATATCTCACTTTGACGGAAGCTAGTCTCATTGAGAGATGCCCTATGAGAAATCTCACTGGCAAAAAACTGAATTTCAGCTTGCAGCTACTAATGAGATCTGAGGACATCCACCAGTAGCATCATCATATGTGAGACATCTTAAGATCAGCTCTTCCATCTTCATTCAAGTGTGCCGATGACCGATTCCCAGTTGAAAGCCTAATCTAATCTCATAAGATTCCCTATAGATGGATCACCCTTCTCTGTCCAGCTACATTTCTGACCTTGGAACCTGTGAGAGAGCACATGCTTCTTGCTTTGTAGTGTTATGATCAGACATGGTTTAATAGTCAGTAACTAGCACAGGTTTCAGTCTCTATTTACTTGATCAGAAAGTTCAGAAAGTAGAGACTAGGAATTTTCCTTATTATCAATCATCTCAACAGTGATGCTATTTTTATATATCAGTACTGGAGGACTGTGACGACACCTGAGTCTCTGAGAGCCAAGTAACTATAAAATACATTCTCACTACCCACAGCAAAAAATAAATAAAAATAAATAAATAAATAAATAAATAAATAAAATTTGAACCTTTAACAGGCAAAGAGGGGCAGTTTCATTTTTATTGTTTCTTTTCGAGTTTTGTTTATTGTAATGGCTCTGCATTTTGATAATGGAACCCTGTTGATGGGCCAGATTCAAGGATTTGTGTCTAAGTGTAACCTTCAGAATGACATGATAAACATTACTCCTGACCTATAAGGGCAAAAGAACTTCGACATTACTATAATTACTTGGATGAATAGTAACTGCTCTGAATTCTTTCTCTCCAGTCCATTTTCCTTTATGAAGCATAGGGTCCAACTTTCTAAGATCAAAGGAAATATTTTCTTTTTTTTTCAAAGCTAGAAAGCCATTAATACCCATCTCTGTAAAGTAACCCAAATGAATATTTCAAAAGTGACTTGTATAATTAGCAGAATTCACAACAGTGTCAGCATTCATGTGAGGACTGTCTGTAGGGGCGTCAGAGAAGCCCGGGGTGGGAGCCGTAGGCAGTAGTGGCTTGGTAGAGTCGCCTTCGTTTTTCTGCATTGAGCTTGTTTTATTTCTGAATTGAACATGCCTTTTTTCTTTATGAAACAGGAATTAATTAGCAACTATAAAGAGACACTTTGTAAATTTTGAACATTTGGGGAGTGAATATTGTCACCATCACCTTGGGCTTCTGGCCACACTACAGAAGTCAAAAGTACTACTTTATTACTCTTGCTTTATTGAGAATAAAAGATGATATCAGATTCCACACTTTTGTGGATTGTACTAGAGTAAAAAAGCATTCACGAAGACAAGTTGGAAGATCACAGAAACACATTTTAACCATCATTCCTCCAAGGGGAGTTGTTGGAGACAGACCTGTGCCTGCAGCCAGAATGTGACCAGTAGGGGGAGCTTGTGGGAAGCAACGATTGAAGCTTGTTACATCTGTTACCTGTTGCTTCAGTGAGCAGCAATCATGTGACCGCCTTGGGCTGTTAGACAACAGGAGATATGACCCAAGACAGATGTGAAAGGAGGAAAAGAAAATGATACTTTCTGGCACTTTACATCTGCTGTCACGCCAGATCATATCCTTGAAGTAACATGCTACCTCACAGTGGCCACACACACCTTCCTTTTAGACCACATCTGCCTTAGAAGCACTTAAGAAAAGATTCTCTAGGAAAAATACAGTGTAGCCAAGATGATAATTGTGGATGCTTCAGTCCTTCTTAGAAGGAGAAACAACATAATCAAGGGAGGAAATACTGAGACAAAGTGTGGAGCAAAAACTGAAGGAAAGGCCATCCATAGACTGCCCCACCTGGGAATCCATTCCATATACAGACACCAAACCCAGACATTATTGTGAATGCCAAGAAGTTCATGCTGTCAGGAGCCTGATATAGCTGTCTCCTGAGAGGCTCTGCCAGAACCTGACAAATACAGAGGCAGATGCTCACGGCACAGCATTGAACTGAGCATGAGGTCCCCAGTGGAGGAGTTAGAGAAAGGACTGAAGGATCTGTGCTTGACCCACAGGAAGAACCACAATATCAACCAACCAGACCACCCCCGCCCAGAGCTCCCAGGAACTAAACCACCAACCAAAGAGTACAAATGTGCTACATGGTTCCAGCCGCATATGTAGTAGAGGATGGCCTTGTACATCAATAGGAGAAACAGTATCTTTAGAATAAAAGTTATTTCTGAAGCACTTGCCTCTCATAACAATCTGTTCTACTTACTCGTGTAAAAAAAAAATCACCTGCTTCACAGACAGACCTTAAAAGCAAAGCTGCATTTTATAGTTTTCACACTTAGGTGTGGGGGAGGAGCAGGTACAGAGTCCAGAGTTAGACTTCTCCAAGAATGTTATCTTGGCTAAGAAGAACACCAGGCTACAGAGTGAAATCAGTGATTAAGAATAGTGAATATGAACTTTAAACACAAAAACTTTTCCTTACTGAGTGTAAAGTAGATTCCTGACAATATTTGTTTTAATTTTTTATTGTTGTTATGTTGTTTTCACTTTATATTAGGCCTGCAAATAAACCCAAGAGAGTATTTGACAGGTAAGGTAGGGAAAATGGACGTCATAATAAATTTGCCAACCCTAACCCTAACCCTAACCCTAACCCCTAACCCCAAACCCCTAACCCCTAATCCCAACCCTAACCCTAACCCCTAACCCCTAACCCCTAACCCTAACCCTAACCCTAACCCTAACCCTAACCCTAACCCTA
>JANHMN010000017.1:44894606-44906359 GCA_030674055.1 Rhabdomys pumilio
AGGAAGACAACATAGGAAGCTATAGGAAGACAACATAGGAAGCTATAAGTATGCTTCTAGTCTGAGTCTAATTAAACACCTATTCCAATACTATTCAGCAATAACCAATGCAAATGCTTTGGAGACCTGTGTAACAGGGACTCGGAGACTGGCTTCTTGTTCTGCAGCTTCATCAGAGATAAAAATGATATAAAAATGCTAACTCTGCTTTCTTTATAGGTAATACAAAACTACAAAGGATGTAACTGTCAACTGAGATGGCTGACATCTTTCCTGATTGGATTGATGAGCTGAAACTAATAAAAATGCAATTTTACTGGACTATTGTAAATTTTTGTTTATTGCACACTTAAAATATAGGAAAATTCATAGTAAACTTCCTGTGGTTTTATTTGGCCACCTGCTTAGCATGAGCCAGTGTGATACTAACAGATGATTAAAAAGTTAATACATTCTTAAACTGCATTATGAGAGGCAGAGTCAGGTTCAAGGGTGATAACTGTTGCCCTATAATCTGAACTGTTCAAACTGTACATTTAATAGTACACTCAGTTCGGTAGACTATATTTTTAAAGTTGAAACAGTAGATTAAACCTGGGGGGTGACTGGATTGTTGGTGAAATTGGAGCCATGGTGTTTCAAAGATTGGGTGCCTCTAACCTAGATAAAAAATAATAAGACTGTGTAAAGCTTCACATTGTAAAATTCTTTTTATATCCTTTATTTGCTTTGAAATGAGATTTTTCTATATCTAATAGTTTAGACATAGACTCCATATGTTCAAAGTCAGATATTATGTACAGTTATATAGAAGACAACATAAATATTGTGGCTGAAGCAAAAGAAGTGGTTATTCTAATTTAATCACAATAGAGGCTGTGTATTTAACACAGTAGCTTACTTTAGATCCTAAAAAATTTCAAACTGCCATTTAATTTAAATAGCATCAACAGAAAATAAAAGCTTTGATTTGCTATCAGAATCTCTGTGTTGTCTGTCTCCACTACTAGCATACACTCTCCTTATATTCATGAATAGTTTAAGATATTTACCATATGATATATAAATACATTTTAATATCAAATTAACCCCAAGAAAAATATAAATTGACATATTAATTTGTATAGTGAATTCCCTACAGTTCCACCAAAATGATTCTAGTTTATTTGATTTCATTTTAATATTTCTCAATATGATAAATGAAACAGGTTTGTATTGATTTCTATTAATAATGAACTTAAGCATACTTTATAGTTGATAGTCTTCCTTCTTATTGTTCAGACCTTGAACTCCTGTTCACATCAGTTTCCATGTATTATGTAAGAGTTATATTGTTAAAAATTAGTGGTCTTTAAGCATTTAAAATTGCACCAAACATGAATTATACAGTTTTGCTCTAATATTCAATTTATACTTTAAATCAAACTGTTATATTAATCACCTTAATCATGTGTTTTGCTTATAAGTAAAAGTAGGAAGAAAAATAAAAATTAATGATCAGTTAAATTCATCAAGTTATAGGTTAGTCATCTCTGCTTTATTACTCTACAATTCCCTGCTTTTTTGGCCATCAACATAGGGAGAAAAATAAAAGTAACCTGTCAGAAGAGTAATAATTCTAATTTTTAAAATGTCTATAAAAATGTTCAATAAAATTTCCTATTTCCTCTATATATTAAGGTTACTTTTTTATAAAAGAAGAAATGTAAGCTACTTCTAAAACCCAAAGTAGTGAGGAGTGGTAATTTAGACTTGTCATCTCCATACATTGGAGGTAGAGGTAAAAAGATCAAGAATTAAGGTTCACCTTGAACTATACAAAACTTTCAAACCCAGTATGGGCTAGAGGAACATTGTCTTGGAAAGATGACCATAATAAAATGATTCCAACTAAAATAGCTGATAGTTCTTCCTCCATTACAGCTGATGTTAAGACCTATTTAAAAATGATGCTTGTATTGGTAAATTGAATAAAATATGTGTTAATTGGGGGAACTAAAATTTATGGTAATTACTAAACATGTCCATGCAATGGCTGCTCTCTTATGCTATCCTGCCATGATGGTCATTTCTGTGGATTATAGTTGTCATATTAGTGTAGGACTTTTGGTTGACCCCCTCCTTTGGAAGCCTGTATGACTAGATCTTTATCAGACTATAAAAGCTGTTCTTCAGTGAGTAGGTTTTCAAGCCATTTTCAGCTCAGGAGTTACTGGACCATGTGTCTGAAGTGCATATTGCCATTTTCCATTCCCTTCTACCTTTGGTGGGTCAACAAAGGGCAATATTTTCCAATTGGATTCAGCAAGAGGGAAATTACCTAGTACTGGAGTCCTAGCCAACTACCAAGGACTACTGAATTCATGAATCTTGGAAGAGAATCTAAAGCCACCAGCTTACTAAATCAGCAAAATCTCTGACTGAATTTTAATTATTTCTATTTTTAAATTTTCTTTTGGAGAGTTGCATGACAGATTGAGGATCTGTCTGACTGAATTTTAATTGTTTTTCTTTTGGAGAGTTCCATGACACCATGGTTCACAGTAGCAATAATGTTTAATAGCTATAAGTAGGTAGAAATAATGATTTTTTTTATACCCATCGATAAGTATAATCCTCACCTCTTCGCAAGAAAAATTTTCATTGTAACAGATGTAACCATTTCAGAAAAGTACAACCAATCAAAACACAGAGTTGTAGAGTCCAGTGTCAACCGATCCATCTCCAATACAACTCATATACCTAAGACTCAGGGATCATTGCTGACGAGGATGTAGAAAAACCTGTGAGAGTCAGAGGATCAGAATAACTACACAATATTGAGAGCAAGGAAAAAATACTCTTCCACAGGGAAATTACCCCTACCCTTTATTTCAGCCTGGTTTTTCAGTTTCCTGTCTGCAGCCAGGTTGTGGGAAGTCTTCTGATACTCCCATGGCCATGGATACTGCCATGTTTTCTCCAACACTATGAGCACTTTCAAACCACAATTAAGTGAAACTTTTCTACCATAAAGATTTTTTTCCTGTCAGGAATTTTGGTTACAGTGATACAAACCTGATAATGAATGAAGTGGCTTTGTGTATAAAATCAAATTTATCAAAACTAATATGAGTCCTTGTTACTAATTAGTACATATTAATTTATAAATAGATTTGGTGTTTTGCTTTGTTTAGAACAGAGTAGTAGCCTCAGTTAGAATGAAGAAAATGAGTCAATTAGAAAGAAATGTTATGAATTTAATGCTCCCATGTGGTGTCCCATAGTTACATAACTCAGATACTCTTTAAGTTTGGAACATATGAGGTACTAGTTGTCCTCTAATTGAGACACATTGTCCATGACACACCTCCTTCTGACACCCCCCATATATACTATACATACATACAAACATACATGCATAAATAAATGTATTTCACTTTTTAATATTAGTTTTTTTATTATTATAATTTAATAAGAACATTTCTCTCTTTTTTTTTTGTCTCTACAACCCTCCTATATACCCCTTTCCACTATTGTTCAAATTCAAATTCATGGCCTCCTTTTTGCACTAATTGTATGTGTGTGTGTGTGTGTGTGTGTGTGTGTGTGTGTGTGTATATATATATATATATATATATATCATATACTATTATAAACATACATAAGCTTTTCACTCAGTATAAAGCTACCTGTTTATATGTTTTTAGAACTTTTTTAATCCTTAAAATAATTGGCAACAGAAGAATATATTTTATAAAATTTAAGAGTTATATTAGTTTTATGAAGCTGGCTGAACACAGGTTAGCCTAGAGACTTTGGAGAAAATGTTTCTTTCAAAAGAGCAAGGAGGATATCAAATGTCTAGGCATCTGAACCAGCTATCCCCATCACTCCAAAGATATGACCTTTTCTACTGGAAAGGTATTACTATTGACAGATTTGATTATCTTGGTTTCCACAAGAAACAACTACTACTTTCTCCCTTTAGGACAACAAATTTGGGAATAAAAGCTCCCAGTGAGACCAATAAAGAGACACCATCCAAAAAAATCTCAACAGTGACACTGAAATAAGTTTGGAATGTGCCTCTTAGAGGCACTTCAGGGATACAGATTAGTAAGGATGCTCTGTCTGGGGCTTTATCTAGTCTTAGAATCTCAAATTGTCACAGTTAATGACAATCACACCCACAGTATAGAATCTTGATACCCATATTGCCTTTATGGCATTTGTGAATTATTACATTGTTGAGTTGTTAATGTAGAGTATAATTGAAGTAATGTATTAGGCAAAAATGATTATAGATTTTTATGACAGAGAAAGGTAGATGTTTGTGAAATATTAAACACACTAACTATTTTCTTATATTGATTATAGAAATATAGCGCAACAGTGCATCAAAGTCAATGAATTTATAATGGAGCAGTTGACATTATTTACAGAAGTGCCATTACTTTTCCCCCTAAATTAAAGAAAGAGGTAATTTTATCCCTAAACCTTAATGTCTTTGAAAATGATATTTAATTTAAAAGACTAAGAGTCTTCAAATACTTAGTTACATAGACTTGTATAGAAGTTGAAGTTGATTAATCTTCAATGTTTCAGGAATTTTTAACTAGCTAAAAATTATTTGTAAATCATCACTCCACAGGCAAGCATCTTCATGGTCTTTTCCTATGCATTTCAGTTCAACCCAAAGAGTATTTTACAAGCTGAAGTAAAACACTATATTTATTATCCTATTGTACTAGCTCTTATTCTGGAAATAAACTTCTTTCATTGTTGGTCAGTTTAGACCACTATATTGTATACTTTTAAGCTTCTTCTGGTTTTATCACACCAAAGATAAGGGTCAAGATGGCTGTAATGTTTCTTATAGAGAAAAATAAACACATTAAGGCAGTGGCAAATAGGAGAGCATTTCATTGCTGTTGACTGACAAAGGCTCACATTTATGAAAGTTCAGTGAGGCTTTAATTGACTTCTTTCGAATAGGGCACAACTTGGCTTTGTCTTTTCTTTGGCTTATCAGAACATTCATTTTGCTATTATGCTAAAACACTCAGATCAAAAGGAGCTTAGGAGGGTGTTTTTTAGCTTAAAGGTCATAGTTCACCCTTGAGGGAATTCAGGGAATGAATTCAAGTGAGAAATTGCAGCAGAAAACCAGGAATGCTACTTCCTGGCTAGCTCTTGGAATCATGCTTATTTAGCTTTCTAATAGAACCAAGACCACCTACTTAGGGAATGGTGCTGCTCATGGTGGGCTGAATGCTTCTATATTGGATAACAACTGATAACAAATGTCCTTAGAAATGTTGACAGGCCAACCTATTGTATGAATCTATAATGTGTCAAGTTGGCAGTCAAAGCTAAGGAAGGCAATTATAAGCAAAAAAAAATTCCGTGAAGACTTGAGAAGCATCTTTATGCTACCATATCTAGTCAAGTGCTTTATTTCATGCCTTGTCATATCATTATCTCTGTATGTCTATGTATAAGAATGTGCATATGAGCACAGTATCTCTGAGGACCGGTACCATCACTTACTTCTTAAGCTAGAGTTACAAGTAGTTGTGAGCAAGCTGATAGGATGACCACAAAACTAGTCCGCTGCAAGAACAGTATATTTGCTCATAATGGTCAAACCATTTCTCCATTATTTATTTACCATTCTGACATCCTACCTTAAGCTGCCTTCTCCAGGCACCCTGTGAAAACAGTCCAACGCTTCATAAATCTTTCCAAATGATGGTCTTTCACCCTCTGATTCGTATTAAATTTTCATGTATCTTTGTTGTATTCAGAGTCAGTCTAATTTATTTCATCAATAAAGCCTTCCTTACCTTTATTTTTGGTCAGATGATAAGATTGTATATTTTCTTCAATATAACTATGAGTTTCTTGTTAAAGTATCAATTATGTGTATTAAATGAAATGTCTAAAACTGAAATATACTTAATTATGTACCAATTAGCTAACACAAATATAATGAAAGTTACAAGACTTTATATTTACTCTAAGAGCTATTCAATATTCATGTTCACTAATTTAAGAAAAGCAGAACATAATGAGTGATATATATATACATATATATATATATATCACATAGACAAATATGCATAGAGTCATACATGTACACAGAAATCAAAATAGGTATTTTGCTTTTAATGGCTGCAGATTTTATTCATGCTATTTGAAAAATATATTTTTGAGTAGTAAAATATAACAGTTTGGGTTAGTGTTAAACTCTGAGGTAGAGATAGTACTTATTATGTTCAAGGCCTTGGATTTGATAACAATACTGCAGATAAATAAAAGCATAAATAAATCATCTTTCTTCAATGTCCAAACTTTGTTTAATAGCCTGTCTTCAAAAAATTTTGTAAAAAATATATAAATGAATGTGTATGTGTTCAACCCAAACCTAGGGAGTCAGGGAGAGAGAAGATAGATTGAGACTAAACATTTGACAACTTAGAGAGTGACTTCTGTGCCTGCACCCTAAGTCATCTCACTGGTTATGCTATCAGAATACATGGAAAGAATAGAACACATAAGAAAACATAACAACTGTCAAAAGGAAAACCTAACTTGTCTGAAGGGAAAAAACATGGAACAAGCTGCATGAAACAACTAAGGCTTTCCTGTTATGCTTAGCATGGCAGGGAATCTTTTGTCTTACATTCTACTTTGACAGTAAGTCTAAGGAGTGAGAGAAGGGAAACACACATGAAGACGGGAGACAGAGAGGGAGGGAGGGGCAGGGAGAGAAAGAGAGAGGGGCTGGAAGACAATGGGAGACTGAGAGTGGGAGAAAGAAATGGGGAAAATGAGAGAGATGGGGAGATAGAGATAGGGAAGATGAAAAGAGAACTCATTACTGAATAGAGCAGAGAGAAGCAGAAAAATCATGCATTATTATAGTGAGTGTGGTAGATATTTTGACATACAATAAAAATAAAAGAGAGCCAATATTTTCGAGTTATTTTTCATTTATTTTATTGTGTTGGGTACATTGAATGATTTTCTTAGATAGAAAGTACTTTAAGAAGACTTTCTTAGAACAGGTGTAAATAATAACGACTTACTACTACCATTCCCGAATCTCGTGCGATATAGGTTCCATAAACTTCATCGCACATCACGCCACCCTGAACATCACAGCTTATAGCAAGACAATGTAGGGATTATCCCCAAGTTAGCAGTTATTAATTGAACATATTTTTGCAGTCCTGCGTCTGGCAATCCAACAGCCCGAACGTGGTAAACAAACTTCGCTTCATAGCTTTGAAGTCTTCTCGCTAGTTTTCTCCAACTTAGAAAAATTACACTATTTATAAAAGTGCATAAATTGTAATTTAAGTTAAAAAAAAGCCTTGAAATTTTTATCAAAAGCATTCAAATTACTCTCTCCCCAGGTCAGCTAATGAGTTGTCAGGAGCTGGCCCCTTACTGTAGCGCACCTCCTGCAGACTAAGACAGTTAACCATGTTTTCATCAAAGGAAATGCTCATTAGTAGAGCTTTCAGAAACTGATTTGATTATAGTTTCACTTGTTAAAGTGAAATATTTTGAGCTCATTAGGATGATTATGATTCAAGGTCATCGTTTGAAGCCAGTCCTGTCAATATAAGATAAATGGGTCCTCATCTTTCCCCTTCTCTACGTCTGTGCTTTTTAAACTCTTCTGTGTAAAACTTCCATAGCCATAATTAATTTTTAGTTCTTCTGTTACAAAGCTGCTTAAAAAAAAAAGAACAAAGATTTTTGGCTACCAAAAGGGCCTTGAAGAACTATGGAGAGGAGGAGGAGGCTATCTTGTTTTAGAAAAATCAGAGAAAAACCTTGAAAACTTCAGCCTTTGAAAGGGAGTGAGTCTCTCCTTGACCTTTGCAGTTTCTAAAAGGTGCTTTGTACATAATTTTGCATGTAGTCTTTCATCTCGAAACTATAAAACTAAACTGAAAACCACCCAAGAACTACCAGTAGCTTAATTAAACATCTCCTCCTTTATGGCACAAGATGAAGTTAGCACCTTTTTAAAGTTCTTTCCTTTCTTTTTCAAAAATCTGGAGTTTAAATCTCAGAGTGTTAAAGAGCCACTTAGACTTTAAAAGGTGTGATGCTAACTTCTATCACATAGTCGTTCTAACAGGAAACTGGCCTGTGAACTTCATTGGTCAAATATTACCTTTTCCTCAACACTGAGATGAGGTTATAGGTAAAGCAAGCAGTTTAAAAAAAATCATTTTGATCTTTCAGGCAATTCAATCTCCAATACCATTCACTTGAATTCAAACCCACATTGAGCCGTAGATAATATTTGACAAACCATAAAAGATGACCTTTCAGTTAATGCTTTCAGTTAATGGCTTATTATTACTTTTGTAGGAAAAAAATATAGAACTTGCCTTTTTTTTTTAGCTAATAAGCCTTTAAAATGATTTTTAACCTCATGATTTTATTTTTAAGATATTGTTTAATAAGTTAAAGTGTTCATGTTTGAACATGCTATTCTATGAAATTTGACCCAAAGGTTAGTCAGCAGTGCTTTTGGAAGCAGATAGGAATCTCAAAGCAATTAATTTTATATTTTCTCATGAGCTTTATGGCTTCGGTGAACATGAAATTTATAGCTTAATTAGAAATAGTTTTTGTTTTTGGCATGCTTCTTTAAATGAACCTGAACTGTTTAGAAGCTAGTTAGATGCTAGAAGGCTTGAAAGTCACTGTGGATAGACCCTTTTGTCATCAAAAGCAGATGGTAAAGCCAGCAACTGAAATCTAAGGACTCTGATACTTGTCGAAATAAATTGATATGAGCTCTGTCTTAGGTCCTGGAAGGAGACAAAAAACTCTTAAAGTCATTGAAGGTCATTGATAGATTCTCTAAAACTGATGATAATGTCTAATTAGACCCTCTCTGATAGCTCGAAAAGGGATAGTATTATCTTCTGCCTTAAGAATTCATCCACGGGCACCTGTCAATCACTTGGAGAAGCAAAATATTTGTCAAAACAATCAGTCTGTTTCAGAGACTTCAGATCTAACATAAAGCCTGCATAAATAGTAAATGAGGTGAGCCTAGTGGTCACCTTGGCTACTGTTCATCCTTGCTTGTAGAGAGAGTGCTTTGTGATGATGGTCCATTTCGCTATTGCCATTTAGAGTACTTTTAACTCCTTAGATTGCTTCATGTTGTTGTGGAATAAACACTATTATCTTTAACACTACACTGTGTGTTTCATCTAAATTCTTTTCCCCCGAAATTACAAGCAAACTGAGGGGAAGCCAGACTGAGACCATAGTGAGACGACCAACTAAATGACCTAGATATATTTAAAAAAAATCCTCAGCACATGACAATCAAACTGGAAAAGAGAAGGTTTGCTTTAATGAGTAAGTGAGATCCAGGTCATGAGCACAGGTATGCAAAATGCAACATGATGGCATTAAAGCTCCTCAAATGTGACAGGAGAGCCATTGAGTAGCTGAGAGGTAGGCTGAATAAAACAGTCGAGAGTGTGACTCAAATTACTTCCCCAAATTGCTAGTGAAAACTATTCTTGGATTAAGGAAAAAAGTTTCTGATGACCTTGGTTAAACCAGTAGGAAGTCTTTTTTTAAGTGTAAACTATTGCATTAGGGATGGGAGCCAATGGGTTGGAATTTTTAGGCTTGGAGAAAGACTAGGTTCAACTCTTGAAGACAGCATAGGCAAATGAAAAATTGTAGTCAAAGAACATACTAAGGGGGCATTGTATAGAAAACTACTTAGAAAGACATCACAGTTAAAGGGAGATCCTGACCAAACTGCTAAACCCAAGCCAAGATTAACAGATGAAACCTTGAGAATGATTAAGAAGGAGAAAACCTGATAATGTAAAACGGGTGAAGGGAAAGAAGGTAAGCCGATATAGCAGGACAGTTATTAGAACAGTGCACATCTAAGCATGGAAGGTGATGGACGGCTACGTTGAAGACATTCTAGAAAACATATATTGCTTTTGGCCCATTAGATCTTTGATACTTGCTTCTACTCTTCCTTTTCATCCCTGACTTCAACTGGATGAGTTTGTGCTGCCCAAATATTTTTGGGTATGTGATCTTTTCATTCATTAATTGTATCTTAAATTCTTTTACAGATTGAAAATAATAAAATTCTTTGAACTGATACAGTCAAATGACTTCAAATTCAACTCCTTCAGACAAGATGTGATAAGAACCTGTCCTAAGGTACGAACGTTAAGGACTGATAAGAACTGAACACATGGATGTAAATAAGAAAGATGGTTGCAAACCTGGGGACTACTGATTGGCACTTTTAAAGAAGAAATTAAAATGTTTGAGCTTCAGTTTTTTTATCATTGAGCTATATTAGGTAGAAAATTATCTATTGATCAAAATTATGTGGGACAATGCAAAACCACAAGGAATGGTAGAAATCTCCCAAAGCAAATTAGTTCTACATACAAATGCAAAGCTAATTTGGAACTATTGTAGGAATTCCACGTAGAGGTGTAATTTTGTAGCTGAATGTCGGAACTCCCAAATATGCCTGAAATGGTATAATATTTAAATTAACTACCACCTATTTACCTGTAGGATGTTATAGGTAAGTGGTAAATGGATGATGAAATAGAGAATAATAGAGACGTGAAAAAAGACCTATGTATTCTTTTTAAAATAAAGGTCGTCTCCGAGTATTATTTTGCAGCACCTCTCATTGTCTTTGAAACTGTTGTTTTAGTTTTAAAATTTGTACTCCAAGTTTTGGGCTTCTCTTCCAAGATAGCCAGTTTCATTGTACTATATGTCGCCACAACACAAACACACACACACACACACACACACACACACACACACACACACACACGTTCTAGTATTTGTTGAGAAATATTCTCTGCTTTGTCTATTGTTTGATTAAATATTATATTTCATTTGCAAATTCAAGCTCACTGTGTATTGGTTAAGGTAGATAATCTATCCTGATATGCATAAACAATTTCTATAGGCTTGAGCTTGGAAGCATAATGAAAGTACTTAGCACTTGTCAAGGAATTAGTGTCACTAGGTAAAGTATCCTGGCTGTCCATTAAGAGACTTCATTGTGCAGCCCCATTTGTAAAATTGCCAAAGTTTAGTCAACTTTATATCAAAGGGGTTATCTATCTTAGGCATAAATATATAATTAAGATTTTTTACATGTGATATATACTCAAAATATCAATTATATTGCCTTAGGTTTGTTCTCTGTTGCTTTCTGTTCTTATGCTAAAATTCCCACAGAAAAGCATCTTAATGGCAAAGAGGTATATTTGGATGATAGTTCCAAATTATAGTCCATCATTGCTAGAGGTGTCAAATGAACTCAAAGCAGATAATTGACTACATCATATCCACACTCAGGTAGATAACACTGAATTAGTGCATGGTAAGCAGTGCTCAGATAACTCACTCCTTTTCCCTCAGTCTAGAGCCTGGTCCATGAAATGGTGCCATTCACATTCCAGGTTTATCTTCCTAACTCAATGAATCCAATTAAGACATTCTACCCAGATGCTTGTAAGTCCTGCTTCTAGGAGACAGAAACATGAAGATCTCTTTAAGTTCAAGAACTTGATCTGCATAGTGAGTTCCAGCCCATCAAGCTCTTTATAGTGAAACCACCTCTTAATGAGAGAAAAATGTGTGTGTGTGTGTGTGTGTGTGTGTGTGTGTGAGAGAGAGAGAGAGAGAGAGAGAGAGAGAGAGAGAGAGAGAGAGAG
>JANHMN010000017.1:44906369-44941289 GCA_030674055.1 Rhabdomys pumilio
GAGAGAGAGAGAGAGAGAGAGAGAGAGAGAGAGAGAGAGAGAGAGAGGCAGAGATAGATGGATAGATAGATAGATAGAAAGATAAATAGATAGATACAGAGATATCTATAGGCCAACAAAACCTAGACAATTTCTCCCTGAAACTCTTTTCCCAAGTGAGTGTCAAGTTTTCAGTTTAAGAGTCTTAGGAATCTAATAATATTCTAATTGAGGATGCTTGCTTGTGTATTTTTGGGCAGCCAACCTCATTTTTACAGAGTCTATTCCCAAGTTTTATGTTCCAGCCCTTGTCAGCATTCCTTTACTCTCCTTCTTTATTTAATTGGCATCTTCCATCTTTTCTGCAGTATCCTGCTGTGTGTTCTTAAAGCTTTTCAACAATATCCAAATAGGGAAATTAACCTTCATTTTCTTTTTAGATGAGACTTTATTTTCTGAAGGAATAATCATCAAGGTATAATCATTTTGTGTGTGTGTGTGTCTGTGTGTGTATGTGTGTGTGTTGGCATTTCTTTGGAGAAAGATGAACAGTCAAATCTTAAACAGACAGCTGTTTGATCAAGGCACTCTTGACAAAGTCATACTGGGTTAATACAAGTGTGTACTTTTATCTTATAATTTGAAGTTGTGAGAGAAGATACTAATTTCTTCTGACTTCACATAAATAAAAATTTTACTTTGACCACTGCGATTTCACAGGAAGTCCATCTATTGAAATACATTGGTATCACCATGCATAAGATAACCTTTCAGTTGTTCTGAGGACAGGACAACCACCAAAAGCCAGCAATGCATACAAGTGTGGGACAGAAGAGAGCATGATGCATTTAATACATGTCTGGGGTGGCAGGAGTCAAAAAGCATAGACAGGTAGACACTGTGAACCAGAGAACTAGTAAAAGTAAGCTCAATGTTGGGGGATATCTTTAATCTTTCAGGAGAGAGGAGACACTGATTACCTCCCAAGGGAAAACTGTGCTCCCCTACTTCTTTCTTCCTGTCCTTTTTCTCTCTCTCCTTCCCTCCTTGTTACTCACTTTCTTCTTCTTCTTCTTCTTCTTCTTCTTCTTCTTCTTCTTCTTCTTCTTCTTCTTCTTCTTCTTCTTCTTCTTCTTCTTCTTTCTCTTCCCCCATTGATCTTCTTCTCTAGTTAATCTGGTCTTTATGCTTTTTGTTCTGTTTCTCCCTGAATTTCTTTCCTTGGACTATATTAATCAAGATATTCTAACTGTGTATGCTTTTAGAAGTGGCAAAATCACATGACAAAAATTCTGTTTTTATGGTCAACTTGGGGTACTACCATGAAAGTATCTAGTGCATATCTCAATCCTTCTAAACTGCTAAAAAAAAAAAAAAAAAAAACAAAGCAAACAAAAAAGTCAAGTTGACCATCATGGTAAGTTAAGTTAGAGAACATAAGAACATAACTGGATTTTAGTTTTCAGAGATGCTTCTTAATATACTATTGAAACAGAATGACAAAAATCAGCTTTAGGTAACATAATAAAAACTACAACAGTCACAGAAACATGGAATTAATGTGTCAGAAAATTTAATGCTTAAATCATGAATAATTATAGTGGTTTAACTAAGAATAATGAATGGTAAAACTGAGGGCTTTCCTTATTTCTGTCCTTACTTAATACCTAGCAAAGAGAGGAAACTTTTGTCATATATTTTATATGGGAAAATAGACACACTTCAATACACATACAGAACAAAAGAGGGGCCAAAAATGTGTGATGTGACATTTTAAAATAATCTTTACCTGCTACGGAGAGGGTAGCACTCAAATGGTAGTGCAGTGGCTAGCTTTGATGTCAGCTGACAGGAGCTAGTCATTTGGTAAGAAGGAATCTTAACTGAAAAACAAATGCCTCCAAAAGATTAGCATATAGACAAATATTTAAAGTATTTTCTTTACCAATGATTGATTCAGGTGTGTGCATGAAGGGAGGTGCACCTTATATGGACCAGTGACACATCTGGGCAGGTGATCTTGAGCTGTATAAAACAGTAAAATGTGCAATCAAAAAGAAGCAAGCCAGTAAGCAGCATTTAGTCATTTCTTCTGTTTTAGTTCCTGCCTCTAGTTTCTTGTCCTGAGTAAGTGTTGTAGCTTCCTGATCTTCCCTCAGTGATGGAATGAAAAGTGAGAGTTAGAGGTTGAAACAAGCCATTACCTTTCCAAGTTGCTTTTGGTCATAGTGGTTTATCATAACAATATAAACTTTACCATCCCTTCTTGATTATCTGAAATATTGCAGAATGTTTGGATGCTATTTGAAATTAGACACAAAACAAAGAGAGATGTAAGGCAAATTTAAAACAACATTAAATAAAACACTAAAAATAATAGTGGACTAAAGGGTATGTGGGCAGGGGACAAAGACAAAAAAGAGGAAAAGACAGATCAGACATGGAATAGTAGATTCTTCGCACGTGCTCCTCTTAGCTCCTGTGTTCTGACAAAGGGTGTATTTAGTGTAAAAAGCCAAGTTAAGTCTACATAGATAGAAAGTAATGTTATTGTCATTTTCATTTTCAACCACCACAGAGCAAGCTTTACAGTCTTTATAGCTTCAGTACAGTAAGCAAAGTGATGACCATGGAATCCACAAGAGAGGCAGAGACAGGTCTATCAGGAGAAAGTATGCACATTAAAGAGAACCTACTTTCTTATAGTAAGTTAAGTTGCTAGTGATGCCTTCAGACTTCAGGACATTAGCAATGTTCCCTGTATTTGCCCTGCAACAAAATGGAAGATTTTGAATCACTTTTTCTGGCCTTAAAAATAAATCTTAACACAGCAATAAGTTAATCTTTTTCCCACAATTAAAGTAACAAAACACAAGAAGATGATAAAGAAATATATAAAGCTACATATAAATTGTTATCCTTCAACCAGAAAGATAATTTTTCAAAAAAAAATGTCTTGGGTCATAGGAATAGTAGTTTTATGGTATATCCTATAAGAACAGTTGTAGTTGAATTAAAGATTAAGCATTTGGGGGAATGTTCTAGGATTTTATGAAGGTTCCCTAAGAGTCCACAACTTGTCAATCCTTAAAACAGAAGAAGGGAAATTGAAAATAGCGAGATCATAATATGCAGAGAAATTCCCAATCTGAGCCATGTAGTTACCATCAATGGCAGTTCACCAAGATCGAGATAACTTGAGATTATCTATTTGTTATCAAAATCAAATTTATGATGTTAATTTTTCATCTCTCCCTTTTATATTGCAAAAAAAATATTCTTGGACATTTTTATAAACTGTATAAAATATATACAATAGGGATGATCAATTTTGAAAACAAACTCACATTTGGATGGACTCAGAAGAAAAATCATTGAAGTGTTTAACTGCTTGGTGAAGATATTTTTAAAGAACTTCCTAATAATTCTTAATTACCCTATATTTCCTTGAATAAAATGCATGTAGAAAGTAACAGAGAGAAAGGAGGAAAGGCCATCAGATCAAGTACACAGATAGTGAATAAGAATGAATGCATGCATGCAAAACACCAACCTACATAAAGTAAAATAAGAAAATCTTATTTTTAAATCTTATAAAACTACAGTTTCTCTGAAGATAAATCTTTCAACTGGCTCACGCCTTAGAGAAGTTAACATTTTATTAATGTGAGGTCCTAAATGCCTCATGGAATAATCCAAATTGAACTTAACATTGCAACTCCTCACAATAAGAAGCATGGGATGTTTAAAGCCAGGTACCATTTGTCATATAAATAATAATATTGCTAGCAAGAAACCAGTGCAGAAAATCCCCAGTACATGGAAATGTGGTTCATTGACATTTCACCTTATAAAATGTACACTCTCCTCTAATTCTTTCAGCCTGTGATATGATGTCAGTACTTGAATGTATTATAGCTCAGAATTCAGGAGCAGTTTCTAATTCTTCAGTTCTTATGTAACAAACTTTGGGATAGAAAATCTCCTTGCTCTTAGTCGTCGGTGATGACAAGAGTTGTGTTAGGAACAAAGGATCCTGAAATATATATGACCCTTCATTAGTCTCAACTTGAAGACAGTTTCGTTTCTCTGAGGAGGGTTCTGAATGCCTTTTCCAGTGAGTTCAATGTAATGAGAGACCGAGGAATCTAGAGTTTTGTTCTTCTACAGTCACAGCTCTGACAGACCACTTCTGAAGTGAAAGGGCAATTATTTTAGTACCCAGTTTCTGGAATTCATTTTTTTTCACTCTGAAACAATATATTTGTGAATAGTGTTTGATTTCAGCTCTTTCCTACTTTTTATTCCATCTCAATATTTAAGTCTGTAGTTTTTAATCTTACACACTTTAAAATTTTTTCTTTATGATTACTAGGTAAAAGAATGTTTAAAACATGGACAGTTACTTTATCCAAGAAATTTAATTTAGGTCCAATACATTTATGATAATTGTAGGGAATTAAAAATTTTTTTTTATTCTATTGAAACCATGATGCAACAGACATGCCTGTGCTTATATAGAGTACACAGAGTGAGGAAAAATTTCCAGTCACAAAGATAGAGTCATTAATTGAGAAAATGCAGACTCTTAAGTTGAAAAATTTGAATAGAAAAGACAATGACAACCCCAGCATAACCACAAATGTTGAACACATAGGGTTGACTTTTCAAAGAAAACAGATATATAATCTATTTTTCATGCAGAAGGTTAGTAATGGATTTGTGTACCACCTGTAGGATAAAGTCACACTAAGTTTCCAGAGGCAGGACAAGAGCTATCTAATAGCCCAGATGACTACTCCCCTGTCTACAAAACCATACTAGATTGTCCTCTAAGGCCCTTGTAGACTATCTACAGATCCTATTTTTCCTGGAAAAAAGTGACATGGACTTGGAAAAGAGTTTAAATATGCCTCATTGGGCACATGGGATTGGGTTATGCCAGAAGACATTTTTCCAAATTGTATTGTATGTAAATATGCCTAAAATAAACTTGCTGTCAGATTCTAGAAGTTTGAATTAAAATGAATGTGTTGAACCAGATTTCCTACTTGCCTCGCAAAGATTATTACTCTCCCAGCTCTGGTGGTCAGAGAGTCCCTCACAAATGATTAGAACATAAGTGAAAAATTAGTGATGGCTAAGTGCATAAAACATATGTGATAGTAAACAAATTAAATTCAAAGTGAATCTCCATAGATAAATGACTTCTGTAGATTACAGAAGCTTACTTAGTTGTATAAATTTGGGTTCTTGTTAATTTTTGTGTGTGCTAGGTTTTTATTTTCATTTGAAACATTTTTTTAAAATAATTATAAACCAATATTTTATTTTTAAATTATTTTGTTTACATTCCAAATGATGACCCCCTGCTCAGTATTTCCAGAGTTCTTCTCCCCATACACCATTCCATTCACCTATGAAAGGAAATCCTGCCACCAAGTCTCTACAAGAGTAGGCACTTCCTCTCCAGCTGAAGCCAGACAAGACAATCCTCTGCTACACATGTCCCAGGCCTAGGACAAGTCTATCAATGCTCTTTGGTTGGTGGCCTAGTCTCTGGGAGCTTCCAGAATTTTACATTAGTTGACCTATTCCTAGTTACCCATTCCTTCAGTCTCTACACCATTTTTCTCCCTGTATTTCTTTTAGACAGGAACAATTCTGGGTCAAAAGTTTTGAAGGTGGGTTGGTGTCCACATTCCTCAACTGGGAGGCCCTAAAGTACTGCAGGTGGTCTCTACGGGTTCTATCTCTCCACTGTTTGGCATTTTGGCTAAGGTCATTCCATTGTAACAATTTTAAAAGAACAGAAATACTAATAAAAATAGAAAGGAAGGACAATGTCTAAAAAATCTGTATATAGTAATCAGAAAGAGCTATGCATTTGTATGTGCTCTCACTCACATGAATATTCCATTCCTAGTACAGGAATGTCTAGGTATGCTGGGTTGTGCCCAGCTTTCTTATTATGACCTAAACTTGTACTTGGAATTGACAATTCATCTTTGTCCTTGTCCATGACTGCTCTTTTTTCCTTACCTAAACCATAATACACACACACACACACACACACACACATGCAAAATAAAAGTCAAACTGAAAACAGCAAAATTGAACACATCCATATGTGGTGCAAGTGCTCATTCTCCTCCTCCCCCTCCCCTTCCCCCTCCCTCCCCCCTCTCTCTGCCTCTGCTTCTGCCTCTCTCTCTCCCTCCCTTCTTCTCTTCCTCCCTTCATCCCCCTTTCCCTCCCTCCCTCTCTTCCTGTCTGTCAGTCTGTCTGTCTGTCTGTGTGTTTGTCTGTCTCTTTCTCTATCTATCTATCTATCTATCTATCTATCTATCTATCTATCTATCTATCATCTATCTTCACCTCCACCACATTATACACACACCATACATTATTATGAATAAATTGATCTGATCATCTCTTGAATATCCATCTGTCATTTAATTACTCATTTATCTACCTATGTATTCATTCATCCACTATCCATATATCATTTATTCATTCACCCCATTGAGTGGTATTTTCCTTCTTCCCCAAGAAATAAAACTTATGAGTTATGACCTCCCTGTCGCTTCAATGAGAAGGAATCCACTATTCTTTAGAATCATGTCTTACAGAGATTTTTCAGAAAAAAACTGTGAAATTGTGTTATATTTTTCTTAAGTATATTTTAAAGCTAAAATCAGATTTTTTTGTGTGTAATTCTTTCATGTCTATCTTTTCTTGATAGGATTGAGCCCTCATTCAATTGTGAGATAATTCCTTTATCAATTCTTTCAAAAATAGAGGTGGAAATGTGAATAATCAGAATCAGAGTTTACCTAAAATTCAGTATTGCTTAGTCTCAGGCTGAAAACAGCTTTCTCAAATTGTGTTCTAGTTTTCTTTCATTTGCTGCAATAAATAATGTGACCAAAAGGATTAGGAGAAAGTTTATTTCATCCTATACTTCCAGTTCACAGTCCATCACTAAAGCACGGTAGAGGAGGAATTCCAGGCAGAAACCTAAAGGCAAGAACCACAGAAGAGTGCTGATTACTGTCTCACCCATCCACTCACCCACTCACGTATTCACTCACTCTCACACACATACACTCTCTCACTTTCTTGTACAGCCCAGAATCACCTACCCTGGAGTGATGTTTTCCATAGCAGGATGAGCATTCCACATCTCTCATCAGCAAATCCAACTACTGATAAAGATGTCCATAGCCAAATCTAACCTGGGCAACCCCTCAACTTTTATTGCTACTTCCTTAGAGACTGCAGATTATCTCAAATTGACACTAATATTAACCAGCACACTCTATTTCCTGCCCTTCCCTGTTTCCCACAACTGCTGAGGAGTTTGTACATATAGAAAGTTTGTTTTACCTTATTATATGTTATCCTTATACCAGTTGTTTCCCAATTGTCCACAGCCACTTCATATATATATATATATATATATATATATACACACACACACACACACACACACATACACACTTTCTAACTTTCTGAAGTTAAACTGGACAACTGACTGAGATGGGCAATCATTGAACTTCTCCTAACATTTAAGTGTCATCATATGCTTTACTTTCTCTAAGAACTTTCTATAACATTTAACTATGCATATTCTTTTATGTGTGAACTCACACATTTACATACATACCCATGATTCTGTGGATGGAGAGTGTTGTCTATTCCATATGGCAACCTTTCCATGTCCTAATGCCATCCCAGCCAATGCTCTGCCTTCCTATCACTTCCTACAAAATGGTCAAGTTTTTTTTTTTTTTTTCAAAATTCTATGCCATTCTAATAAGAGACTTAGGCAAGAAAATTATTGACCTCTTGCTTGAGTCCTTTGTATTTTTCAGTCCTTGGTGCCTTGTTATTTATAAGTCAAGTGATATCTCTTAAGCATAGAGTGGCTGGCCTACTTTTTCTTTGATGGTGCTAATTCTATCTACAAGTTTTGCTTTACCACTTATCTATTAAATCCTGTTGTCTAAGGTTATGCTCTGTTTGACACTGGAATATGTTCTATTGAGCATCATATAACCTCAGTATTAGCAAAATGGTGAATTTTGTTTAAAGCCAGCATTGAGGTCATTGTATTTTATTCATATCAGTGGATCTGTATCTGTGTTCTCAGGATGAAACTCCAAATAGAGGATTAAAAGAGTTGATGCAAAACCACTCTTTGGGGAAGCTATTACTTGGACTTTATTGGGAAGTTGGTGAGGAATATTCAATTATATCATTTTCTGATGGAGCAGACAGTTTCAGCATTGGTGCAGACTGTCTGTCTCATGGCACAATCCTGTTCACCTTTGGTTTTACCCACATATCTTACACTTATATTAGCACACATAACACTTACAGATTTTTGAGAACAAATGTTGGACAGAGGTGTGATCAAAGCCTTTCTCAGAAATGCTGCTTTTAGTCTTATATTAGCTTGCACTCCTTCCTCATATCCCAAAATGGACTCCACAAAACTATTCAGTAGAACACATTGGTAGTCCAAGCAATGCTATTTATATATTCTCCCTTCAAAGGTGGGTGGCACAGTCTTCAGACTTGCCCTTCAATGTTCCCTGCAGAATTTGACTCCAGATTTAGAGTTGTGCGTATGTGGCATTGACCTCTAGAGTTCTCATACCATTCTTTTGGTTTTTTATTCCCTTTTTGAAAAGTAGCTTGCCCTTTGCCCTCCTTCTCATTAGATTTTTCTCACTGGAGAACCATCAATCATCCGTGTCCCTTTTTTTTTTCTGCCTAAAAATAAATGGAAGTAATTAAGAGTGAGCCTAGCCTAGCTTCCTCTCAGCTGTAACACTTTTCTCTAATGCTTTTGGGAACAGAATTATTTTTTCCTCTGACAGGTCTTAGGAAATTTAACCTCTATGGTTTAGAATTCATCCATTCTGAAATCGTGTTTAAGTATTCTTCTAAATTTACCAGAGTTAAAGAAAGCTTTGTCCTTCAAGGATCCAATAACTTCTTGAATAACCACAAAAGAAAGCATTCTACTAAGCCTTTCTTTTGTTTGTAAATATGTGTAAACATTAATTTTATTCACATACATGCAAAGTATATATACATACATGCATATATAATTTTAACTTTTAGACTTATATTGGAATTTTTTGCGTTGAAAGGTGTTTATTTATTTTTAAATGTTCTTGATTGTCTTCAGAGGTCATATAATTCTTGAGGGATAGAAGTTCATGTATACTCATCTTTAGTTATTAAACCTATACCTAGAGAGTTTGATATCACCTGGACACTAAAGATTATCGAGACACTTCCAAACCAAACAAGCAACAGAGAAAGTTGCTTGTTTCCTGAGTATTTTTTAATGCTAAACTTAAAGAACAATGTATCTCTCTGTAGATTGCATTTGCTTCACAGAAATTTAATAACAGATAATCATGAATATATAAAGTTCTGTCCATTTCGATTTTTCTGGTTTAACCTCTAATGGCTTGGAGAGAAGCCTACCTGAAGACATCATATTCAACTAAAAGTAAGCTATAAATACAGAATATTACTGGTACAAATGCTTTCTTGCTGTGTCTTGCATAATTTTTCTAAAAACTCTTGTTCAAGCTCTAGTTATTGAATAGTCTGCATGTCAATTGTGTAGGATAATAGAATTCAAATAACAAATATCAACATCACAATTCTTCAGAGATGCAATCATTGTATCTCAAGCATCATCAACTCACAAAATTTCGTTTCCATGGTACAAAGTACTCTAGAAGTGGGGGCAGGAAGATCAGAAATTCAAAGTCATCCTTACCTACAAAAGGAAAAGCAAATCAGCTGGGGCTATACAAGACCCTATCTTAAACAGTATAAAATAAAATAAAATAAATGGTAGTTTTATGTTAAATCTGTGTTTCAAATATCCCTTTTTTCGTATTTTGAATAATTTGAACTATTAGAAGCACATCATTGAACTATTTGAGTAGGATATTTCCCATGCCTGCCCCTGTCAAGTGGAGAGTTGCCAGCAAAATAGCTATTGTTGTTGTTGTTAAGTGGCTGAGTGTCCTTATGTTAGTCTGACTGTTATGAACATTTAATGGACACCTAGAAGAAACACTATTGCAGGCACATGGAACACTGGCTAGTGAGATTCAACTTCAGATTCAGGACTGAATATTCATTATTCACCTCTCAGGGATCATTGTCTTTCTTTCTTTTATTAAACCACCATCTAGCATACTATTTCCATATATTCTAGGTATAATATTGCTGTTCATTTTAGGCAGAGGATGAAATAAATACATCTTTCATTAGTTCATCTTGACTGTAACTTGAGACTCTTTTCCAGGGGTTACTGATATCATCTCTTGATCCTTTGCACTAGTCTAGATTCCTAGAAACATTTTTTGGTGAAGATGTCCAGACTTGGCTTTTTAAAAATAACATCTAAAAGGAATTTATTATTAATAAACAGGCAGCATTTAAGTATAAATTAGATAGACACTGACAAATCTATTTAATTTTCTTAGTAATTAAATGCTAAACATCTTGTTTCTTGAAATTCTCTAGTGGTACTTTCAAATGTGTCTAAAAGCCTGGCAAAGGGATAAAGAGTATACTTCATTTGCATTTGGATGTGCTCTGAAGAGTCTGATAAGGATATCAATAGTTTACAAATAGCAAAGAAAAATTTCCACTTGTTTTTCTTATGCTGTACTCGACAAAGCCACTTTCTTTTTTAGAAACTAAAACTGTGACCAAAATATTCCATAAAATCAGATACAATATGAAATGTGAGTTCACTTGAGGCCACAGGAACTGTACATATGACTAATGCCATTTCCTTGGGTGTGCTAAGGTTCTCATACTTGGTACTGAGCTAGGCAATGCTGTAAATAGCAATTCGAACTATCTCAGTAGGTAGTCATCAAGGGACTCCTTTGTTCTTTCTGGTATGTACATGAATCATCTGCTCTTTTTGGAAACTTTTGTGATGCAAACGCCTTGGTCTCTTTGTGAACTTGTGACATCACCATGTGAAAAACCATAACCCTGACCTCATATGAAGCATCAGAAAATAAGCAGATGGCAGGACAGGGACCAAATGAACAGAAGCTCTTGAGATGTGATGTATT
Organism: Rhabdomys pumilio; assembly: GCA_030674055.1. Taxonomy (NCBI): domain Eukaryota; kingdom Metazoa; phylum Chordata; class Mammalia; order Rodentia; family Muridae; genus Rhabdomys; species Rhabdomys pumilio. Next base: position 44,917,481 of record JANHMN010000017.1, read on the forward strand.
GTGTCAATAATTTTCAAGCTGTCTGACTTTTTGGCTCATCTCACTGGTTTTATTCTTATGACATTTTAGTCACAGAATAAAGTTTTATGGAGAAATGTCTGTCCATGTTTTTGAATAAAAAGCAGTGTTAATTTTACTTTCCTTATATTTTGCGTCAGGCTCCATCACCTGACATTTATGAGGTCATTTGAAAATAATGTTGAGTTAAAATTATACCCAGTCATCTCAACCATAGCAGAAAAAAAAATGTCCAGAGTCTTTTAAGTGTTACTGTATCCAAAATGGAAACTTGACATATACATAAAAGTTTGGAAGAACGCTAGAAGAAATAAATACCATGAGAAGTAACAGAAATCTAAATATTTAAATTTATGAAATGAAAACAAATTTCTATTAGCTGAAACATTTTACTGATTATTTTGACTAAATAAAATAGGTGCAAAAAGAAGTGACCAGACATGCCTACTAAATAACCACTCTTCTAAGAACAAGATGACAGGTTTTGGATTGATGTGAAGTTAGAAAAATATGTATGCTTGTTAGATGACAGAATTTGGAGTCAAAATGATCTTGACAGATGAAAAAATGGAGCCTAATTTTATTATTTCATCAGCTACAATACATATTGCAAAATGCATAGTTCTTTGTGGAGACTTAGCAGTTCTCTAGTGTGTATTACACATAACTATAGACAGCTGATATTTTTATTAAAAATAAATTACTATATAAAAATGCTATACATTATCTCATTTTATACTTATGACAGAACTCAATGGGTATTATTACTTATTTCAGCAAATGAAGAAAGTCAGCCTTGTGGTGAGCTACATGGTTAAGATATGAAAGGAATTTTAAGTGGAGTTGAGATTGCTGTGTATTCTCTGAGCCTACCTTGTCCGATCCTGCAATGAAATATGAAGCAGACAATGTACATCATTGATGAAGAGAGACAAATGACATGAAAATCAATGGGATGACAGTAGGAAGGTGCCTTAGTTTGAGTTTTACTGCTGTGGAAAGACACCATGACTAAGGCAGTTTTAATAAAAAAAATGCATTAACTAAGAGAAATTATTGTGACATAGTAGCTAATCAGCTGGTCTGACTCTCTTGCAGCTTATACATGTTTTCAGTTCATGCTGTATTTTATTTATGATTAAATAATGCAGACTGTCTTAAAAACAGAGATTATTTCTTCATAATTCTAGAGACTGGTTCATGGTCAAAATATTGCCACTGATGGCTTCACCAAGGTTCATAGATTTTATTTTCTTTCATGTATATTCATATAGTATTCCCTTTGTGTGCATTTTTGTCCTGCAATTTTCTCTTTTAAGGTAAATTCATTTTATTGGTTAATAAAATAATTTCTCCTTTCTCTCTCTCTCTCTCTCTCTCTCTCTCTCTCTCTCTCTCTCTCACACACACACACACACACACACACACCCCATACACATACACACACATACATACACACACACGCACACACACACGCACACACACACTCACACACAGAGTCAGAATTTATGGGTATGGATATAGCCCTAGATGTCCTGGAATTTACTCTGTAGACCAGGCTGGTCATGAGCTCAGAGATCCTCCTGCCTCTGCCTTATAAGTGCTCAGATTACAATCATGCTCTACCACTGCCTAGTGCCTTTATTTTCTTTTCATTTTAATTACCTCCACATCCAGATGTGATACCATCCGGATGATGTACTGAATGTTTGCATTTTAATCAATGTTTGGCGGAGCGCAATTGAGGCATTACTTGTGAAATGCATGGTGGGTAACATAGCCTAAGAGACTTTATATGTGTTGGTCTAGAGTTCTGTTCTTGCAGTAGATTCTTCTCAGAAGTTCTATTCTATGGTATTCTCTCTTACTCCTCATAGTGGGAGGTGCAATCCATCAGTGTCTATTCTTAACATTAAAAGGCAATTTCTCCAAACTAAAAGAACTCAAAGTATGAATCCATAAAATATGAATTATATCTGACATTAATATGAGGTATCAAAGTAATTTTTACTTGTCATAAGGGTCAAGACGTCGTATAGCACAGCTAACTTGATTGCAGAATTGATCTTGAGAATAAGCACGTTATTAAAGTTTTAGCTCTTTCTCAGTTGTCCTCACCCTTTGGAGTAGAAAGCCTTTTGATAAACTGCCAAAGAGAATTTCTGGTTTCTGTTATTTGATTTTAATTACCTATTAACTGATCATAGCATCTTTCTGTCTACATAATATTAATGCTTGGTGGTATTGTCCTTTGCGGCATACTTTCAAACATCTGACACATTGCAGTAATTAAATGGTCCCCCCATTCAGCACTGTAGTGTTGTTTTTAATAGGGAAGGTATCTTCAAGAGCTGATTCTCATATGACATGCCATCTTGGAAATATCCTTTCCTTTGCCTGCAGCTAAGTCGTTGTATGACAAACTGAAAGTATACTTAGAAATTAGCCCATTCTTGTATGCATATATACACATCTCCTAAATAAAATTTTCATGCTTTTTTTGTTTAAGGAGAGCATCACTTTGGAACTGGTAGGGATGCTATCTTTACCTGCCACAAGTAATGAATATTACTCCATTCTTCTGTGTCTTGGCTCTGTTTATTTGGCTTTGAATTCATTGAGATATAAACTCATTGCATTCAGTTATAAATACACCATCAGGAAATTCCATAGCACTGTTATTTTAACCCAAGGACTTTATGCATTATAATTACTATCAGTAATAGAGGTTTCATTGACAGGTAGGTGGTTAGTTAACTCCACAGCAACGTTAAATATTGTTCTAAAAAAAAATCCCCAGTATCAAATAGCACAATGGTTCTCTGATAGCTTACTACTGATTTAGAATTCTGCATAGGATAATTAAGAACGAATAAAGTTTGAGATTAGGGGAATAGGAAACAGAGTTGCAAAGAAGACAAATTGCCATTATATCACAATAAGCTCCATAAATGAAGGAAAATGATGATATAACACAAACAATATTATTTGATTTGGTAGGCTGGGAGAAAATATGAAGAATGCAAGTATTTTTTCACACTCTAAGTATCTTTTATTTTCTTTATTCAATGTTATAACAACTTTTAAAGTAGAATGAGTAGATTTAATTTTAAAATTTTTCTCCTAATTTTCCGATATTCTAGGTGGATTTTTATATCAGAGGAAGAGATGTTACCAAAATCTACATAAAATAATTGTAGAAATTTTTACACCTTTTGAAAAAGAATGAAAAAAATGTTCTTATTTATAGAACGTGATAATAAAGCAAATCTATTGTTTATGTATAGTATATATTTACTCTATGTGAGAATAATATATACTACTATATAAATTAAATAAAAGCACAATATATTTTTAAAAAATAATGAGGGGGTTGAAGAGATGACTCAGCACTTAAGAACACTTGCTGCTTTTGCTGAGGACCTGGATTCATTATTTTAGCACACAGATAGAAGCTCACAATTATCTACAACTCCAGTTTCAGGCTATCAGATGTCCTCTTCTGACTTCTGACTTCTGAAAATAAGTTACTTACAGTGTGAAAACATACGTGCAGTCTCCATATTGTCTTCCAGCCTAACATACACACACACACACACACACACACACACACACACACACACACAGACTTTTTTATTGCTTTTGGTGATGTATATTGCATTAGACTTTGCAAGCTAGTAAGAATTAACAGATAAGCCAAGTGTATTTTCCCCTGGGGGAGAAAAACCTGTATGTTTGTTTACTGGGAAAAGTAAGTAATAAAGAAAACAAACAAACATTAGTTCAGTTTCAACATATGCTAACATCGACAAAACTATTTTCGTTCTATCATTGTACATTTTAATAATCTAATTTTAAAAATAGATTTATATCTTAATTGCACTAACATTTTACAAAATAATTTTCTCTGCCAAATTCTTGGAAAATATCGTCTTTCTCTTTACCAGGAATAGAGTCCACACTGCACTCAACCAATACATGTACTGTGCTGGTGCTGCATGCTTGTGTTTCATTGGCCCTGATATTTAAGATGATGCTATGCTGTCCATTAAGAAGAGCTTGCTATTACATCTTTTGCTTTCTGCTCTCACCTCCCCTGACACTTAGGTTGTCTTTAACTCCCTTAAGCTACTACTCATTGACTCTTGTTTTCTATCACAGTCTTTAAGTAGGATCTGTCTTTGTTGTTGTTATTGCTCAACATTATAGCATTCAGTTGCACTGAGCAAAACCTATCTAGCGTACGCATTGGCAATAGACTAGTAGATGTGTCATTGACTGGTCTGGAATTAACCTTTATATTATAAGTTTCTACACCAGAGGTCTCTATAGCAAGTCAGTTTTCAGTGTCACAACAGAAACCTCTCCCTGTGCACATATTACCACCAGTTGGCAGATATTTCGCCTTTGGCATTGCAGTTAGTTTGGGAAATAAATCTACCTCTTTGTCACCAATTATTTTGGTATTCCCGTTGTTTTTGAATTTTTGTACTTATTCCCATTCAAAAGAAGAGAAAATTGTGGCAATTAAAACAGTCTGTGCTCCAGGAATTATGTGCACACAGTAATAATGATAGAAAATGGATCATGTAAGAAATACTTCTTGTTACATAAGATGAATAAAATAACAAAATTTTACTAAACAAAGCAGTGACTTTCTTCAGTAATGATTATGTATTAATGGTATTTTGCATCTTGATAAGTTTAGCCTGAAACTCCCAGCTTCTTAGATGTGTGAAACTGAGTCATATCAGACTATTATTGAGTCTGTCCCTTCAGTGCTTGGCTGACCAGAATAGTAATGAAAAGTGCCTACTAGATTAACATTTTTGACACAAATTTAGTACAAGAGAAAATATAGGTTTTGTTTAGAGCATTGCAAATGTTTAATATTGAAGAAAATATATTTTCATCATTTCTCAAGAAAAAATATTTTCAGATATGACTTTCACATGTCAGATGTGTATTTTTTTTGGTATCAGAGATCAGAAGATTTCTTTGTCCACCACTCCATTTCCTACACACAAAACCTGTTGCTCTTCATTTGCTGAAACTCTACTTCAGCCATTTTTAAGGCCACAGACCCTGGTAAGGAGCAAACTGTAGTGGATGGTCCCACACTCACAAATTGAACTCTGTGGGAATATATATATATATATATTCAGTGACATATATATATGTCACTGATGGTGTAGCCTTCCTAGAGAAAGTATGTCACTCACCACTGGGGACAGGCTTTGAGAGATTATACCCCACATTACTTCAGTTTTCTTTCCCTGTTTCATGTTTGTGGGTAAAGGTGTGATCTCTCTTCTTCCTGTGCTGGGCATGTGAATGTCAGGCCTCACCCAACAATAAGTAATTGTAGTCCCCCCAATCTTCTGTCTTTAACTTACTTTGATCATGGTATTTTGCCACAGAAATAGAAAAGAAACCAAATACTTTTATTCTTCTCAAGTAATTCCACATATTGTGTTTTATATATATATAATGTGCTTTTATTTAATTTATATAGTAGTATATATTATTCTCACATAGAGTAAATTTATATTATACATAAATAATAGATTTGCTTTATTATGACATTCTATAAATAAGAACTTTTTTTCATTCTTTTTAAAGAGGTGTAAAAATTTCAACAATTATTGTATGTAGATTTTGGTAACATTTCTTCCTTGGTATAAAAATCCACCTAGAATATTGGAAAATTAGAAGAAAAATTTTAAAATTAAATCTACTAATTCTACTTTAAAAGTTATTATAATATTGAATAAAGAAAATAAAAGAGCCAGGCGGTGGTGGTGCATGCCTTTAGTCCCAGCACTTGGGAGGCAGAGGCAGGAGGATTTCTGACTTTGAGGCAAGCCTGGTCTACAGAGTGAGTTCCAGGACAGCCAGGGCTACACAGAAAAACCATGTCTCGAAAAAAACAAACAAACAAAAAAAAAACAAAAACAAAAACAAAAACAAAACAAAACAAACAAAACAAAAAAAAAACAAAGAAAAAGAAAAAAGAAAATAAAAGATACTTGCAGTGTGAAAACATACTTGTACTCTTCATATTTTCTCTCAGCCTACCAAATCAAATAATATTGTTTGTGTTATAACATCATTTTCCCTCAGACATGCCACCATTCAATGCTTGAAATTATTGACCAACAATAAATTAATGCACTATAAAACACTTATTACTTCTGTCTTAGTTATTTTTCTATTGCTGTGGTAAGCTACAGTTACCAAATCAACCTATAGAAGAGACTTATGGTTTTAGAGAATTACAGTACATGACCATCATGGCAGGGAACATGGTCATACCTGGCAGGCATGACACTAGAGAAATAGCCTAGAGCTACACATCTTGAGACTTACCATAAAACAGAGACTGAAATATAGTCGGAATGGCTAGAGGTTTTTAGAACCTCAAAGACCACCCCTAGTGACATGCCTTCTCCAACAAGACCTTTAAGACCTTCCCAAGCATTCCCACCAACTAGGCAGGAAGTATTCAAATATATGAACCTATGATGGTCGTCTTCATTCAAACCACAACTCTAATACCATGGACCTTTTTGCCTTTAAGTTATAGTTTGAGCATTCTTTATTTAAAGTGTTTGCTTGCCAGGATACCTTGAATAAGGTCCTCATGCCAAAACACAACATTCATTTCTATTTACTTTCAACTTTATAATCATAACCTGAAGAAAGTTTTGTCTGATATTTTTACTGTACTTATATTGTGACTGTGACCTATTAGGCAAGGAATTGTTCATTTATGAGATCAAGACAGCACTCAAAATTATTTGCATATTGGAAAAAGTCTGATTTAGATATGTTGTATTATATATTCCCTATACATAATGATTCTATCATAAATAGGTACTACATAAACTAATTTGGATAAAGACAATATTTGCAACAAGAAGCTTTAACTACCCTCAAATAACATCACGTAAATGATAAAGCTCATAAGATTAATCTTAAAGTAGTAAGTGTTGGAGTTATTCAGACTTTTTTAAAAGAGAAAAGGTGCAGAATATTCTCATCATCATACATTTCCACACATGCGAATATGGACCTTGTACCTCATCTCTATCTAATGCTAATATATGCCAAAAGTTTTGAAGCAAATACTGATGTGCTCCCTGCTGAAAAACAGTTTGAATAGGTCTCTTGTGTACATTCCGTGACAGATTGAAGACACATTAGACAGAAAACAAAAGCAAAATCTTTCTCACTTTCTATTATTTGCAGTAGTCACTAATTCCTTCCACCCCACCAATGTATTATCTACCTAGTTATCATTATCTATGACTCTTCTTGTTTTTATCTTGGTATTATCTAAATATGTCAAAGACAATAAATGTAAAGGAAGAGAGTGATTTATTAAAATAAAACCAAACCACAACCCTGTCTCAAACGGTGAGGCTGGCCAGCATATGCAACTAATTCTCACAATGGCATTCCGGAAAACCGATGACAAGATTGGGACTCTGGGCTAGCCCCAGGGCAGTCAGCAGTGGTAGACTGGTACACAAGGCCTCATGTGTAAAGTTTCTGAACTGACATAAAGCTTAATGGAAATGAACCTTGACGATGTGGCCAATCGAGTGTAAGTGACATCCTGCTTGGCATGCCCTGATGATTTTTTTCCTTTCCTCTCTTGAAGGCATAATGCTTCCTATGGGAAACTCGGACTTAGAATGCCATTGTGTACATAGATAGGAAATTTTCTAATGCAGAATCGAATATCAGCAAATTAAGGACCTTCTGAATATCATGTTGTAATATTTATACCATCCAATGAAATGTGTGGGCCATATCTTCAGCTTCATTTGGCACAATGATAATGGATGAATGGAAATCTTTATAAAAGTTAAAACACAAAAATTCAGCTAATGATAAAACAAGTGCTAGTTATCTTATATTTCCTGCTTATTTATTACAATAAAACACTGTGTTAAGTTAATGGGAAATAAAGAACATTAAAAGAAACATTATATTTGTTCTGAGGGATCTAAAATTCTGTTAAAAATATGATATGTAAGATAATAACCATAATAATTTTGATAGTCTAGGAGTTATATAGGCAGTCATATTTGAAAGAAACAAATTTAATGAAAAATCAAAGAACTAAACTTTACTTTTTCTTTCAGTAGGATTAGCTATATTTTATGAGAAGATGATAAGATTGGATAGTGATTATTAATTTCTCTACTTCCTGTATCTAGTTTGCTTTTCTTATCATGACTAAACCTATTAACCTTGTTATTTCTTTGTTAAAGAACTCTCGGTTGTGAGAAGCTTAAACTCATGATAATCTAAGAAATATGGTGAGTTTGATTGACAGAGTATATGAAGGGCATTTCTATAGGCAAAGAACAAATAAGGAGGCTACTCCAGGTATATATTATCCACTGGGTTGAATCAATATGTTTTCAGTTGGGAAATGTTCATAAAACTTAGTAGGTACTCATGAAAAGTATAATAAGTGTTTGATAAGTGCTAGAACAGAAAAGCACAGCTAGAACAGGAATTAAGACACACTTGGAGCTGGATAATAATATTTCAGTAAAGGATCATCAAAACAGATTTGGTAAACTTAGATGGACCAGATATGTTTAGGTAGTGTTAGAATTTCAGATTTATGTAAGTCATACAATTGAACAGAATAAGTAGTAAATGACTCAATTTGCACTATTTCCATTTAGTGTTTAAAAAAAAACTGAGGAGGTTGTATTTACATAATTAGGAACTGTGGTGTTTTGAATAGGATGTCTTTGAATGGTTGGCCCACAGGGATTGATGATGTTAGGATGTGTGGCCTTGTTGGAGGAAGTGCTTCACTGTGGCTGGGTGCAGACCTGTGGGTGGGGGCTACCTCGAAGCTTCCTATTGCTGAAACTCTGCCCAGTGGGGAATTCCAGTCTCCTCCTGGCTGCCTTCAATCAAGATGTAAAACTCTTGACTCCTCCAACACCACCATGTCTGCTTCCATGTTGCATGCTTCTCACAACGATGATAAAGAAGTAAACTTCGGAAAGTGTAAGCCAGCCCTAATTAAATGTTCATCTTATAAAAGTTACCTTGGTCTTGATATCTCTTCACAGCACATACACTCCAAGAAATTGAATGAGAGTAAGGAGAGGCTATACATGAGAGGTTTTGGAGATAGAAAAGAGAAGGCAGAAATGATATATCTATATTACAATATCAAAAATAAAATTATAGCTTCAAATTTTTTCCTGAGGAAAAGATTGGAAGCTTTGGCATAATTACATAACATTAAAGGTTTATTTTTAATCAACAATAAAATTAATTCTAAAACTAACACAATGGAAACAAAGTAGTAGAATATTTGGGTTTTCAATAGTCAAAATATCTAAGGAGAATGTTGACTATGCCTTTTGGGGATGGAAACATGGACTTACATAATACTTATTCCTAAATTCTGTGTTTATGGAAACCTAACAAAGGAAATTCTGAAGGGATAATAAAATTCTGTGTTGCTATCTAGTCATTTTCCATAGTTACTGTAAGAAAGCACAAGATACAACTTGAGGTTCATTCATGAGACTATGTCAGATCCCAGTGTACTGTTGAGTACACTTGGATTAGTAAAGATTAATTGACACAATAAATACAATAAAGACTGTCTATCCAAGCAAAGATCACATGTGATCTGCCATGAGATGCAAGACAAAGTACCAAAGAAACTTCTATACTGAGGAGTATGGGAATGTTGAATGTCCATATTGTTTAGGTACTGGATGTACCACAGATGATGTGAGATGTTCTAATTAAATGAACGTATGTCATCACAATATAGAGAGCTTAGTGGCATAATCATCATTGGCTTAAATTCAGTTAAATATTCATAGAAATCATAATATGAAGCCTAGCTTCTTTTCTACAATGGCTCGGACAATATCTAAGTCGTATTTCTCAGTTATCTTTTGTGGTTAGTCAATGTATACATCTTTGAGTGGCTTTTCTGAAGCAAGATCTGAAGGAGTCCGGGCTAGTTGCAAGTTTAATATGTGTTGAGCCTCTTTCTCTATTTCCAAATGGTGGTTTTACAACTTGTATGTTACCACAAGCTAAGAATTTATAATTGCTACAACATTTCTGTTTATATTTATATTAAAACGTACATAATATAGGTATTGTTTCATTTCATTGGGCTTTATCATAGAAAGTTTTTACTGACTTTTATATTTTTAGTAACTGACTAAAATGAGTAGTTCAATCAATACTAATGAATCTTATAATTTAAATTTTATATTATACCCACTCTTTGTTTACTCTAATTTGAGAGGTATTTCCTGACATAGCTAAGTTATCTATCATAATATACTTTTGAAGATACTGATTTGAGCTGTCTTTTGCTATCTATGATTTTTCAAGAAGTAATCTCAAATTGTCTGCATAAAAAACTCAAAGGAAGAATGTGTAGTCTTCGGTGGCTTTCAGCTCACTTTCTCAGTGGTTACTTTATTAGTAGTATTTATGAAGCATAGGTATTTATACAAAATCAAATGTCACAAATGCACATAATCAAGCAGTTGCTAGGGATCTGGCATAGCCATTGGGTCACTAAAGAATCTTTCAAGTTGAACTGGGTTTATATCTTTGCTCTGAGACGTGAAGGCTTTATAGTCTCACAACACTAAATGATTTGTGAGCTATCAGCTCTGTTCAAATATCATTTGTCAAAAAAAATTGACTCCTGGGGCTTACAGATTGTACATACACCATAGATATTCATTTTCTTCCTGACTGCAAGCACCTTGGCCTTCTATATAGCAGCCAGGAGAATATCTGAGAATGTATCTTTCAATATGTGAGAGGATATTAAGGCAATCATCTAGCCTATTTCAAAACTGAATCTACATAGTGATCATATAATTTGATTAATTAAAAAACTATTTGGAAGAGAAAAGATTTAAACCACAAACAGGTGATGTGTGTGATCTTATACAATGCTTTTAGTTTCTCTAGGCCCTATGATTTCTTTGTTAAGTGACAGCCACCTTTCTTCTTGGTCTAGTATCTGATTAGCTCACTTTAAGCTCTAATAACATGCAAAGTTAACTTTCTGGTACACTAGTTAATTGTCAATAATAATATTTTAGTAACGAGTATTATATACATTGTTAAATTTGATTCCAATGTAAATAAGTCAAGGTATGTAGTTCATCCATAACCTATACTCAAAATTACATTCATTTAATGGCTTCCTGATCACCAACCATAGTTTAAGCCCGCAGTAGGGATTTCAATGTTCTACAATGTCAAATATCAACCCCAGGAAACCAAATTTGTTCAGTTTTGTAATTACTTTTTGAGTGTTAAATGATTCTATTAAATGAAGTTCCACAGATTAACTATTGAAATGAACTGACCTGAACAACAAGCCGAATGTGCCCGAGGCATCAAACAGGTTTCTACTTTATTTTTATTCTCTTTCATTTGTGAGAATGATACGACAGAAGAGTCTTTAGTGATTTTTGAATACTAAATAAATTAGTCATGCCTGGGATGGCATTTCAATCATCCGAAGTGAGCAGACTCTGTCCTCAAAGATCACCTGCTCGTGGCTTTTCTAAGAACTGGAACAAGCTGGGATGAAGTGACAAATGCCAAGCAATTCAGGACAGCTTGGTACTCAGAGGACGAATATGGGGTTATGCCATGTGAGAGCTGGAGCTCGCACAAAGGCCTCTGTTCTGGGAATGCCCCACATTCATCCACCTTTATGGGACAAACAGGATGAAAGTGGGAGAGATGGAACGAAAGAGACAAACACTACCTGAACTGAAGTACAGCTACATGCTGGTACCTACGCTCATTCTCCCTATGTTCCTTATTCCACTTAAAAAATTGGGAAACTTTTAGAAAGTCGAACTTTTTCGATGTGGTAGGAACTATTTGGGAGTTTGGATAAATTACATAAAGAAGCCAAAACCTCTAACTTACAGAGCTATAGTCATAACTAATAAATTCTTACATTTTAACATTTTTGGATATTATTTGTATAAAATATTGGTCTCATTATGACATTTTCTTTCATGTATGCAAATACTTTATGATCACATTAATCCCTTTTAAAAAATAAATAGAAAACATGATCTCAGGCACAACATGTTGACCTTGAATTCCTTGCATAGCAGACGGTGACCTTGAACTTCTAATCATCTTGCCTCCACTTCTCAAACATCTCTCTAATCCTCACATCTCTACCCACTGAGTGCTAGACTACAGGAAAGTGCCGCCATGAACAGTGTATGCAGTTCTGGAGATCAACCCTAGGGCTTCCTGCACGTTGAGTAGGGACACTAACAACAAACTACATCTCCATATTTTCTGCCCTTTCCTTTTCTCCTCTGCCTGTCTTTAATTCTCCTTTTCCCAATTTAGTCCTGATTTTTTTTTTCTCTTAGGCTAGATTCTAAGTTTAAAAATTTACAAACTTGGTCAGGCCTGGTGGTCCATACTTTAATCCCAGCACTTGGGAGGCAGAGGAAGAGGCCAGCCTGGTATACAAAGCAGGTTCCAGGACAGCCAGAAATGTTACACAGAGCAACTGTGTCTCAAACAAACAAAGACCTGTTAAAAATGTGTAAGCTTGATGAGGTCTATTTGTTTTTTGCATTTTAGATAGGGATTAAATGTGAAAAGAACTCACCAGGAGGTTGCTACTAAGAGTTTCATGTTAACTTATATTTTACTTTGCTGAATCTGAGTAAGTAGCTATTCTTCTCTAGTCCTTTGTGAACACTAAGTTGTAAAATTACATTCAACCTTTTTGTCTTTATTCCCTCTTCTAGCTTTAACTGTCCACAAGACAAAGCCCAATTTCTAACCCTATACTTACCTGTAAAGGAAGTCTCTATTGAGGGATTGCCCAGATAAGATTGGTCTTTAGGCATGTGCATGGATACTATATGATTATACAGACTAGATCACTGAAGATGAAACCATTCTTAGGTAGAAAACTAGATAAGCATGAGTTTGTGAGCTAACCTGCTGCAATCAGTGTTCCTCAGTGGTTTCTGCTTCGAAGTCCTGCTTGAGTTTCCTTCCTGACTTCCTTCATCAATGGACTGCAACCTGTAAACTGGAGTAAATTAAACTCTCCTCCTGACACACTTGTGGTTGTCAACCTGTGAGTTGCAATCCCTTCTGGAGCCAAATGACCATTTCACAAGGCTCGTTTATCAGATATCCTGGATATCAAATTACTATTCATAACAGTAGCAAAATGACAGTTATGAAGTAGCAATAAAAATAATTTTATAGTTGGAGGTCACTACAACAAGATGTACTGTATTCAGGGGCTGCACCAATAGGAAGATTGAACCCTATGGCACTTTTGGTCATGACATTTGGAATAGCTTCAGGAAGAAACTAGAGCAGTCCCTTAAGGAAACCTATCCTTAGAAAGATCACATTATTGTTGAGTCTCCATAGAATATTAAAAAGCAATTAGCAGTAAAGTCTTCTGGTATATGTGGATCCATTATTAATGTATTGTTAATTTCTTTAAAAAATGAATTCTTGCTATCAGAGAGAAGGCTATGAAATAACTTAATCTTGCTGCTTGAGAAACATTGGATGGGAAATTTGAAAGCACAGACTAAGGATTACAAGATAGACTACTCTTACCAAATGAACTCTCATCCTGAGATTGTTTTACTTATTTGCTAGAGAAAGAGGATGGCATAGACATATGTTGGAGGTGCATAGCTAGTAAGTGATGAATTTGAATTCCAGCCTAAATTCCAGTTCCAAAGTTGAACCCCTTTCAATCATCTAGACTTCTGTCAGTGTTCAAGATTTATAGGCCTCTCAAACAAGCTCATGCTCCCCAGCTTAAAACAAGGGATAATAAAGGAACATACAACCGGTATTAGAGATATTTTTTGTGTGCTTGAGACTGGCCATCCAAGTTTTAGTGTTACTTTTTGAGTAGGTATCTGGAAAAAAATCATTCACAAGGTCAGAACAAAATATTAGGCCCTGGTAATTTTTGGAGCTTCTGTTTTGGTTAGCAAGGTTGCCACACAGTATGACTTTGTCACCAGGAATCATTGATTTAAATTACCTTCCATCTCCTGTCATCTGTAGAGTGGGGAAAACTACTGAACTTCTCTGATCCTCCACCTTAGCACACCCCATTATCTTCTTCAAAAAGCCAGGTTCATAACCCCAACTTCCTCAGTTTATTGGAAGAGATAAAATAGTCCACTTTGAGTGATGACACTTCTAGCATAAGACCTCCAGTCTCATCACGAAGGGCCATTAGGGATGCTAAGTCAAAGCTGGTCCAAGTGTGCATATAATTTTGTATGTTCTATGAGTGGGAGGGACTGCTTCTTCTGTGAGATAATGTGATCAATAATGGAAAGGAGGGGGCCATGGAAGAAAAGGTACATGCTTTGGAGATGAACAGCCTTCAGAATTTCTCCTGGTTCTATTGTGCTAGGAAGGGTTCATAAACCCCCAAAAGACACCAAGGAGCCACTTATGATGCAATCACTTTAGGTTCTTTATTTACAACCTTGATTTTGAACCACACATCTTGGGCCCCATTTTGGCCCTGGTTTTGGCTTTGTGGACAAACTTAAGCCTTGTTCGAGTTTGAGAATTGTCTTAATCACTTCGGTACTGGAGTGACTCAACTGGACCTGTTTGGTCCTGCCTCTGCTCAGCTGTTGCTGATGTAGAGCTTTGCAGTTGGCCCTGTCAGTCACCCCATACCCTCTGTCACCATTCCCCACCCTCTACGTCATCTCACCACACTAAAACTCCTCCTCCCTATGCTCCAAGCTTATATAAACAAGAGGTTGTTACATTAAAGTTGAGTTCCTGCTTTGAGAAGACTCCTGGCCGGGTGTGTTTCTTTGGGCTGTCAACACCATCCAACTCAGCCCGGGAGAGACCAGCTGGACTAGGATGTATCTCCTCTCACCTGGACCTGCCAACAAGGAGCCAACACACAATACCATTTCTGATAGCAGAATGGGAGGGTGCAGCCCCAAGCTATTAGGAGAACAAGGCTTTATAGGAAATGGTGAGCAAGCAAGGGGAGTTTAACTTGACAAGTATCTAAATGAATAACTATTTTATGCCAACAGGTGGGTGCTCTGAAGCAAGACCACAAACAATCATGAACGGTCTGAAAGTACACGTGGAACAATCAGATTAATCTTTGATTAACTGTTGCTAGGATGTATCTAGCGAGTAACTCTAGCTAGAGAAATGCTGTGGGGTCCTTTCCTGATATGTGGGTATATCTTGGGTTCTGCTCTAGGTCATGCTCTGAGGGTTTTTTATTTTTTTAACATGGAGACTGATTCTGAGATGGTGTAGGTTTGGCCTCTTGGCCAAACTTTTGGAAAAACAGTCCAAACATTCGGAAAATGCCCACAATGTGCATTAATGAGGATCAACAAAGAATCACAAATTTCTTAAGATAGAGTCATTCGATGATTACAGTAACTAAAGTAGTCTTGGAGAGACTCTGAGAATGGAGGGAGGTTGGGAGAATGAGCTATAGGTAAATCTATTTCATTAATGTCTGTATTATAACCAAATGCAACATGTTCTTGACAAAGAACACACTCTAGTTACAGTATTAACAAACAGCTCTGCCTTTCCTGCACAAGCCATCCTCTATGAATTCTGATTCTTAAAAAAAAAAATAGTAGACCTGGACAATGGAATTAATATTAGCCCATTTATCTAAAAACTATAGTTAAGTGATTATTATATCTTCCAACTTTTTGGGGCCATTTCTAAGGTATCTGAAATAATGTATGTGAATTCATGCGATGTTAAACAAAATAAGAAAAATCAGGACAGCCTTTAGTATCCCCTTTGTCTTATAACATTTAAAAAGAGAAAGCATCAAGAGAAAGACAGGCAATTACAGTCCCACTTGTGGCAGTCACTTCCTAAGTTCCCTCTCAGATCCTTTCCTTGTTCTCTGTGCTTGTTTCAGGGTTGTCAAGAGGAATCCTCAGGCACCAGTTTCACTACTTGGCAGAGAATGCAATTTAGAGCATTCAGAATTTAGTTCCATGGTGTTTAATTTCCCAAACTAAATTCACCAACTATTTTAATAAGTGTGTTTAAGCACATAAATTTGCAGTTTGCAGATGGATTCAATTAAATGTTTATTTCTCCAGCCAAACATGCTCACAATAGACTTATATCAGAAGAGTGATTTGAGACAAGTAGGCCTTTTTTGACAACATTTTTTTTTTGTCACTAGTTTTTCATGGAGAGAAGCTAATATTGTAAAAGTATGTGTCTCCAGTAGCCCCCATTTGAAATGTGTGTTTCCTGAGGACAAACTTCTGAACACACAGTATTCTGTGAGTTCTTGCCTAAATGTGTTCAGTGAATCTCAATTTGGAAAAAGCAATCATATTGTCATAGTTCCTCTCAGTGACAGACAGAGCAAATGTATTTGAACAGGAATAGACAAATGTCCAGTTCACTACTTAGAAGAATCCTGCAAGTGTTTTTATGGATTGAGGCTTCTGTCAGTTTTATGAGAAGGGCTCATCCACAGGATTGGCAATGAGTCTCTTGTTAATCCTATTGTCATTTTTGAGCAAACCCATAGGCATGTTTCTACACAAAAAAACACATCAAAAAATTTAATGCATATTTATGAATACAATTTGGCTGGAAATATGAAGAAATTAAAATAACATAGATGTTTAAAAGGAGTTAAGAAAACAACTATGAATATTCAGTGGAGTAATTCTAATGTAATAAGCTGGATAAATGATGTGGTGTTTCTTATATGGTTTGAGAATATACAGATCACTTCATTATAGTAAAACATATTTGGAAAATCTAAGGATATTTCCAGTATTTCATGCATGCTTTATTCATGTTCAAGATGAATCATGAAACTGTGTTTTTAAAACTGTATATGTGTGTATACTTATACAGAAAAGAAAAATGTATCTTCACATGTACAGATGCATATATGCTTTATCCAACTGTACTGGTCACAGTTAACTGCATATTCTAGGCTCTGGAGTGTAACTTTTTCTTACTGAATTCAATTTGTCTTCCTTTGCATTTTGGGTAGACACTGCTGTAAAACCTCTAAGAAAAATGTGTACAGAATCTAGCCTCATCTAAGAAATCTAAATGCAAGTCAGAGGCCTGGACAGAGCTTTGCTCCTGACAGCTGCCCCAAGACTCCAGGGAGCAGGGGCTGTAATCACCATTCCCATAAAGAGAATTCACAAGGGGAGGTGCCTTCAGCTCAACCAAGAAAAGAAACAACTTGATAACAATCCCCTCAACCCAGCTTCCTCCAACTAGACCAAGTCTAACCTTCAATGATGGCAAAAGCTCTTAATAGAGAAACTGGAAGACTTGACAGTCTGGAGGGAAAAGGGGCCTCATACAATGTGTATCTGCCCTTGGGCAAATCTACTTTACATAGTCATGGTAATTATTTTGTATGGTTATGTCTCTTTAATTATCATTAGTATTAGCACATTTAAATATAGGAAAAAATATGTTTTCTTTTTCCTCATCTCACAGACACCCCTATAAAATAGTTTTAATATCCATTCAGAAATCGACAGTAAATGCTGTTTCTGATTAAAGTTTCTGAATTTTTGTCACATGGCTTGGTTTTGGTTTGTTTTCACAGTAAACAATCAAACTCACCTTCATTCCCCCATATATTGTTTGGCTCTGCAGCTTTATATGAAGCCAGACAATATAATATATATGAAATGAATGATCAGATGTTGCATAAGATAGAAAATTATTGCTGTGTAAATCAGTTTTCTGTTGCTTTACGGATGAATCTTGTAATGGAATTGCTTATAAAATAAGTTTCTAGACAATAAATAGGTTTGTATTAAACACTTTGAATACCATAAATTAACTTGTGTTTTAGTTATTTAGGAAATAACATTGTTCTGTTTAAAAGTAGTTGTGAAAATTTTTGACTATACTTCTGACAACATCTGTTACTGCTGCTGGTTAATGTACTACCTGGCAGGCAATGGGTAAGTAGGCATTAAGCATTTGCCTGCTGGTATATGGCATGAGAAAGTCCCCTGTTTCAGCAAATGAGGGGAGCTTACCTTTGGAGATGTCTCTCTACTGGGCTGTGATGACCAAGGCCCTACATTTGCAAATTGATAAAGGTGAGTTTTGGTTTGAAGAGGAGCAACAGAAAAAAAATAAAGGACTGTAAGCAAGCATAGCTGCACATGACCCAAATATGAAATATACTGCCAACTATTTTACCCTGAGCTTTGTTCTGGAGGCAGGTCTTTAATACGTTAATTTCACTGTCTCCTTTGGGTCTGGTTTGGCTCCAGGCTGCTGAGTTACAGAATATCTTTTTCACTTTCCATACTGACAGGACCCCAGCATCCTTTCTTCTGTTTGCTCCACACCTGCTCTCTGCTGTCTGGAGCCCATCTGTCCACAACACTGTCTAGATAGGTCTCCCATGGGTATATAGTATGGGTCTGCAGTGCTTCAGAAGCAAATCAATTAAAGAAGTCTGAGAATCTGTTCAGGTCGTAGCTGCTAGCATATTTTCTCACAGAAAACCATCCATATCTGTTGTAAGCCATGAGAACTGAAGGCTCTTATTTTCATGAGGAACCCTATGTGCTTGCAACTCTGCATTCACTGGTACGATGAAGAGCAGAAGCCTGAATTTTCAGACAATAACGTGTGCTTACCTTAAAATTTACTGTAATTTCAGTTTCTTTGGATTAGTGACCATGGGCTCAGGTGGTATAACATTCCAAGTGCCTTCCATTCAAATATACTGTGGCAAAGTTAATGCAAGCCACCTAGACCAGCAGTGACAGTAGCCAGACTCTCAAAGCCCATCCTTTTTCATCTTCCCTCTTATTAAAACATAAATACCTGTTCCTTTGAACAGGAGAGAGATAAGATTTCCAAGAAAGAAAGCTGCCATTGATGTTCTATAAAAGAAAAACACTGTCCATTGCAACGTGCCAGCATTAAGTAGATAAACTGATTTGGCCACTTTCCATAGTAGGATGAGTAATGTTCAAATAAATTCCATATGGATGATTGTGTTAAACTATCAAATAATCTAATTGGTAGCTTTGTTATTTTGATATACTTAGCTATTTCCTTGAATTCCATTTCTATTCAATGTGAAGAGAATGATGTTTAGCTTTTTAAATTCTTACTTCATAGAATAGTTATAACAATTAAACCAAAAATTATATGTTAAAGGTATTGATTAAGAGTGTGCACCAAATTATGAAGTGATGCTTTTTTTATTACTGCCCCCAACTACACAATCTCTGTTTTCATTAATCATCTTTGTTCCTGAGCTTCTGTCCCACTAATTAACTGCCTCCCACATTTAAAAGTTTTATGATTGTTTGTTTTATCCTAAGGATGCAGGACTTTTTTAGCTACTACATCAGGCAGTGAATAGTTAGGGTGATTTCAAATTGCACATTATTAAACCAGGTCGT
The DNA here is from genome assembly GCA_030674055.1 of Rhabdomys pumilio. NCBI lineage: Eukaryota > Metazoa > Chordata > Mammalia > Rodentia > Muridae > Rhabdomys > Rhabdomys pumilio. Next base: position 44,937,016 of record JANHMN010000017.1, read on the forward strand.
ATGCTAGGAGACCAAACAAATCACAACATAAAACTTTTATATTCAGGAGTAGGAAAATTAGAGCATTTTATTGTAAGATAGCTTCTTTCTTTCTCCCTTGGAGATATTCTGACCTCTTTTGCAGGGTTGTTGCGACGACTATCTCATAAAAGGTGTTGGAAAGCACTTTGCAAAAATAAAGTGTGACATAATTGCTTAATAATAATAATTAGATTGGAGTCCATTAGCACACAAAACAATAGCGATAATGATAGCAAATAATTTAATTGTTCTGCCTGCTTTTCTTTAGGATTTCATGATTGGTTTTAGGAGGCTGACCTTCCTTGTTTTTGAATGGGTCTTCCTAACTGCAGTGGTATTAACAAGGCTACAAAACTGCTGATATTCTACCCCTCCCCAACACAGTTGTTTTGAGGCTACGGGCTTGTGCTGAGCTAAATAAAGTAGAGTTTCTGCACAAGTTCTCTGAGTTAAACTATGAAGTATTCAAAATAGCTTTACTTTATCATTTTTTACTTGCCTTTTGAGTAACAACATGCAGAATGTATCTTCTCAATGTCCCACTTTCTGATACATTCCTGACTTTTTTCTGTTTAATAAAAACATCTGAGTTTCTAGTGCCTTCATCATACTTGTTACACAAAAATGATTGAAGGTGTGCTATGCAATATTTCAATACTCTGTGTGTTGGCAGTGCTCAAATTAGGGCAGCATATTTGTCTACTTCAGCATTTGTCAGTTATTTGTAATAAGATCAATTAAAAGTCCTTCTAATTTTTTTGAAGGATTTGTTTTCCATTTCTTATGGATCTTTTTGCGGTGAGCTCAGAAAAATGGAGACTTATTTTCTATACTGTAATCAATTAACAACACTACTACCACCACTGAGAAAAGTAATCCGTATTCACTGAATGTTTACTTATATTCTTGGTACTACATAAGTGTAAAATAAGCATTGTGTGCTACTTTAAAGCCACAAATTTAGTTCATAAGAAGTCTTGATTAGATACTTGTTTAAAATTATACATATAGAAGAAAGACTCTAATTTAAGAGTTATTTCCACATATGTTTTATTGTCGTGATGAGGCTAGGGAGATGGCTCAGAGTAGGGTAATTGTAACCAAGTCTAATGACCCTATCAATTTAGCTCTTTTTTTCCTTCATAACCCTGGAACCTAAAGTTAGCATTAGATTCAATGTGTGTAGCAGAGAAAAGTAATAATAAATATGACAGCAATAGCTAACATACTAAGCTGCATAGCAACACGCTGGCTGGGAATTTGTATGAATTAATTTATTTCCTCTTCATGGCAATCATCAGAGGCAGGTCCTTAGCAAACTGTTCAAGATTCAGTCCAGGTGAGTTGGAAGCTGAGATCAATTTCATAACCTAGGTCAAGTGTTCATAATATTAGTATATGTGTGGATGCATATAGTTGATTATCTTATATCCAAGCTGCTCTTAAATTGTTGTAAGACTCCGAGTAATAATAGGAGTAACAAGGGAGAAACATTCTAGCTATTGTATATTTTAAGATTTAACCAAAGACTAAAAGCATGAATGGAAAACATCCTTGTTCTCGAGAAGCATTGTTTTTATAGTTTTAATATATCAGTTAGACATGTCCTTATGTCCTCAGGTTAAAATATCTTGCATTCCCTATCGTTTTGGAATTTTTTCATAGAGGGTCATTTATAAATCATTCAGTAACAGATGATGTTATAACTAAAGCAGTGGGAGTTTTGAAACATCTACTTCGGATTAAGCTTGTGTTTATTTCAAAAATGGCTCTGATCTAGCTTAGATTTTTGGCAGGCTCAACATGAGCACCACATGAACTATCGAAATCAAAGCACCTTTTTTTTTGAAAGTCAAACTTGGAGTATTTCCAGTCCCAATTAAATATTATTTGATGTATTTAGACTTATCTTTTTGTTTTCCATTCTTTGGAAAGAAAAAAACTTACTCATTCTCCTCTCATATTGATGGTTATAAGAAGTTTATACCTATGATTTTAAGAAGTTGTTATGGAAAATTATAAGAAAACCTCAAGGCTTTTATAAATTTGTATATGAAAATTTGTAGATGTGAAAACTATGGAAATGTTAAATGTAAATATAGCCATCAAATATACAAATTTAACTTTGTCTTCGTTTCTAATTTTTTCAAACATGGGAAAAATCTGGAATGCTGATATTGCTGTGTATCTCCTCTGTGGACTGCTTCAGTATTTTACAGATGGGACTTATAATTATGTACTATTAAATAACCCATTCCTGATTTAGCCAACCAAAAAGTGAGAGGCAGCAGCCACACCAATGGGGGTTACTCAAGGGAAGACTCTTTAAATGTCTCTCAAGAGATTTTGTTAACAAAATAATTTATGATTATCTCATACTGTGCATGAATAACCCTCATAAATATGGCACAGTACAATCCAATTAATTATGCATCCTAAATGACTTGATGATTTATGAAATTGTGGATTCTGTTTAGCCTGACTTTGAAAACTGAATACACAATTCAGGAAAAAGAAAAACTTGCTAGCATCAAATTATTAAAGTGTTATATTTATTTATTTATTTATTTATTTATTTTTAATGCAGCACCTGTCACCATGCAGTGTGGCAGTGTGGATTTCTGCATTTGGAGTCAAATATATATATGTATATATATATATATATATATATATATATATATATATATATATAATTGTTTGGTATAGTTTGGCATTTAGATTTGGTGGTATTTCTGGCTCACGCGATTACTTCATATTTTTGCTGAATTGCACCCTCAGTAATTCATTTTATAGCATTAAAAAATATAAAATAAGAATGTGTGCCTATATAGTAAACAAAACTCCATGTCAGAAAAAAATAGTGTATCAATTTTAACCAACAGTAAAATGCTTAAATAATTTACATTTTAGGTGTAAAGGATGAAGAAGGAAACACAAAACCAGGGAAGGCACAGTACTACTTATTTTTACAATGAGGGATGCAGATATCATCTATCCACCTGTGGCCAAAGCTCTACATGACCTTAGGAGGATTAAAGCTCTGTTTCTTTTGTAGGGTCCAAAAGTCGCACACTGCTGTCAGCTATGGAGACAAAAGCCCAGCTGGCTGTGGCAGTTTCCACAGCATCTGTGAGCGTGTCTTGCTCTATTCCATTGTTTTTAATTACTATGACTTGTTTTAGAAACTGTTAATTATCAAAGAACCAATACGTTATGAATGTGTTTCCTTGGTAAAGAGTGGATGAATGGAACTGTCTGTTACTGATATTGAGATAAAGAAGGGAGTTACTGCCAGGACTTTTCCTTCTTTCTGTTTATAGACATTTGAATGTTTACGGAAAGTATTCCATGGCAGAGTTACTGGATAAAGGGTAAAAAGTCATCCTTACATCTCAGTTATTTTTCAATGAATATAACCTGTAGGGGCAGTGCATTGAATTGAATTTCAAATCCACGTCTAATATTCCATAGGATACTGTTTTCATGTCTCTTAAAAATAGCTCTTTAGTCTGAAGCAATTATATATTTACAGAAAGTTTTAATGACAGATAAGAAGATCCCATGAATTCAAACCTTTACTCCACTTCTTCTAATAATATTTTGCCTTTAACACACTATTAACTCTGAGTCTTGATTTAGTCACAGGTCACAACTAGATATAGATATTAGTATTTTGGTTTGATTTTTGTATTCATGCATATGGGTTTCTGTATAATTTTATATTACTATAGCTATTACTGTCCACAAAGATATGGGGTTATATCATCATTGCAATGTAGTCTTTTTATATTGATGTTGTTCATTAGATACTTATCATCAATTAGTTGAATTCTGTACCATTGGCTAATTTTTCTCTCCTAATGCATTTAATTGCTTAGAAAAGGCAATTAAAATATTTAACTGCAATGACTGATTTTTTTTACTTCTTTCTACTTGTCAATTTTTGATGGGTTTTGAAATCTGATATTTGCTTATTGTGTAGCCAAAATGTCTATTCATAATTGATGACTTGATCTTTTTATTGTTATGCAAAACCATATTTCCATAGTAATTTTCCTTATTCTGTCTTCTATTTTTATGACACTAGTATTACAATTATAATTTTTTAAATGTCTGCATGAAATACTTTTGTCTTTTCCCACTCAGTCCATTTATGTTATATTTAAGCATGCTTGGATTATTACATAGTTGAGTTGCAAGCTCTTGTGTGTGTGTGTGTGTGTGTGTGTGTGTGTGTGTGTGTGTGTGTGTGT
>JANHMN010000017.1:44951463-44969091 GCA_030674055.1 Rhabdomys pumilio
ATCATCATCATCATCATCATCATCATCATCATCATCATCATCATCATTGTCATCGCAACAATAACAATAACAACAACAACAATGATAATCTAACCCAGATATCCTATCTAACCCAATGATAATCCTTCCCAGAAACTCCATGCCTGCTATGTCACTCTGTGTTGCGGCCTGAGCTGCCTCACACTTGGGGGTTAACTTGTTAGCCTGCACTGTCCCAGGCTGCTCCTGTCCGCAGGTTGGGGTTCAGCAAGAGAGAGAGCAAGGACAGACTCGAGGAACGGAGACCAGACAGAGTGTGATTCAATCCTGTTTATTCTTCAGTCTCTCTTCTTAGTCTAAGTCCCAAGCCTTTAGTTTCTAGTCCCTAGTTCCTAGTCCCTAGTGCCTCCAAGTTCCAAGTTACTTCTTGTGCTAAGTGCCTAATACTAATTCTCTCTTCCAAGTTGTACTGTTCCACCTAATGCTTAATAACTAACTCCAAGTTGTACTGAATTAATTCCAAGTTCTTCCTCCAAGTGCCAAGTGCCTAATACCTAATTCTTTGTTCCAAGTTGTACTACCTAATTCCTAGTCCTAAGTTGTACTCTCTCTTTAATGCCTAATTCCTACTACAAGTTGTACTGATGTCAAGTAATCTGTTGTCTGGTTCTCTTCTGTCTGCCTCTTGCCTTTTATATGTCTCACTTCTAAGCCAGGAGTCTAAATCACGCCCTTAAGTCATGCCCTTAGGTCATGCCCTTAGGTCTTATCTCTAAACCACACCTTAAGTCACGCCCTTAAGTCTCAGCTCTAAATCACACCTTTAAGTCTCACACACCCAAGGGAAAATCCTGGGTATCTAAAGCAAGATGTTATCAGAGTGTGCTCAGCTGTTGTAGGCTATTGTAATCAAATCTCTTCTCAGAGTATATGGCTCAAGATGGCTGCAAGGATGATAGCCACCTTCTGTTGGCTCCCCACAACTCTGTATTAGTGACTCACGCTGTTTATATCACTAAATTGACATTTCTTGTGTCTATTCATTAATTTGTCATTTATTCTGGACTTGTCTCTTTTTTTTTTTCCACACAGAATGTTGCAGCCCTTGGAAAAATATTATTTTCACCATCAAATAAATATCGTCTAATTATATGATAATGCCTCTTCAATATGTGAACTGATGACATATGGGCTAGATGATTTTTCGCAGCAGGAAGTTGTGCATACCATAGGATACTGAAAAACATCTGCAGTCTCTGATCATTTGAAGTCAGTGGCATGCTTGATCCTGCTGTTGTGACTATCAAAACTGCTTCTACAATCTGTGGTTGTTAAACAAACCATAGTACCAGGTGTAGGTTATCTATGAATTAATGGTCAGGGAATGTCTAGAATCCCTCCAGAACAATACAATCTCTTGTCATTCCTCTTAGTTCCCAGGAGAATTAGATGATAAGACTTTCTTCATGGAACATGAGGCAATCAAGGTATAACTGACTTGGAGGCATTTTTCATAATGATTACTTTTGGAGGCTGAGAAGATGGTAAGCAGACTGTTGGGAAAAGGACATCAGTTGTCTGATCCACCTGTGAATCTCACAAACTACGAGACCAACCTTACAGATGAGATGGACCCACCTATCCAACAGTGACATTACTGTTAATCAGTAATTTACTACTCCTGATGGAATATGAACCCTGTTCTATAGGAAAGGCTCTATGCTTGGTAATGGAGAATTAACAGTAACAACAACCTGAATAAGGAAATCAGAGGTCAAAGCAAGAAGTCTTTACTGTTGTTTAGTTAAAATATTATTTGTTCTTTTATTTGGAAACTTTACTTGAGGGTTCCCCCTTCTGGACCTAGCTCTTTCTATTGGTAACTTCAGCTTTAGGTCTTCTTTAAATGATTTCTGCTGCATGCTTTGAGTACTTACTTTAATGATATTACACTATATTTATGGATGTATCACCTATTACTCACAATCTACCCATCTATTATCTATCTATCTATCTATCTATCTATCTATCTATCTATCATCAATCTAACTAATCTATCTACCATCTATGTATCTATCCATCTTATGACTATTTACTCTTTGAAAATTTGCTTGTTCTGTACTTGGGAAAAAATCACTCCTTCAAAAAAAAATATGACTATTACAGATTATTCTCCTGACAATAGAAAACAAGCAGATTAAATTGTTGGGCCATATATTTGTAACATTTAATAATATGCCACACAGCTTTTGATTAGTAATTTTTGTAACTCTGACACTTTAGAAATGTTATAATTTAATTTACTCAGTTTTTTTTAAATATTTGGTTCTCTATGGCTTAAATATTTTTCTTTGTCTTCCTCCAGTCTTTACTTCCAAAGATTGTATGCCAATCTTTGTTTCCAAAGATTACAGATTATATATCTGCATATAACCAGTAGGGCATTTCTGGTTGGATTTCTCCTTATATAGTAGCCAAGGTAAATTATAACATAAATAAGAGTATGTAATACCTTAGTAGTGTTTCAGAAATATCTAACTAGAAACAAGTTTAAGGTGTTAAATTAACAGTAATATTTCTTAATGTTATTAACTTATCTGAAGCCACAAAGTTACTTAATAATAACAAGCTGCAACTCCAGATATTTTAAATCTCTTATGAATCCTCTGTATGGAATTAATTTGTTTTCCTTTTTCGAGATAATTTAAAATACATACACAATTGAATAGAACTTGTAATTTTCAGAGGGCCCAATTATCCCTACATCTACATTTGTGCTGGGGTGTTTACTTTTACAGTTATCAGAAGCATATTTTAATAAGTTACTATTATAAGGATTTTTCTTTCAAAGCCTCAGGCAGCACTTACACCACACTTGCCATGGTACCTAAATGGACAACAGGTGATTTTGTCTCCACAGACTATCTTCTTTCAACCAAGGATTGACAGGCACTCAGGGAGTGCTGTCTTGCTATAATATTTTTTTTACACAAAGGGAGAAATATACTGGTGCTTATATGATTAAATTTATTCACAATCTTTTCATGTTTTATTCTTGGCTTCTCTTCCTTGAATTTATTCCACTTTTACTCTGTCTCAGAAAAGTGCTTGCAGATGTCCATGTTTTTCAATATTTCCACCCCAACGTGGCTTCTCCAATAACATCTGTTGTGTGTCAGGGAACGTGGTAGGTGAGATGACAATAAGAAAGTTTTACACAGAGTTTGAACTCTGAATAGGCGTTCTTCCATCCATCTACGTTTGTGTATGAAAGTACACCAAATTTATTTGTTCTCCAGTCATATCCCTGTATTAATTTTTACATGTAAAACAGATTAGTAAAAACTCAAAAACAGTGGAAAGAACTTGGTTTGAAATAGCCAGAAAGTCTCTGAATCATTGTGATACTAAAACAAAGTAGATACAGAGTTATAGGAAAGGACACAATGCTTGAAATAGCACATGGTGCAATACTGGATCATCAATAGCAAGACCTAGAAATAATAGATTTTAGGAAGAAGAAGCAATTAGACTTGATGCTGACTATCTAGTTAAGCTTTTATTTGTTTTGCAAAGACACCATGAAAAAGACAACTCTTTTGTTATTATAGCATATTTAATAACATTGTGAAACGTAATATATGATTAGAAATGTTAAGAACTCTTTTCAAAAAGGCATAAACAAAATTATAAAATAGTCAAGTAAAGTATGTGTCTTAGTTAGGGTTTTACTGCTATGAACAGACACCATAACCAAGGCAACTCTTTTTTTTTTTTTTTCAGCTCTCTATTTTTAATTGGATATTTTATTTACATTTCAGATGTTATCCCCTTATCCCATTCCCCACCCCACCCCCCGCCCAGGAACCCTCTATCCCATCCCCCCTTCTCCTGCTTCTATGAGTATGTGACCCCACCCACCCTCTCCTCCCACCTCCCAACCCTTGAATTTTTCCACACTCAGCATCCAGCCTTCATAGGACCAAGGATCTCCTCTCCCACCTTTGTGGGACAAGGCCATCCTCCCCTACATATACAGCTGAAGCCATGGGTCCCTCCTTATGTGCTCTTAGGTTGGTGGTTTAGACCCTGGGATCTCTGGATGGTTGGTATTGATGCTCTCCTCATGAAGTGACAAACCCTTTCAGTTCCTTCAGTCTTTTCTTTAACTCCTCCATTGGGAAACCCTTGATCAGTTCAATAGTTAGCTGTAAGCCTCTGCCTCTGAATATGTCAGACTCTGGCAGACCTCTAAAGAGACAGCCATATCAGGCTCCTGTCTGCATGCATTTCCTGACATGAATGAAGACCAAGTGTGGGTGCTTTGGTCCTTCTTAGAAGGAGTAATGAAATATTCAAGGGAGCAAATATGGAGACAAAGTATGGGACAGAAACTGAAGGAGGGGCTGGCCAGAGACCATTCCACCTGGGTATTCATTCCATGTGCAACTCTTACAATGGCAAACATTTAATTGGGGCTGGCTTGTAGTTTCTGCATTCTCATCATGGTGTGAAGCATGGCAGTCTGCAGGCAGAAGAGGGATTGGAAAAGCAGAGAGTTCTGCATCTTGATCTGCATACAAATGAGGCTGTTTTCCACACTGGGAAGAGATTAAGCATAGGAGACCTCAAAGTCTGTCCACACAGTGAAATACTTCCTCCAACAAGACTACAACTACTCCAACATAACCACACTTTCAGGACATCTTACGTGTAATATTCATCAATCTGAGTAGTTCACAAGTTCTCTTGGTAAGAAATGGTCATGGATATTTATTTATACATAATATCCATGGCTGGGCACATAGCTATAGAGCTCCATGTCACGATTCTAGCTGTAGAATGGTCATTGCCCTAGTGTATACCATATATCAACGTTTAGTATACTATATTTTGTTTGAGTTGTGTGTATTGAACTGAGAAGACAGAGTCACACTACCCTTCCTTCCATACCCAGACAATTCCCAAACCAGAATCCTGGCGAGATATTTTCTCCATTAACCTGAATCTTTTCTTTCTGTTATTTTTAATTCATTTTCCTTTTTACCATAATCCTGCATTCATTAATGTACATATTTTTTAAAGTGTTCTATATTGTCCAGTCTATTTTGCTTATCTTTAACCCATTTTGAATATATTTTCATTGTATTGTAGCTCTGCTGTGATTATAAGTTGCTTGTGTTTTTTATTCTTCTCTCTTTGCAATGCTTGGAATCATGCACGACTCTGAACTCATAGAGTATGTGCTATGAAATGGAATTATACTCATACCAGTTGGGGGAAGTTGTTCCTTAACCTATTCATGATACAGTCCCCAACACGTACTACCTGGTTGGGTCTCAGTAGGAGATGTTGTTCCTAGTTCTGCTGGGACAAGATGCCCCAGGATGGGGTGGTACTTAAGAAGGGCTTTCTTCTCTGAAGAGAATGGGAGGAACAATTGGTAGAGGAATTTGTAAGGATGGGACTGAGAAGAGAGGAGGGAGGGGTACTGTATTACGTATGTAAAGTGAATAAGAATATAAAAAGAAAACAACAACAACAACAACAAAAAGAATGATTTATTTCAAATCCTCAAATAAAACCTGCTAAACAGTTGTTCTTCAAATGTGGAGAAATATAGATCAAAATGAGTATAAAGGAGAGAATTCATGCTCCCAAGTTAACAGTAGTAGGGCTATTTGAAGCAATCTTATGGGAAAAAAAGAAAAAAAATACAGAATAACAAGATCTAGGGAAAGAAAGCATATGATAAGTAGGAAAATATAAAACAGTAATTCTGTAATCAGTAAACTGCTGAGAGTAATACAGGAGACAAAATTAAAAAATCTTGAAACAAAATAAAAGAGTAAAATGAGGAGGGTATTATATGTTGTTCAACAATAGTTCTAAATGTGAATGTTTCTAATTTTTCAATTAGAAGATACATATTCTGGGTGTTCAAATTAGAAAGCATGACTCAACTGTCTTCTGTCAGCAAGAAACTCACCTCCATGGTAAAGAAACACAAAGACTGAGAATCAAATCACGGAAATGATATACAACAACAACACACACAAGCAATCAAAAATGACCATGAATTTGAAAGAGAGGAAGGAAGAGCATATAGAAAGGTTTGGAGGAACAAAGGGGAGCAGGACATGATATAATTATAGTATACTCTCAAAGAGAGAGATATAAAAGTCTTAAAGCAGAAACTAATGACTTTACTAAACATTAATAACAAAGTTTTTGAGGAGACATTCAGGGAAATAATCTCATTCACATCATTTCTCCATCATCCATCCATGAAAATATCAAGACATAACTCTAACTACGGAGGCAAAAAAAATTGTTTCAAAGAACACTATAGAACAGTGCAGAAACAAATTAACAACACTAGGAGATACACTTTCTTTCTGGATGAGTAGAATAAATATTGTTAAACTATTTATATTATAAAACCAATTTACAGAGTCAATATAAGTCCTATCAATGTCCTAATGATATTTTCCCCAGAGCTACACTGGCATTTTTCATAATTTAATATTTGCCAGATGGATTAAAGCACTACCAGCAGTAACTGCCATTGCTCTTTCCTGTTTAATCTCAACTCCTTAGTGTTAACCTTAATTATTTATAGTGTCTAACTCTTCTTTCTAAAATAGTACCTTAGTTATGACTACTTATCACACACATTATATTTATGCTTATAATTTTGGCATCTAGTCTAGGCTCTGCCCCAGTTACTTTGCAACAGCCAGGTGTGGCTAACTCACAATAAAAGGGGCCCCTCCTCTCTCTCTTGTTCTGCTCTTGCTCCTTTCCCTCTTCCTTCTCTCTCCCCATTCCGCTCCACAATTCTCTCCAGGTGTGCATCGCCTACCTCTACTCCTCTTCTCTCTCTCTCTCTCTCTCTCTCTCTCTCTCTCTCTCTCTCTCTCTCTCTTCCTTTTTCTCTGTCTCTACTACTTCCTTCACTCCTCTATACAATATCTTCATATGGCTGGTCCCTCAGGGAGAAGGGACGGCATGGGCTGCAGAGGCACCCACTTCCCCCACACCTGACTATGCGTTCACCAAACATATTCCTTCTCTCCTTACATTTTTATAAAACACAACATTTGTTTCAGCGACCAGAATTTAGAAATTCTGCAAGTTCACATACCACATGCTACCACATGGACGGCCATTGTTTTTAGCCCAAACTTGAGAGAACTGGTAAACTCTTTCCACCACTGGTCAGCATAAATATCCTCTGGTCCCAGGGGAGAGAGTTCTTAATCTCAAAGCCACCCCTTTGCTGACCTTGAGGATAGAGACATACAGTCTTTATATGCCTGGTCTTTTCACTGACCCTCTAATCCTTGGATGATCCCCGCCACTTTTGAAACTTGGTTTTCATGTCTCCTCCCTCTGGCTCTTGCAGCCCTAGAACAAACTCCTAAGTTTAGGTAGGCCACTTTTTTCTGTGAGTCTGAGAGTCACCAGCCCTCTAGTGTCCTTGTAAGGACCAGGTATATCTAGATTGGCTACACATTTACATTAGTTGGTAAATTTTGTTCTCAGGATGCTGGTAAAAACATTTTTAATAATTTCCACACCCAGTGGGTTGTTTTTCACTGCCTCTGCCTGGCCATGGTGGGTCTTGAGGTGGAACAATCTTCTGAGAAACCACCAAATTGATTTCCAGGATGGTTGCACAAGTTTGCAAACTTAAAAATGTTCAGATAGTTTACCTTATCTTAATTTACATTTGGTAATTGATATCTGTCTAGAAAATCATCCATTTCATTTACATTTTCCAATTTTGTGGAGTACAGGCTTTTAAAGGAAGACCTAATGATTCTTTGAATTTTCTCAGTGTCTGTTATGGCGCCCTTTTTATTTCTAATTGTGTTAATTTGAATCTCTCCCTTTTAGTTCATTTGGATAAGGGTTTGTCTATCTTGTCAATCAAAAAAAAAAAGTCTTTTTTTTTGATTGATTTTTTGTATTGCTCTCTTTGTTTCTAATTGATTAATTCCAGCCCTGAGTTTAACTATTTCTTGCAATCTACTCCTCCTGTATGTGTTTTCTTCTTCTTCTTCTTCTTCTTCTTCTTCTTCTTCTTCTTCTTCTTTTTCTTCTTCTTCTTCTTCCTCTTCCCCTCTCCCTTCCCCTCCCCCTCCCCTCCCCCCCTCCTTCCCCCTTCCCCTCCCCCTTCCCTTTCCCCTTTCCTCTCCCTTTCCTCCTCCCTCTTCCTCTTTCTCTTCTTTTTCTTTTTCTTTATGTCTTTCTTCTTCTCCTTCTTCTTCTATTCCTATTATTTTTAGGTTTGGCCTTTTCATCCTGTCCCAGATTTCCTGAATGTTTTATGTAACAAACTTTTTGATTTTACGTTTTCTTTGACTGATATTTTGATTTCTTCAATCATATCTTCTATACCTGAGATTCTTTCTTCCATCTCCTGTATTCTGTTAGTGATGTTTACGTCTGTAGTTCCTGCTCCCTTTTTAGCCTTTTCATCTCCAGGATTGCTTCAGTTTGTGTTTTATTTATTGCTTCCATTTTCCATTTCAGATTTTGGACAATTTTATTCATATCCTTTACCTGTTTGGTTGTATTTCCTGCATTTCTTTATCTGTATTTTTTTCTTCTGTTAGTCTCTACCTATTTGAATTATTTTCCTGTAATTTCTGAATGGATGTATCCACGTCTTCTTTAAAGGCCTGTATCACATTTATAAGATTGTAATGAAGACTTCCTTTTTTTCTTGTTCTTCAGTTTCATTACACTATCTGGATTTTGTTGTAGCAGGATAGCTCGGCTCTGATGGTGCCACATTAGGTATCTTGTCTTGTTTTTGTTTTTGTTTTTGTTTTTGGTGTTGGCTGAATGATCTGAATGGCAGCAGGACTTCTCAGAAAGGTGCAGGGAGCCATGGTCCCAACAATACAGGTCATGATGCTCTACTCTACAGGCTGTGTCCCAATCTGACCCAACTGGGATGGTGGTATAATCCAACTAATATGAATACTTGGACAGGGTTCTAATTTTTTTTAGTTTTGGGGGTCTCAAAGTTTCCACAGGGGGACCGGAAGCTTTTAGGGGTCTCCTAGGCTCTTCTTGACTGATCAGCAATGCCAGATCTAGACAATGGGCCTCAGGGGACTACATGTACTACTCACCTCTGCTGACTCTCAATATTTTCTACTTATGGAAGTATTAACAGAAAATATGAAATTGGAGTGCAAGATATTGTATATCTGGATAAGTTCTGGGCTCTTTAAGAACACGTACGATGAGTATACATGTATGTGCTCAGTACTTAGCAATTATTTAATCACAGGTGACCTGAATATAATTTGTAAAGTTTTAAAGACTCAAAAGAGTGATATAAGTTGGCAATGATACCACACTAAGAAAGGAATAGTAATATGAAAAGAACTCAAACAATTAAATAAGCACGGTGACAAGAGAATGTGATTGTTTAAAACATTGTATGATATGGTATAACACATTTCAGTGTCACTTGAAAATGATCTGAAGCCACTGGTATTTGAAAGCCTGAGAAAAATAATCGTAAATGAAGAAATTACAATATTAAATGTTGGACTATTGTAAGGAAGAAAACAGGTGTGATAGAAAGCATGGCATAGTGGAGGGTAGCCTTAGAGGCAGAACATCAGAGATAAGGCCATAGATGGTACCAGTTTAATAGAGTGAAGATATTGTGAACCAAGGAAACTGTGATTGCAATGGTGTAGCAATTCTGAGCATGGGATACAGAATCTTCCATTGTAGTCAATATAAATGACAGCCCTAGCTGAGGTGTTCTGAAATCTATCTCTAAATTTTCACTGCCAATAACAAAATGAAATCCACCAGAGTTGGCAAAGCAAGTCAATTTGTGGGATGTATGAGCCTACTGACAAGGTAACCCTGGCTAAGACTCCAAGATAGCCTTTCTTAAGTTTTCTTTGGACTAGAGTTCTCAATCTTTCTATTGCTGCAACCCTTTAATACAGTTCCTCATGTTTTGGTAATCTCCAATCATAAAATTACTTCATTGTTACTCCATAACTATAATTTTGATACTGTTAGAATCCTAATAAAAAATCTGATACAAAGGGTATCTGATATGTGGACCCTGTTAAAGAATAATTCAACTTCCAAAGGGGTCACAATCTAAAGGTTGAGAACTGCTGTCTTGGATCGTCTGTACTATCTTCTCAGATTCTTCATTTGAAGGAATTTCTTTTTTATCCTTGTCCCCTTTCTCCCTCCTATCACCTTAACTCATGGCCATCACTGCATAAATGTCTGATAAATTATTCATTCTCCAAACCCCTTCACTACTTCCTCATAACTATTTCCCTGGTGCCTGGCATGGTTAATCCTGTTTAGCATCAGTTTCTTGGAGAAATTGAAATAACGGAGAAAGAAGGGAACAGATGGAGAAATCAAGGATTTGACCCATATTTATGACCTGTGTTCCTAAGTGGCTAGAAATGCTATTCCCAGAAATAGAAATAGCATAAATCTAGGCCACTGATAATGAATTTTATTTAATATAGGTTAAATTTTTAACCTTTTCATGTTATTCTCCTGTACACTCTTCTCTCTCTTTTCTCTTTCTCCATCTCTCCCTTACATGTGAACACACACACACACTCACACACACATACAAACAATTACACCCCTTCCACAACATACTTTGATCAATAACTAATAATTGTATTTGTTCTTAAATACTCTAGCCAAAGTTTGCTGTGTTCTTCTCATTTACTATTGTACTCTTCATTACTGTTTGATTGACACTACATAACTCATGACATCTGTGAGTGATCAATAGCAAAGGGGCTTTCTTTTGACAGGGATAGAGAAGAGGTGAGTTGGACTTCACAGTGTGCAGAGCTCAAAGGATGAACAGGGCTTTAAGCATGTTTCAATATTCACTGACATTCATCTCTCCCTTAGTAGAAAGAAAGACAAGATTTTAATATTAAAAAATAAGAATATAGGACAGATGTTTGGAAACTGCAGCTTCCTCTCTGATGATTACAATGACTGTTATAATTACTTCCCTGAAAGCATCCGCCCAGCTCAGGTCAGAGAAAAATTCCTTTACATCAATATATCCAAGAAGCTGTTTATAGTGCAGCACAGTTGTCCTTAGTTGCTTCAGTCTTTCCCGTACTAATGACTATGGAGCTTCCTGGCTTTGATAGTGGCAAAAAAAAAAAAAAAAAAAGACATCAGTCCAGTAGCTATTTGGGGAATTAAGATGTCTGGACACCAGATTGTTCTTTCTCAAGTGAAGATTTGATGATTCAAACCGTTGCAAGTCACTGAACAATGTATATATGTGGAAGAAGGGACTGTGCTTCAGTCTTCTGCCTACTTCTGGGACCCTTTTCTTCAACTGGATTGCCTTGTCCAGCCTTGATGTGATGGTATGTGCCTGATCTTAATGTAGTTTGTTATGCTGTATTTGTTGGATGTCCCTGGGAAGTCTGCTCTTTTCTGAGGGAGGAATGAGTGTTGGGGAGAGGGGAGGTAGTGGGAAGAGCCAAAAATGAGGAAGGAGAGGGGAAAATGCAGTTTTATGTTATATATGAGAGACAAATAAAAAATAATGTTTGTATAAAATGTCAGCTTTCTATTATAAATCCAAACTAAATGTCTAAATTCAAATTATAACATTAAGAATGGATGCGTCTGTTGCTTTTGTGTCTGAGATGCATGAATTTAGATTTTTATTTGGTAGACAAGGAATGTCTAATAGTGAAACAGGGGTTGATTGGCATCAACCAAGGAATGGTCATTAAAGCATGGAATCCACATTTAGAAAACAACATGTTGACTTATGTGGGAAAGAATAATCAGTGTTATTAACTGGAAATGCAATACAGAGCATCTTAGCATTTGTCTTTAATTCATTAAGTTGAAAATATAGTTTTAAAGTAAATGTAAATTATAAAAATATACAAATTAATTTAGAATTACAACTTGAAAATTACTATAAAGGAAACTAATACGATCTTGTACTAAGGGACTAATGGAGAGAAGAACACTTCCCAGTGTAGAAATATTTGAAATATCTTTGGGGCCTTGACTAGGCTAGAAGTCCACCCAGAAAAGAGTGTGTAAAGGGTTTTTTAAGCAAAGAAACACCACAAGTCAAATGTTCCCTTCATCTTATGACCTACAGTGAAAGCAACTTCATACGGAATGTTATTAAGTTGCATAGCACCTCCACCTTCCAATGGTGTTTTAAACTGAAACCATTCAGTGA
The DNA here is from genome assembly GCA_030674055.1 of Rhabdomys pumilio. NCBI lineage: Eukaryota > Metazoa > Chordata > Mammalia > Rodentia > Muridae > Rhabdomys > Rhabdomys pumilio. The sequence continues at coordinate 44,963,702 of JANHMN010000017.1, forward strand.
CATTAGACTGCTCAGCTATTTGGAAGTATGTCTCCAGTCTTTAGATGGCAAGACCTTCTAGTCTTTGTCAGCTTTATGCTCTACCCTCCTAGAAACATTTGTAATAACTGTCTATTTAATATGTGTAATTTATCTCACACTGTTTTCTTACATCTGCCATTTTTCTTCTTCCAGAGGCCTCTATGTGTGTATACCTTACCATTACCCCTAACTACACACTCTACCTAGCTAACCCCTTGTTGTTGATGTTGTTGTGTTATTAAGACAGGGTTTCTCTTTGTAGCCATAGCTGCCCTGGATATCACCCTGTAGAAAAACTTGCCTTTAACTCAGAGATCCTTCTGCTTCTCCATCCTGATTGCTAAGATTAAAGGGACACACCATCACACTTGTCTTAGTTAACTTTTATTCATGTTTTGGTATCAGTTTTACCTATTTCCTCAGGATAACTTCATAAATTACCAAGTCCTCTGAACAAAAGAATATGTTAAATTTGTAACTACAGCAATGTTTCTCCCCTCTTCTAAAATTCTATGGGAGTAGGTGAAGTGGCAGATTTGGCGTTTTGCTTCAGTATAAGCCTAAACATATAGCCCATTAAGTGCACAATAAAATGCTCAACAAACATTTATGAAACAGTCAAATAACTTGTCAGTGAAAGTATTAGTGGTATATCAGGGAACTAGACAACTCAGTCAAAAAGATGCATTTGAGTGGTTTCTGTGTCCAATGCTCAAAGTTCTATATCATTTTGGTTTCCAGCTATAAAATGGGATCACTATAACAATTCCCTATGTTGGACCTCCTCATTCTCAGGGAAGAATGAGAGGAGGTATGGGGGACTTATAATGAGAGAATGGGGCAAGAGGGGGGTCAGTGATAAGAGGTAAAGTGAGTAAATATATTAATTAATGGAAAAAATTTCCAATATTGACACTTGAATAAAAAAAATCTTAAAATATCCTGAACACTTGCTAGATCTATTCTATATCAAACATAAGATTGCCACTGCTAATTAGATGTCACCAAAGCTTTTCCACTATGGCTGCTGAGTAATTGATTCTTGCTATGAAAATAATATATACCCTACAAACACTCTCTTTTTATTGTCAACATACCTCAGACCAATGCACTCTTTCTCCATGCACGCATATGTACATCAAAGTACAACCCCACTATTTTCATCAGTACTACCACCACTCTGTTCGTGTTGGTATCAAATCCCTGTCCTCTTAGTGTGTGTGTGTGTGTGTGTGTGTGTGTGTGTGTTTCTATCTTTATTCTTTAGAATGTATTATATATTGTGTATGTATTATATATAAATATATCAATATATATATATATTACATTCTAAAACATTCATTAATTATATAGCCCCTTACTTATTTTCTGTTGTGATACATGTATAGTTTTCTTTGATCGAATCTTACAACCTTTAATCTATGCTATAACACATATGCCATGAACAAATATATTTTCCGTGCAATTGTACAAAGCCTGTGTATAGGCTTTCTCAAATGAATTTTCATGCAAATGAGGAATATAAATGTATTTTCAGAATGGGTCTGTTGACTCCACGTTCAATTCTTTCTGGTAGAATGGAAGTATGCCCTAGTGGCATGGCTTTAGCCCTTCTTATTTGGTCTCCACCCTCACTTTAAACCCCTCGTTAAGTAGCACAGTGGCTTTTCACCTCTCCGCCTGGTTCATCTGGCCCAATAGTGCTCTTTCTCCCAATTTGCCCACACTGAACCATGAACACTAAATGAAGCGAATAATTTGGTGCATTGTTGGGGGGTGGCATAGGGGTGGAGAGGGGAGGGGACAGCTGACAGTGAATGGTGTCAGCTGCAGAGGCAGCAGAAAAAGCCGACATCTTAATAAAACAGCCTCAGGCAAAATCCCATTAAAGCCTTCAGAAGGTTGTTTCCCTGCAGTCGGGCAGGTAGGCGTTGAGCACTAAGAGGCAGCCCTGAGTGCTCTCAGGGAGCCCAGTTCAAAAAAAAAAAAAAAAAGAGTGCTTTTTTATTTTTTTTATTATAAATCATCCACCAGCATAGCTCCTCAGAGTCATTTGCAAGGCAGAGAGAAAGAGAGCTAACACAGGAAAGAAGTAGAGAAGAAGGGAGGATGCTGGGGAAAGAATGGTATAAAGGGACGGAGTTCCTCTGCCACTGCAGGAGCGCTGAGAGTGATGCTTGTGCACCCATTAGTAGGGGAGTGAAGACCTAGGGCTGACCTTTGGAGAGGCAAGGAGGCAAGGAAACAGTCAAAACTCAGGCAGAATGATAATGAGGATGGGGCATCCAAGAAGTGCATTGTCTGGCTGGCTCCTAGCTTAAAGAAAGATGGTGCATTCTTTGCAAGCAACACTGGTGTGAGAGCTGAACACTGCTGAATAACATAACAATCGCTCTTGAGAAAAGATGACAGGTATGCCATAGACCTAGAGTAAAACATGAACACATGCACATGTATGCCTCTCTCCAATGCACACCCTCAATACATAGCAACACAGGTAACAGGAAGTGCTCCGAAGTATTTTGTTCGTGTTCTCATTGTACACACACAAGCGCTTTGTGTGCAGTGTGTTTGCTGGCTGACATCTCAGGTTTTCGAAGCTACAAAAAAAAAAAAAAAAAAAAAAAAAAGATTGCCATTGACCTAGTACCTGCTCCAGCATTGAAGATTCCTTCTCTGAGGAAGTTCATTGAGATATGTAGAAAATATTTCCACTATTACTTTAATAGGTCGTTTTTATACTTTTAACAGAATGACCATTTTTGTTGATAAGCACTACAATTAACATAAGCACAGGCTTTAATTGACATGAAGCTTACTATGCTTTAGTTGGTGGAAGTTAAAGTATCCCCCAAAGGGGGAAAATCACTTGTTCAATTAGCATTATTAAATAATAACTAAGTCAAAGTTTGCTTAAATTTAGGCAGCCTTCACTATGTACAGTCTCTATGGTCCTCACAAATGTGTGGCTTTAAAGTCATTCTAAATTTATTCACATTTGAATAGAGAAAAGTTTTTCATTTAAATAACAAATAATAGGAATGAAATCCTCTGTCAGGTAAGACGCCTGTCTCTAGGTTTATTTTGTTAGATAATTTAGTGCAGAGTTTCCTTATTAGGTTTTCCAAAGATTCGGAGCTAAATTAGGCATGTTCGATGTTACAGGTTTCAGTTTTAGCCTTTCACACCTGGGAGCTACGTCTAACAAATTTAGATCCACACACTACAGAAGATGGTGATATTAGCAGAGATTTTGAGAGAAGTCTACTCTCAAGCTTATGTACATTTTTGTGGTACTGAGAACTGAACTTGGACTGTATTTTTGCATGTTAATTGTAATCTGTAGCAGTGGATTGGATCTCAGTTATTAAATTTTCCAAACAATGTTTCCTTAATTGTTTTATGACTTTGCCATAGACCTATGGGTTTCCTTCCATAGCCTCCCAAGTAGGTGATTATAGACTAGGTATCTTCTGTATAAGCAAATTCGATATTCAATCCCCAAACCAGCTCTAAACAGGTATAAAAGCTGTAGATTTTTAATTTTATCAACTTGAGTGAGGTTTCTGGCTTTTAGGTAAAGGTTAAGGCAGGCTATTCTTCCAGCCTATCATAACTTGATGTCTTTCTGTAGCACCCTGCTAGCCTCAGCTGTAAGCAAGAGACCCAAGAGCACTGATCAAGTATAAGTAAAGTTAACAGAAAATCAATTTTCTATTTCTAAATTGGGGTTATGTGGCATCTAAATCTCAGGATTTTGTTCCTCTTTTTTTTAAAAGAAATTCTTTCTTTAATTTTTAAAAATATATTTGAGCATTTCTTTAACTTTGAAATATGTTCTTTATTCAAATGAATACTACTGTATAATAAATCTAAGCTATATGGTTTTATTTTAACATCCTAAGTGGGGATTTAGATAACATTTTATATTTCTGACGTCTTTCACTTAATAAAAAAAAAACACAAGATGTAACATGTTGGGATTTGAGTAGGCCTGAGTGATATTAAATTGCTCTATTGAATTTTTATACAGCATACCTAAAGGCTGTATTAGTGTCAGCATCTATATGACCCAAGATGATTTACACTCAGCGATTACTCTGGATAAGTTATCTCCAGCTAGTAGGGTCTATATGAGCCCATTAGGTCTACAAAGCTTCACTGGGTATTTTGATTGTATAAGGGTCAGAGTGAGATGTTGTAAGGATAGAATCCTTGGTGATTTTTGTCATTGCTGTTATATTTGTAGTTGAAGTGAGGTGTCATTTTGCTGTTTATTATAGAATATGGCATGACACTGGGAAGAAAGATGAAAGACTGAAGATTCAAGAGTTGAGTGTCTTAGTCATTTCATAATACATACATACACACACTCAGAGAGACTGAGAAAGGAAGAGAGAGAGCGAGAGAGAGAAATAGGATTAATTCAAAACACCAATAATTTCTTAGTTTTCTGAACATTAGCACCCTTGATTGTGTGATTGGCAGATATCAAGTTTCTTCTGCATCCCCCCCCCCAGTATAGAATATAGTTTATTCAGGTCATGGGGAGGGGACTTTAAGTGGTAGTTGAGACAGAGAAAGGGGGAGAGAGAGAGGAAAGAGAAAGAGCGAGAGACAGAGAGAAGAGAGAGAGACCAGGAGCAAGCGGAAAAAGCAAGAGCAGTAGAGCATCTGCATACTCTCTTCAAGCAATTTTTCAGGCATGTTGGATGACCATAATGATGTCTTTTAAAGTCCCAGAGTAAGAATTTAACTAGAGGGAGATTAATGGACATGTACTCTACTAGGTTTTTGAGGAATACAGCAAATGGAGTCTCCTTTCCTCTCCATGATGAAAGACTTGAATCATTTACCTTGTATCATGTAGGTATTTCTGACCTGATGGGGCTTAGAGAATAGAAACAGTTATACTATTGCCTTAGGTAAATCACAAGACAATTGTGAAGGAATTAGAGATGGGTGCTGCTGACTTTTCCGAAGTGCCACAGTAGGAATAGGGGAGTAACTGTTCACAAAAAAATATTGTCAAAGGATGTAATAAAAATAAATATTCACAATAACCTGTTTTCTCTCTCTTCCAACATTTTAGGCTTATAATTTCCTTCTGTGTATATTTTGTGTAAGGTTATCTACTTGTTCAGCAGTAATAATATACAGTGCTTCTCTGTTTCTACTACCACTTCAACTCCCCTTCTTATGACCTGAATAAGTTCTATTCTATACTAGATGGGGGATGCATAAGAAAGTCGACATCTGCCAATCACACAATCACAGGTGCTAATGTTCAGAAGGCTAAAGATAAAGGCCAAGATACTATTTATCTATCTATCTATCTATCTATCTATCTATCTATCTATCTATCTATC
>JANHMN010000017.1:44969461-45014068 GCA_030674055.1 Rhabdomys pumilio
ATCTATCTATCTATCTATCTATCTATCTATCTATCTATCTATCTATCATCTATGCGTCCTCACCTACAGAGATTCCTGCCCTGTAATATGGTAAATGCTGCAATGAACCACACAGATCTTTAAGATGTTTAAGTGATAGCCATCACTAGGCTTAGAACCAATATAACAGGCATAAATTTAAGATCATTGCTCTGCAGAAATTGCTTCCCATTTGGGGAGCTACTCTACCCAAGGCCATGTCTGAAATCCAATGAAGTTCATATCTAATATATGATTAATGTGTGCTTAAAAACTACTTGTCGTTTTATCTAACTAAACATATCTAAAAGAATGTTCTAGCTTGAGCTCTTTCTCAATGACTTATCCAAATCTTACTTTGGATATGTGTTATGCAATTTCTGCTGCTCAGTTCTGTTTCTTCTACTTCCTTTTGTAACTCTGATCTAACAGAACATTGCAGTAAATCTCCTGTGTTGTGTTCTCCTCAAAGCGTTTACCTACGGAAGGAAGTATGAGGTGACCTGAATATCTCCCATTTGAAAATGAGGAAATGAAGGTACAAGAGGGAATAAACCTTTCTTTAACCAAACTATGACTTTGTACGATAATATTTGTGAATATAAACAAATATAATAGCTTCCCTAAGACTAACCTTTTGTGTTATTGTCTCATTGTATTATATATATGCATATAATAGGTTTCCATCAAACCCACCCCCAATCCCCACCCAAGTTCATGCGCTTTTTTACCCAGAGTCTAATTAGTGCTGCCTGTATGTGTGTGAGTGTAGGGCCATCTGCTGGAGGTAAACGTTTTGCCCCTGATCACTAATGTCATAATGGCAGGACTAATGCAAAGAATCTAGACCCCCTACCCAAAAGCACAGTTCTCTGATGCTTGAACTTGCCTGGATAAGTTCTGTTTTACCACCATGCTCCACAGTGTGAGTATAGGACATGTGGCCTGGGGCTATAACTGAAGACCTCAGAACAGATAAGGAAGGGATGCTAGGATGAAATGTCACTGCTGTGCTCTGCATACAGATAAGGAGCCCTGACATTTGGAGAGCAAGACAAGATTTCTTTTTCCTACATAAATGTGCAGCATGTACTTTACTAAAACAGTCATAAAATATGAAAATATGTGCTCGATCTCTTCAGTTAGAGAGGTTTTTAAGGTAATATTTACGGTTACATCAGTTTCATTACCTTAAAGCTAAATCTTTATCCAGGGAAGATTGTGAAGGAGAAGCATTAAACTAGGGATTGTATATGACCTCAAATGAGTTTTATTTCAACGTGGCAACTTTGTCCTCTCACTAAATGAACATTATACAAGTGGGGATGGTTTACCTAGAATTTCAAGGCGCATCTTCCTCTCAGTCTACATGCTCCTAGAATCCCCATCTGTGACCGCTTTCTCCTGTATTCTGCACCTGTTCTCTTGGCCTCCATATTCTGAAGGAAAACAACAGCGTGGTTGTAATTATGTCATTAGGTACTGTGAGAACTGCTTACAAACATTCTGTGTGTGTTATTGACTTGGAATTCAGGCAATGCTTAGTGTAACAACCTTTATACTCCCTACACCTCCTCTTCCCTCCTGCCCTTTCTCTCTCTCCATCTTTCTTCCTCTTTCCTTCTTTCCCTCTCTCTCCTTCTTTTTCTTCTTCTTTTCCTTTTAATTTGTGTCAGTGTCTGAAGAAAATTTCAGAATACTGAAAAGTTTGTAAAGCTAAATTATGAAGTGAATGTATCCTTAGAACCACAGGTAATTTTCTGATTGTATTATGTGACAAAGCTATTGCAAAACGTCCTTTCATAAAGTACTAAGCTGTCTGTAATCATTGATAAATGCTTTTAACAAAACAAAATAAAACAAAACAAAACAAACAAACGAGAAGGCTGCTATTAACGACATACAATACATAATATGAATGAAAGCTGAACAAGTGAAAAACAATGAAGATATGAGACCACTGCTGGGCTGTGGTGTGGGCATGGGTGCTGTTGGGCAGAATTGTGGATCCCCCCCGGGAGTCTGCCCAGGCTTAGGGAGGCAGGAGCGCAGGAATTTGACTGAGTTCCTTCTACTCAGCGCTGGGCTCCGCCCGGGCGTGGAAAAGTCTCAGCCTGAAGTCCTGTGGGGGCAGAGCTCCTAGTTTGGGGGGGTCTCTGGGCTGAAGCGGCTGACCTGGAGACTGGTGGTCTCTGTCCTTGGGCTCCCAGTGGAAGAACTGAGATGGAGTGGGCATATAGGCTGGAGCAGCCCGCAACCAAGAGGGATGAGGGAGAGAAGCTCCAGCAGCGCCCAGCAGAGTGAGAGACTCTTGGTTAAGGCACTCACTTAGCTGGGTCGCTGGCTTGGCTAGCTTGCTTGAGTTGGCAGCCTCTGTGGCGGTAACATAGATAAATCTTCTAGCAAGACAGTGGCTTGGTAGTCAAAGGCCTTCTCCACAGTTCCCAACAGCGAGGCTCCAAAGACACGAGGAAGTCCATGACTTTAAAAGGTTTATTGTCATGGCGGAAAGTGGATCTAGCTATATACCTGTGCTTCCAGGGCGGCCCTTTGGTTAAATACTGTTATTTTATTGCTGTGGTTATTTAGCAGAAAAATAGCTTCATTTTTCCCTATGTTCATGTTCTATCTCGTCTCAAGTTCTTGGCCACCTGACACCTTAGCAGTGTCAGGTATAGATTCTATCTCACCGAGTGGATCTTATAGCTAATAAGATAGTGGTTGGTTACTTCCAAGATGTTTGTGCCATTATTGCACTAGCATATCATGCAGAAAGGTCACTATTGTAAATTAGAGAGTGTAGAGCTGGGTTGATATCTACCTTTCTCCTCTGATGACATACAGAATACCTTCAAGTACCATAAATACTACTTAATAGAGGTAAAATATCTAGCTAAGCATCATGTCAAATTATCAGTGTTCAGTGAAATACGTAGGTTGTTATCTTCAGTAATGGTGCTTTACCACCAGTTTATAGAAATCAAACAACATACTTGGCAATTGTTTGGGTGATTTGGGTATTTACAAGAGGCCCCTTTGGCCAACAACTCTTTTAGGTATAACCTATTCCTGGCACTGGAGATTTTACTTGCTGTCACAAGAGATCTAATTGGGGCTTGTCTCTTCCATCATTTGGTGATTCTATGTATATTCTTTTTCTTATATGTCTATATTTTAAGAGTCTTTTACTAGAGAAGATTTCCATACTATCTTTCAAATGGCCCTTAGTATTAGTGATTCCTAGTCATATATATTCCTTCCCTTACTCTCCGCTTTTCTCTCCCTTTCCATTTAATCTTCCTGTTCGTGACCCCTTCTTTCTCACCAAAACTACATATTCTATTTTTCCCTACTTTAGGAATACCTTCTCTCCCACCCCCCCTACTTTGTCACTCTATACCTAAGGTCGATGATTATTGGAATAGTAGCATGACTATGAAAGGCTTAAAAGTCAAGTGTATACATGTAAACAAATACATACATTTCTGTGTGTATGTCTGGGTAATCTGCTCAGGGTGATTTATTTCTAGATTCATCCATGTACCTGTGAGTTGTGTTATTTTATTTTGCTAACAACCAAGTAATATTCCATTGTGTGAATATACTTTATTTTCATTATCCATTCATCTATGATGGACACCTTGTATGGTTCCATTTTTAGCTATGATAAAGAGAGTATCAATGGCATGAATTAACCATTGTCTTTGTACTAAGACATAGAGTACTTTGGGCACATTCCCAAGTATCATATAGCTGTATCGTAAAGGTAGATCTATTTCCAGCTTCCTGTGGAACTGACACATGGATTTTTGAGCTCCTATCAACAATGGAGGATCCCATTTTCTCATCAGCAAAAGTAATCATTTGTTTTTATTGATCTTGGTCATTATTACTGGTATAAGATGAAATCATTAGTAGTTTCAATTTGCATTTTCATGATGACTAAGTATGTTGAACATTTATTTAGGTTTTCTATCGACATTTATGTTTCATCTTTTGAGAACTCTCAAATTATTTCAGGACCTCTTGTTTTGTTTTGTTTTTCATTTGCAAATAAGAATTATTATTCAGATATTCTTGTTTTCTCCACCCTTAGATGACAATGTTTACAATCTGAAAAGAAGGCAATATTTTACTGAAATAATGTTTCGACTAATCTTATTTGAACATCAATGAGATGGCTCAGTTCGAACTGTCTGTGGCAACCTAACATTGATCACCACATAAAGATCCAAAATCCTGCCTTCTAGGGAAATTACGTAGAAATGCTAGATAATATAACAGCAATGTGTTTTATTTAAAGAAAAATAATTCTGTTGTGTGTATGTGTGTAACGTAATTATAGGTTTTTAGTGCCATGACAGATTATTAAATGTAACTTTATATGAACTTTATATATTCAAACTAAAGACCATGAACTTGTGTGACCTATCCCCTTGCCTAACACATGTTGTTTTTATAAAGTTTTTCTGAGGCCTCTCTCTCTCTCTCTCTCTCTCTCTCTCTCACACACACACACACACACACACACACACACACACACACACACACATTGCCTTATTTTTCTTTAAGATGTAAAGGTATTGAGTCCTTTTTGAATTCTAACTTGAACGGCTTTTGTAGAAGATAAGGGTGAGTGGGTGGTATTTCTCTTGTCCTCAATCTTTATTAACAGAAGTTTCTCTTCTCTTTCATATTTCTGAGTTCTAAGATAAACAATCATATTCTTTTTCCTCTGAATGATGTTTTCCATTGGCAAACAGCAATGGTTTATATATTTAACATTTATTTTTGGTGTGTTTTTCTCTCTTATGTGAAGTTTAATTAAAGTGACTGATAATGTTTGGTTACTTATTCAGCTTACTTATTTTCTCTAATCAACATTCTGGATGAGCTAGGTAGAACATCTTAGGGAAGATAACAGGAACTAAAGCAAGAAATAACTCCTAACATGTCCATCCGTAAGAACAGACCTGACCTTATCCTGGCCTCCACAAAGCCGTTTGTGTGTGTGTGTGTGTGTGTGTGTGTGTGTGTGTGTGTGTGTGTGTATTAAACAAGTATATATTAGCATTTGATATATGTATGGTGAGCTTAACAATTTTCATTGAAAGCATGAAACTGTAATGCCATAGGAATAACCAAACACACAGCCACACTGATACCAAAAAAGTGTCCAACGACACAGCTATATCAACACCAAAGAAATTATCAGCCACTCTCAAATGATTCAGAATAGTGTGTTCAAACACACAGCCACATGGATTCCATAGGAACAGTCAGTGATGCAACCATATTGTGGTGCCTATTACTTCATCATAACCCCATCATTTATGTTGTATATTAAAAATATAATTACATTTGGGGGGATTATTTAGAATGTAAGAAGAGAAGAGCAAAATGGACACAGAATCTCCTAAATGGGGAAGGCAGTGGGGGAAGTGGAGCAAATAAGAACATAATTGACATATACATTTAAACATGTCATAGTGAAACCTATCATTTTGTAAGTAACTTAAAAGTTAATAAAAGCAATTCAGATTAAATTTACCTAAAATAAAATGTACTAATTTTAAAAGATAATTTGATGGAATTTTGACCTATTTACTAACTATGACATCACTACTATGAATTGAGCCACCAGTAAGATGTTAATATGATCATCAAAAGCTCCCCTATACAACTTCATCATTTCTCAAGGTTTTGTCTTTTACCCCATTACCTTAGCAAAAGAACCAGAACAACAACTAACCAACCAAACCAAAGCCAAACTACCATCACCACCGCCACTACCACCACCACCACCACCACCACCACCAACAACAACAACAACAATAACAAAACAAAACAAAACAAAACTTAAAAGAAAACCAGTTTGTTGGGTTTGTTTTTATATACTGTTTGAGGGCAGAGTCTATCCTGGCAGAAAAGACAACTTAGCAAAAGTTTGACTCATCTGGCCACACTGTATCTGTAGTCAGGATGCATAAAGAGATAATTGCTTAGCTTACTTTTTCTTTTCTTTTTTAAAAATTCAGTTCAGGACCCCAGTCTACAAAAAAGTACTACCCAGATTCAGAGTAGGTCTTTTTAGTAAAAGCTCTATGGCATCTGAAATGTAAATAAATAAAATATCCAATTTAAAAAAAAAGAAATCATCATAGAAATCACCATAGAACCCATCACCACCACGGAAACACCCAGAAGTGTCTCGTAGGTTGTTTTAAATCCCACTAAATTCACAATCAAGATAAACTATCACAGCTCCCATCAAAGCTTTCATGCAGGAAACCAGAAATCACTGATTAATTTTTTCACCTCTTGATTTACTTAATACAAGTAGAATAATATGGTTCCGCATTCCACTTTCTAAGCGTGTTCAAGCATGGGCTGGGAGGAGGGCACACCATGTAGAAAGGGATGAAGTGGAGCCCTGAATGGGTGGGCCAGCAGGATCTCAGTCTGGCAGAGAGTACTCTGGGTAGGAGGCCTTCTCAAAGGATATTAGTATAACAGTTCTCTTTGGCAATATTCAGTGAAACAACTTGTGTGCATGTATTTTATTATGGGTGAACAAGGTCCTATATATGAACCTTGGAGAGTGGGAAGGGGTTTTCAAGTGGAATCTAAATCATGAGCTGAAGCTTAACATACTGGATCATTTTCATGTAAAGGCACTCCAGGAATTCCAGGTGCTTACTCAACAGGATTTTATCTGAAGAGAGGACCTTGAACTTGTAATCTTGCCAAGGACTATGTGACATTCTAGGTGGAAGAAGTGGTGCTCCTGCTCCCCAGATCAGGCAGAGAGAAGGAAGCCTCTCTAATAAAGGAGAGCCCTCCATTTTGCACTGAACTCGGAAAAGCTGTCCAGACAGAGTAGACTACAACCTTAATAGCAGGAGAAGCAAGAGAACAGTACATGTGTGTTTGTCTGCCTTCCTTCCCTCAGTACAATTTATGAAGACTGATTCAAATCATTACATCTTGTTAGATCATTACTAATTATTGCTGAGTAGCAATAATAATTTCAAAAGTAAAAAATGTCAAGCTCTGTTTATCAATTCATTTGTTAATTAGCATTAGAACTTCTACAGTTTATGAGTATTATGCACAAAGGCATTATGGGTATTTCTGTGCAAATAATTGTGCATGGATACATTTTAATTTCTTCAGAGTAAAAGCATATGTGTGGGATGTTATATTGTACAGTAAGTATAACCTTAATTTTATTGAAACATTCTTAACTATTTCCAAAAGTAGTTGTTCCATTTTATGTTTGTATGAGTGTTAATGTCTCTTAAAATGCTTGCAAATACTCAACATTGTCCATGTATTTATTTGTATTTGTTCTGGTGGCTATGCAATGATATTTTTTCTGGTTTGTTTGCTTATATTCTATTTACTATAAGTTCATATGTGTATGCCATTACTAATTTATATTTTTGTGAATTGCCCCCTCAAATATTTTACAATAATGAGTTTATTCATCTTCATGATATTAATATATTATATATGCTGCATACAAATGCATTGATCACTATGCATGTTGCCAATACTGCTCCTAATATGTAATTTTCCTTTTTTTAGTTTCCTAATTTTGCATTTTAAGGGACGGAAATTGTATAATTTTAATAAAATACACTATATTCGTAATTTATGATTTGTGGGTTTTGTAGATGGAATATATCTTCATTTAATCAGTATTATGAATAGCTCTCCTTAAATTTCCTCCAGAGTATTCTAATTTTATTCTGCATCTTAGAAAGATATAGGTTTATCTTTAAGGGTCAATGATTTGCCAAACAATGATACCCTGGACTTAATATAAAAGCAAAGAGTATTTTATTCTGTAGAAGTTCAGCATGCTGGGGTCTTCCATTATCAAGATAAAGAGAGCACCAAGTGGGCTCGCAGGCCTGATTTAAAGTATATTAAGGAATTCCAGGGTAGATGACCTCTGTGTTAATCTGTTAGGTCCATCTCTGCAGACATTTCATTACTGGGGTTTGGAGGCTGGAAACTTTCTAGGAAAGTCAGGAAGCTGTTGATGAGGAAGTAACTGAGGAAGTCTGGAAACTGCTGATGACCCCATTGTCCTTGCCTCAGACCAGGTGTTGGGGCAGCTTCTGAGGTTTGGACATGCTTGGAATTGCCCAGCTCTTGGAAAAAGAGATTTAGGCTTAGTCTCCTTAACTGGCAACTTGAACCCTGTTGGAAAAGCTAAGGTGGAAGGAGTAAGGAGAGGAAGAGGAGAAGGAAGAGGAGAAGCTAGTTGAGAGAAACCAGAGAGAGGGGAACACGGAAGTGGATATGGGTGTGTCTCTAGCAATCAAAGGTAGTTGTTATGTCTAAGTTGGGTACTGGGTTACACCTCTAATTGTATGGGCATATTGTTATTGAGCATTATCAAACATATAAGGCTTTTGATTAATATTTAAGCATTAGAGTCTCATTTTTTTACTGGGCCCACATGGATGGTAGGATGGTCTGGGCAATGCCCAGCCTTGTGGAGACAGTGTAGAAGATTGACAGAGTCATCTCCCACGAAGGCATCTTGTGAGTGGTAGGGCTGATGTCTCTGACTGAGCTGATGGCCTGATCTGAGCAGTGGTGATATGCCACCACCGCTCATGTCTGCAGGCCTAGGCTAGTCGGGAACATGGTGGCTGATTAAGAAAAGCCAGATTGAGCATTACCAAACTTATAAAGCCTTTGACTAACATTTAAAAAAAATTGTATAAAAGCAAAAAGGAAAAGGGGGCATGGGATAGGGGTTTTCTAGGGAGGGGAAATGGGGAAAGGGGATGAATCTGAAATGTAAATAAAATATCCAATAAAAAAAACCACCCCCTCCCCCCCCCAAAAAAAGAAGAAGTAAAGTCAGATTGAATGCTGCCATATTAAACATCACCCAAAACAGAACCCTAGCATGGAATCAGCCTAGCCTTCTCATCTTAATGCTTCTTTAATTTTTATTTTACTATTTCTCCTTCCTCCATCTCTCTCTTTCTTTGAGTGCTTATGTGCATGTGTATGTGTGTGCCTGTGTGCATGTAGGTGTGTGTTTATATACTCTTCCTCTCATGATCATTTGTCTTGTCATGAATCTATATCTAGAGGACAGAGTACGACTTCTGGGAGTTGGTGTCTTCTTTCCATCATTTGACACCCAATGATCAAACTTAGATCATCAGACCTGGTTGCAAGTGTATTTACCATTGAGTTATCATGTTAACCCAGTATGATAGATTTTGGGTTAATTTGTAATATAGTATACAATGGAGGTCAATTTCTTCCAAAGATTTTTCCTGATTTTCTAACTCTAACTTTTAGAGATTTTTTTTTTAATTGAGTATATTGGTATAATTGTAAAATCTGCTGTTATTGAGTGTGCTGGTGTGTTTCTGTACTTTATGGTCTGTTCTTGAATTCATTCATCATAACATGGAATTTAATGCCACAATTCTTTGATAAAATCTGTAGGAATATTATTTTATTCTTACATATTCATTGAATTATACTTTATTCATTTATTCATTGAGGTTGCTTCTGATTTGGGGATAAATTATGCTCCGGTGAATTAGAAGTGCAAGATGTTTCTTTGTTTGTTGTTTGTTAGTTTTTTGCGAAATGGCTTCTCTGTGTAGCCCTGGCTGTCCTTGAACACTTTCTGTAGACCAAGCTAGCCTAGAATTCAGAGATCTGCCTGCTTCTGCCTCCCAAGTGTTCATTCTTTCTGTTCTCACTAACAGTTTTGGCTTTTAACATGAATTTTACATGACTGGAGAGATGACTCAATGGCACACACGCTATGTATCAGTACACTCTTTCAAAAGGTCATAATTTTGATTCTCAATGCCTACTTGCTAGCTAACAGCTTCTATGCTTTCTACTCCAAGTTCCAATGTATCTGATGTTCTCTTCTGCCTACTGAAGGTGCTGGCATCTACTACAGCACAGACATATATGCAAGCAAACTATCCATCCAAATATAAATATAAATAAATATAAGAAAGAAAATCTAAAAAGATTATCTGATCAGGATAAATACGTTCAACATTATCATTTACCTTTACATTCTTATTTCTTATATTTTTCACTTTTATTTTCCTTACATCACTATCTTTTGTTTGTTGAAGCTCATGTGTTCCTTTAGAATTTGATCTTTCCTGAAAATTCTGTCATTTGATATTCTCATTTTATCTCTATGCTTCATGATTACTATCTTGATTTCTTTTAGTTTTTTTGTAAAATAACAGCTTTTTGGTAAATATACTATATTTTTATTGGGTGTCTGCTATATTTTTATTATCTAGTGACATGAATTCTGTTTCTTTTTTCTTTGTAATCGTTAATAAAGTATGAGTTGGATTTGACCTTGATTAGTTTCTATTGCTTATTTTATTTGTAATTTATCTTGGGGGAGAATTCCAAAATGAGTGAGGGCATTGGAAAAGTTTCCCAATATCAAAGAACTCTACCTCCTGTTGTTTAGTCCCTAACTGTTAATTTTGTCTCTTTGATCTGTTTCTCTTTCCATCTATATTGTAATACAGCTTATATTCCAGTTAGAGCAATTTTATTACAATAGCCTGTTTTAGAAAGGAATATTGATTGGGTTGGAGAGTTAGTCAGGAATAGTACTCTTTCAGTTTTTTCTGAATTTCTGAGTTTGTGTTCCTCCAATGCAGAAAGGGAAATAATCCTCCTCCTCCTCCTCCTCCTCTTCCTCCTCCTCCTTCTCCTCCTCCTCCTCCTTCTCTCTTTCATTAATTTATTCATGTATTCACTTTACATGCCAACTGCTGTCACCCTCCCCCTCTCCTCTTACTCCCACACTTTCAATCCCTTCTCACATCTCTACATTCCATTCTCTAAGGAGAAGAGCTTCCTCTCTTTCCTCTCTTTGTTGATCTTCTCCACTTACCCAGCCTACTTTCTATTCTGTAGCTACTAGACCTTGGTGGTTCTCCTGATCTAAACTGTATTAACCATCACCCCTGTAGCTTCCGTCTCTTCATAGAGACCTAGTACTTTGTGATTGAGACATCTTTCTTTAGTTACTTTCCTAATTTTGTTTTAAACATTGTTTAGCCTTGGGGTCTGTTTTTCTGGTTTTATTTAGGGTTTAGAAAGATTTTATATCTATGATGCTATATTACTGTCAGTTCAGACCCTTTTATTAATTTGTGAGTTTAAATAATTCGATCCTCTTACCCTCTATCTCTCATAGACTGCCAGTTTTCCTTAAGACAGTCAGTGATAAACCTCGTGGCATAGTTAAATGGACTATGTGACATTCACATATAACTAGTGTTTATGTTATAATTAGTTTTTTAAAAATTTTCTATATTTTGAAAATATAGCTCTCTTCCCCAGACACTTTCATTCACTAGACAACAATTTAGTATCTATTAGTTTTGTTTTGTTTTTGTTTTTACAGCAAATGTCCAAGTTGTGCAATTCAAATATTCTCAGATGTGTGGCCTTTCACTGGAGTGTGTTTGACTTACCAGGGATACCCCTAGTAAACCACTTTCCCTCTCCCAGTAGTGATCAAATTTCAGTCACTATCTCCCTAAGGGTGGGATATGGTGCCTAACTTCTCTCTCCTTGTGGAATTTCAATTGGTTTGTCCATGTTGTGTATGTTGTCATACCATGTACACATGAACCACTGTAAATTCATGTGTAGCTTACATATATCCAGAAGAATGAATTTCCGTGTAAACATCCACTGTCTTCAGCTCTTTGGTTTTTCTGACCCCTTTCCTTCAAGTCTCCCTGAGACTTGAGAAAAGGGGTGGTATTTAGACGTTCCATTTTTTCATCAAGTATTCCATATTCTTGTTTCCTCTACAATTTGACCAGCTGAGTGTCTTCATCTACTATAAATAATATCTTCTCTGATAGTCATAAGGAATTGGCTTAATGATATGTTTATTTAACAGAATAATACCAATCAGTTCTCCCCTAGGTCCTGTGATTTGTTTAGCCATACGCTATTTGTCCTTGACTCAATAATGGGCCCAAACATAACTTTTATCATGTTTAGTAAATCTTAAATAAAACCAAAACGTAGTTTGTTACATCCCTAATGTTCATGCCATTATGTCATTACTGGGCATTTCTTGCCAGACCAGCCATCATTGTAGATCACAGTGTTCATGGCTGGGCAAGTTTGTTTATTGATGTTCTCAGGTAGAATACATAGTACCTTTAGCACTGTGAAAGCTAGTTAAAAGAGATTAAGCTTCCCAGTCACCACCAGTTGGATATTTCAAGGTTTAATGGACTGTAGTACATGGTATCTTAGGAATGGGGTCATACTTTCAAGTTCTGGATGGTATGAAACAGGATTGGTAATAGTCTGTAATGTGTGTGGGTCTGTGGAAAGACCCTTAACTAGAATAATCAATTAATAAATGGGAAGATAGAAGGAATTGTCCATGTTCACTTGTCCTTCAAAGATACCCATCAGCCCCTCTGATGTCTACCTTTTATGTCCTTTTACCACATAAAGCACGATGATTGCACTCTCTCTATTTGTGCTAATGGGGGGGATTTGATCTGGGGAGATTTAAGCTTCCAACAAAAAGAAAATTGCATGCATGATGACACAGTAGTATTGCATTCTGATATTTAATTTTATATTACAAAGTACATATATTATGTTTTTATTAGCATTGTTAATTTACATAATAATGGGTTTTATTGTGACATTTTCAAGACATCTATATAATGTTCTTTGCTTGTCATTTGGATTGATTACACTATGTTTAACGGGTCATTTATTATTTTATTAGATAAAGCCCTAATTTTTAAAATTCCAAAACTGCATATATTCACATACATTTGTTATAGTGTATTGAACCTTATTCACAGCATGTTCTGTAGAAAATATTGTAATAATGATACACTTTGAAACTAATTATGCACAAATAAATCCCTATTAACAATGAAACCTCCTAAAGAGTCATTATGAGATATGCAATAGCAAAATTAAAAGTATCCTATTTCTCAGCTGTGACCCACTATACTACTTCCTAATTCCTTTTTGGTTCACTTATATTTAGAGGCTCTGTTTTTCCACAACTTTGTGGCATTCACATTGCCTCTGTATCCAAATTGCTAAGACAGAAAGCACTGCATCTCCTGCTGTTCTGACTGACAAGACACTGAATCTCAGTTGACACATTTGGCAGTTTGATAGTGTGAAGGTCACAGATAGATGTTTTGACTAAAGAGGACAATCATATTTCAAGTTTCAAGGTGTAGCATTATGTATATTAGCTTATAGCACAAAACAAGTATGGTGTTACGTAGGCATGTATTTCTCTTTATGTTTTTTAGGCTGCAAATATATTTGTTTCTCCAAAGTGAATTAACCAGCCTAGACAGTCTATGAATTGTCAGAGCAGGTATGGATCTTCTTTCTATACACTGATCTCAGGAGATCAGAGCTTGTCTACTATGCTGCTATTTCCTAGTCAGATCAATACAATTGTCCCCCACTTTGCTAACAGAAAAATGATATCAAAATACAGAGTTATTATTGTTTTCTGTTGCTTTTGTTTTGTTTTCTAAACAGGAAGTAACAAAGATCCAGAACTCAAGAGGAAAAAAAGTTAGCTGATGAATAAACAGTCAAGAACTTGAGGGGAAAGTATATTTTTTATTACCCACTAAGCTAGGATAAGGGTTATTATCATGAGATAATCATTCCTCTGGAGCCATACAAGACAGGGGACACAGCTGAGTGCTATCATGCCCATGGGATGTGATTAGCTCATGATAACAGCATCCCCTGGACTCATTGCTTTATAAAATGTCTATCCCCCCCATTTTCTATATATAAATAAATGATTTTGGCGGACAGATTCAATTCCCACAAACTGCAAGTTTGCATTAAAATGCGTCAGCTGTGAGATTCACAGATATTAATCTACCCTTTTGGAATGCTGAACAGTCAATCAGAATCTTTCTTCGTCTCAAGCTGTTTTATGATATTATTACAATGTATTTTGTGACGGAATGGCGGGTAAGGCAAGTTTCAGAGAAATAGGCTTGTTTGGGCTCGATTTGGTTGCTTGAGGGAAATCTCTACACAAAATGACTCTGCCTGCTCATGAAGGCATCCTAACTTTCTCATTATTTTTTTTTCCTGCCTGACTCAATTTCTTTGCTCTGTCTTAGAAGTCTGAAGTTTATTCCTCTAACTAGATTAATAAAAGCATACTTCTCATTTTATATTTCAGAATTGGCAGAAGAAAATACTACTGTGGTAATGTCAGAATAAAGTGAGAAAACGTAGTACAGAATTTGGAAATTAACTTGGAAGTAAGTTTGATTTTATTTTTTTAGGTACAAATGGGAATATTGATGTGATAACTTTATCTGATTCTAAATGAATATTGTAAAAAATACAATAATAAGTTGATACAAATTCAAGACTTAATATCATTCAAAAATGCCAAAGAATTTGGATAATATTACTGGAATGAAGATATCTCCTGCATTGTGTGCATGAGAAGCATAAAAATATATTCTCATACATATCTAATAAAGATTTTTTATTATAAAATATTTCTGTGTGCATGCTAAAATATTAGAATACATTATTTTATATAAATAGTGTTGGTATTTCACTGTGAAGGAAAAGTTTAAGACTTAATCCTGGTCCTCAAAGCTATTCATTCCTTGGCTCAGACTGTCTCTTTAATACCCTTTTTCTCTAGTGTTCTCTCTATTGCTGAAACCATGCAGACATTCATCATTTGAATATGTAGTATCCTTAGCAATAATACACCATTTGTATCTTTTCCTACTTCTATCATTCTACAAATGCTGCCTTTATGGGAATAATGAGAACAAGTTTGCCTCATATCACACTAAGCCAGGAAACAGTATTGTGCATTGATTTTTCTGCAGTGTTGGACAGAAATAAAAATTCAGTTATCAAATTTGATTCATAAGGCATTAAATGCAAATTGTGTTTTGCATATGATTTTAAATTATAAATACTGTCAATATTTTATGAATCAATAGACTGATTTTGCTGGCACAGTATCTTGCAATAAAATGCTGGGTTCTACAATTCCAGGGGAAAGATTCCCTTTTCCAATTTCTGTAGATTTTTGGAAAGTGTGTGTGAAGATTTGTGAAAGTAGGGGAATACATAAAATGTTAGTCTAAATGTGGAGTATTTGCAAACAATAAAAGATATAAAGGCACTTTGTAGATATAGTTCAAGATGCCTTCCAATCTACTGTATACTAGTGGGTTGTTTACTCATCAGTCCCAAAGATCTTATGATCACAATATCTGTTTAAACTATTGTAAACAATTTCTGACAATTATTTAAAGGTTCATTTTGATTTGATATGTACATTTTTATAAAATTTTATTATATGTGTGTGTGCATATATTTATGTCTGTGTCTGTATATGCATATGCATTGCCTCTAAAGGCTAAAAGAGAACATTGGGTCTTCTGAACATGCTTGCTGAGAATTCAACTTGTGCACTCTGTGTAAGGAGTAAACACTCTAAACTGATGAGGCATCTCTCCAACACCAATTTTTCCATTTTGTGTACAAGGATTATGTTTTACATTTTTCTAAAGTTTTCTCACATTTATGTCTAAAGGTAGATCAAAATATGAACAGGCACACATCATTAAATTTTCTAATTGTTTAGAATATGTGCTGTATGGATGGATGATCAGGTTAGCCCAAAACTTAAAGAGATCTTACGGCTGGAATAAAGTTTGAAAATCAATAGCTTGTTTCAAAGTCAGGAGAGTGAAGATGAATTTCAGATATATTCAAACAGTAGACTCCAAGCCAGGAAAACAGGACAGTGGAATCAGACAACTTCCTCAAGCAGTAACAAATTTTATTCCACTGAACATTGTCTTTCCCCTCAAAGAAATGGTAAGAGAGAATAGAACTTCAGAGCTCACAGCCTTCCAAGGTGCTTGCCTTGTAAGTGCAAGACCTTAGTTTTCTTCCCTAGCACTGGGGAGAGGGGAGAGAAAAATAGATTAACTCGAAAAGTATAGAAAATACTGACTTATTGTCACATGATTATTTTTTATGCTTGTTTTTACAGATCCAGCCTTATCTTACATTTTAGTGTCAGCACCAGAAAGTTGCGTGAAAAACCTCCCATTAAATAAATGTTTTACATGTGCACACTGAATGGTTAATATGATCGTATGCTGAATTAATTCTGAAAGAAAATCGCATGAACATAATGAGAATTTATCCGTGTGTTCGGAATAAATTTGTCACAACACACTTTTGCCAATGACAGTGTTTCCTCTTGATTTACAAGGAACTTGTCTAAACAAATTTTCATAAAAATTACTAAGTTTAGAAAACAATTCTACACTACTAGTAAGACTGAAATATAAAATAGTTTGCCATATATGCTTCAGACTTGCCATGTAAAAAACTGAGTACAGTAACAAAATTGTGCTTAACACGGGTTTTCCAAACCTGTGTACGGGAATTGAAAACTGTCTCTCTCCTGCTTCAATGCAGTGCTAGTGGTGCCTGAAGCATTAGTACACATATGTACGGAGGCTTCAAAAACTGTTTTCGGAACTGGCATTGGCATCATAATGGAGAACTTAGAATGTGAGGCCAGCACTGGCTGTAAAGGCACAAACAGTAAGTATTTTAGGATCCAGGAGCCAGAGTGTGTTGCATACTTCTTAGTTTCTTTTACCAAATTTAGAAAATACAAAATTTTATTTAGCTTGAGGGCCATATAAAAGCAGAATGTATTCCAGAATGCATGTGGCCTAAGAGTCAAAGTATGTGGACTCTGACTTAAATAACAGAAATGGATTTTTAATAGGTGGCTATGAAGAAGAAAATAAATTAAGTCAAGGGAGCTAATCAAATGAAGTTTGGGGTATGTACACATACTGACAGAGAAAAATGGGAAAAGATGATGGGTTTAAATTATAGTGATTAGGACTGGATTAAGATATTCATTGAATTGAAAAATATGAGAAGTTTTGGTTAAAGATACCTAGGCAACTTATAATTAAACCTTATATTTATAAATTATTGTTATTACTGGTATTGTGTTATATGTGACTATAATATCTGTGGGGGTACATGTGTCATGGTGTATGTGCAGAGAACAATTTTACCCTATTGGATCTCTCCCTTTGTATTTGTGGTGTTTGGGAATCAAATTCAGGGGACCAAACTTGCGCATCAAGTAAAAAACACACTGAGCCAACTCATCAGGTCCTAAATGCGATTTTATAGACAAAGTTTATTAGGGTACCCTGTAATTCTTATGTTTTTTATAGTGATCTGAATTGAGTGAGGGCAAATACAAAACCTCTTCTCATTTTTACAATTTAACTATAAGAAAGCACAACTTCGTGTGCACTAAATTCCTTAGAAGAAAACAAAAAGAAATAAAAGTTTGAAGTCTAGATTTGTGATTTGAAGATATTAGTGGGGCAAAGTTAGAAAAGGTAGATTAATATAATAGTAAGCAGTAAAAAAAATGACTATATGTTAAGAATGTTTGATTAAGTAAAACTGATGAGAAAGAAGATATATATTTAAATTTATAATAGTCAAAACATAATTTTGATGAAAACAACAAACCAGAGAAAGTTTATGCTTTTGACTGCTGCACTGATCTGAAGCTATTTTTTCTAGATATGTGCTTATAGGAAAAGATGAATGTGATTAAAAAAAACAAAATACAATTAATGAACTGGTCTGAAATATTAATTTGTATAGAATTATGCAAATACTGTACAAATTCTTATATTTGGGAAAGAAAGCAGAGGTTAAATTTAGCCAATGCTTTTGTGTGATGATTTTCTATTCTTTATATATCCAAACAATTTTTTACAAGAGCAGGAATACACTGTTATTAGATTTGTTTGCTCTGAAGATATATTTTCTCACTTGAAAAATCTTGTTACAGAGAGTTTCATTTCTGAAGTTACAGTCCAGACATAAAACATAAAGTAGAAATTCCAATCCATTATCTGGCTAATGTACTTCCTTCTGTTACATGTTCTTATTACATATAATAATGATGCATTGAAATTATATCTTTTGAATCTCTTCTTTCTAAGTGCTGTTTGGTGCTATGTATTTGTGCAAACTGAAGTCAACAGACTAAGCTTTTGCAGAAAGCTTTATTATATCATTACAGTCATGTCATCTCCCTGGGCTTTTCCAGATGAGAATGCCTCTGTTAATTTAACAAAATATCTCTATTGTGTTATTTTTGTTCTCCTTTTGTGTCCTGACCAGATAGCTTTATTGAGCTGCCCACAAGGCTGCCTGGATCCCTACTCTCCAGCTCACTGAGATATGTCAGTCTAAAGGCCTGGATAAGCCTGAGGAAGATGCTCTATCATTCCTTCTGAAGTGTTTGCACCAGGACTGGCACTGTTTGGTCAGAGTTTCATCTGTCATTTGATTGCATGGCAATTTCTAACTTCTTCCTAGCAGTTACATCTTACTTCTAAATGATAGTGCATGTCTCAGCATCACCATTAAGCAAAAAGCAGTTTTTGTTTTTCTTTTAACATAGTTAAAATTCCTGCGAAGGGTTTAAAACCCAGCTATCCTGTCGTGCAGTGCATGGCCCTCTGTGCATAGCTAGGGTCTTTGTGCCTGAAGGACTCCCCCATTGTACACCTGTCTTGACAGATTGAGGCCCCGAAAAGAGTATCGCTTAGTCACACACTAACCAGCAGGGGGAAAGTCTGTGCTTTTTATTAAAGCATACCTACTGGCTTAGTGTTTGGAATTCAGTTCTACCTATAAATCAACATCAGAGCATACAACCCAGCGTGTTCAAGTGCTTTGTTTAGACATCAAAGGAAGAACACAGGCAAGCAGTATGATAGAAATATAACTAATCACTTGCAAATACATCTTTCCTGTCAGTCGGAGCTTAACCTTTCTGTTTAATGTGACTGAGAAAATGCAGTTATTTCTATCCTATCTGTTTCCTTTAAAGAAACACAGCCTTGTTTCTACCAAAATAGGTATTTGTTCTTAATGCAACACAGAGCAAAGTGTGGCAGTTCAGAACCAGAAGGAAGTGACAAGAAAAGTAAGTCCTGTCAAAATCTAAAAGGTGATTGTCACTTAGTGAAGGACGAATTCACTCCCATTGAATCTTCTGTCTGACAGAAGGCAGTGGCAGGGAGAAACAGCAAACCTTGTGATTCAGTAGCATTAGGATCAAAAGTCAAAGATAATTCTTAAAAGGACTTTTTAATAACAATCGGAAGAGCAATTCTTTATTTGTTTATTGCCTGTCAGTGAATGCAGTTGACTGCTTTGTGGTACATCGATCGGGATCAGTTTAACTCCATTTTCTGCTCATGGTTCTAGCCATCCATGAGGGGCCTAGCAAGGTTTTATTTGAGGTGCTCAGAAAATCCTAGAATCTATACACCCCTCCTTTACTTTGAATACTACAGATCATGGATGAAAGTTTGGTCACCTGAATATGGATTGGTGGGATTAGAGACATCAAAGGAAAGAAAAGCTAAGAAAGAGCAGCAGAGGAACAACAAACAAAAAGTGCCCAGATACTAACTCAGGAGGCAGAGCTGCAGGGAGTATGAGGAATGGCTGAGAGTCAGAATTCCAGGATGACTGGACAGACAATTCTGTGTTTCTGATGACCTTCTGTCTGAATCTGGGCAAAAGTACAGAAGCAGGACAGCTCAAATGGAGCATCTCTGCAGAGGGTCTTTGTTTGTTGTTTTTATTTTCTTTTAGATATCTATCTCTACCTAGGATTGGAAATCTTGATTTTTTTCCAAGCATATGAAGGTTATGAAAATGTGTGTGGTGGCTCTATCAGTGAGAACCATAGATGATTGGTATTCATGGTGTCTGATGACTGTATGTCAATGTAGTTATTACCATGCACCTTAGAATTGATATTTTCAAGTGACTTCTACATCAACGTAATAATAAGAAGATCAAGAATGGAAAGGCAGAACTACTGACTTTGACAAATCTAAGATGCCTTCTTGAGCCAATAGCACAAGTCGTGAAATCTTGAGTAATCAGTATTTGGGAGTTTTAGAAATTAAGTGAGCTCTTCCATACGATTTATACTTGTGCTTTCTGAAACCTATATATCCTATTTAGTAGTGGTAATCTTGTTACTTAAACAACACAACAAGGGTCAATGCTTTTATTTCAAATCTAGATGATTTGATAAAGGGCATAATCAATTGATTCAGTATCTCCCTGCTTAGTATTTTATGATGGTACATTTTACTGGAGTAAGTTCATTTTCTTCTGATATTCTGGTAGAATAATAATGGCTTGTTACTAATCACATAAAGTTGATCTTGTACCTGTGTCCTGGTGTCAGGAAGGACTCTTCTACTCTACCTGCAGCTATATCAGCATTACTAAATAGAGCATGGCTGTGTCTCTCCCCACTCTTTCTCTTTCTCATGCTCTTTCTTAGAAATGGGCTCTGTACAGAGCATGGACATTCTATGTGAGAGTATTCACATATATCAAGGTTAATAGCTGCTTCCCACTGGCAAATGCTAATCCATGTTGCCAATGAGTCTTCACTGGAATAAAATGTGGCAATTGAGTCCAATTAAATAAGGCTTGTCTAACAGCACCACAGAATTATGGCACTATTAAAATGTTAATGCACACACAGTGCTTTGAAAGAGATGGTAACATCCTTGAGGGCAAGAATTTGCTCTGTCCTTGGGTTGTGTACTGCATGGAGGAAAGTGGAACACTTTAACGATTTTGTTCTTAACAGCAAGCTAATTCTCTTTGTTTCAAGAAAAATTTAAGAAGGAAAATAACTTCCGGAGGCCCTCTTCACAGGAGGAGAAAACAAATGGGTGACTTACAGAAGTCAAGTCTGCAGGATCTGAACAACACTTGAAACTTCTGCAACAGTCAAAAGAGAGAAAGTTGGAAAGTTTTAGGGTATTCACACGTGCCCTGGAAGGGAAGAGAGGCAAGACTCCCTTTACATAACCCTATGCAGCACACCTCCACTCTGAAGGTCTCTAGAGTGTCCACACTCCTCTTCTTTAGGCTTAAATCAAGAACCCACCCAATGACACCTTATTCATGCTTCCAAGCATTGTTCTGTATCACAAAGGTGGCTGAAAAGACAGAAGCAAACTGTTTAGATTGGGTTGTCAGATCAACTATCACTTCATAAGAAATCTCTACCTAAATATAGGTGTTTGTGTAGTTAGGGTAAAGGACAGAGTACGTTGGGTGGGTAGAAGTTAGGAAAAGAATTGGGGAACATTATTACATTACTAAAAAATAATAATAATAATAAAAAGCTAGTACTCCAAATTGCCATTTGACATAAATATACATGAGAATTAAGAAAAGAATTCAGTGAGATATTCTAATTCTTTTATATTCTCAAATCTTAAAATCAACTTCAACATATTTATTATACAAAAGTTAAGCACATATCTAAACCTTATTTATGTTTTGTAGCTTTTCCCTTCGAAGTTGCCTAGGTAGGCTTCTGATTTTGAGAGTTGATGTTTTAAATAAATATGTATGTATGTATGTATGTATGTATGTATGTATGTATGTGTATCTTTTCAAGGACAAGTTATATACTTATAAAATATATACATTAACTAAGCCATTGGTGGCATCCAAAAGTAAATAGAAAACAAGATTTTGTTCACAATAGTTTTCTCTGGTAATATTTATTTAGTATGTGTCTATGTGTGTGAGAGTGCATGTATGTGCAATAGCAATGTCACTGTGTTTTCTTTTTTTTTCTTGGATATTTTATTTCCATTTCAGATGTTATCTTGTGTTTTCTAACTCATTTCTAGAAGCTGGAAACCATTCTATTAATGACTTGAATAACATTTTTGCTGTTACTCTGCCTCAGGGAGGACCTCAAAGCAAGCAATTGTGACATAGAACGATTAGGCCATATTTACAGAATAAAATTTCCTCCCACTAGAGAGCAGGGAGACAGGAATAGGTAGATGGGTGGGGGCACATTCTCATAGAAGTTGGAGGAGTGGGGATGGGATAAGGGATTTTTGGGGGTAGAAATGGGGAAAGGAGATAACATCGGAAAGGTAAATAAGTAAAATATCCTACTTAAAAAAAAAACAGATAATGGAACTGGCAAATGCAGTCAAGCATTTGAGACTTATTGTCAACAATTTAATACTACGGGGATTCCTTATAATCCTCAAGAACAAGGTATTGTGGCAGGGGCCCATAGAACTTTAAAATAATATCTTTATAAAATAAAAAATGGGGAGGTATATCCTCTTATGCCACAAATTTCTTTAAATCATGAGCTTTTCATTTTAAAAAAAATATTTGGATACTAAGGAACTTTCTGCTGAGTGTCTATGGCACCCTGCAACTAGGCATACTTATGCCTAGGTGAAAAGGAAGAATCCACTTACTGGCATATGACATGATCCTGACCAGGTACCTAATATGAGGAAGAGTGCATGTTTGTGTTTTTTCTGCAGGATGCTGAAGAAGCATGGTGGCTACCAGAGTGACTGGTGAAACATCCTGATGCTGAGACAAAATATGATGCTGACCTGTGAGTATGTTAAGTGTCCTGACAATGGTTACCGGGCACATATATATGTTCCTGAACCACCATTGCTTTCCTATATCCTAGATTGTATGAGCTGCCTTGCCTCAAAGTTTTAGACCTTGTGGGACAGAGAATCAAAAAGTGTACTTATAATGACTTGTATTTTTTTAAAGGTGACCAGTTATTAGGACTCAATCATATACTTGTCTAGAAATCAGTCCAATATTGGAAATAACAGTCTTCCTTTGGAAGGTTGGATCTGGTCATTTTCAGAAACATATTTGGAAGTTAGCTGCAGTTCTCTATGATGTTATATTGGCAAGAGATAAATTTGGGACCGGTTATGAATTTCAAACAAGTGTTAGTACATGTGATGTTAATTGTGAAGTTAAAATTACTTTTGTCTCTTCTACAGTATTTATTATAAGTTGCATTGAATTTATACTTTCTAATTGTGTCAGTGTGTTGAAACCTGGCATTTCTGTTATGGGGGTCTAGCAACCATCTTTTGTCTTACTGCCTTGAGTATTATAGAACCTTGGTTTTTTGAAAAAAGCTTGCAAGTACTGGAAAAAGAGAGTTAGGCTTTAAGCAGAAGCAAGAGGGTACTGGGCTTGACCATTGCTGGCATAGCAGCTTTAATTACATTAATTGCTAGCACCACTGCTTCTGCAATTGCTTTGACAGATGAAGTAAAGACAGCTACTTTTGTTAATAATTTGGCAAAAAATGTTACTAATGTGTTGAGTATACAAGAAGATTTAGATAGGTGTTTGGAACAACTGATTGATGCTCTTCATCCTTTTCAAATTATTTGAAGGAGTTTCAGAGTTTAAGAGTAAGGAGCAATCTCCAGTGTCATGCCAAATACCAATGGTGTTTACAAGATTAAAATTTACAAGATTAGTCAATATAATTAGAAATAAATTTAAAGACACTTGTAAGGTATTTGGCATAATTCTAACAACTCTCTGGATATTTCAATTTTGCATAGTGAGATTATGAATTTAAAGATTGCTGCTCTGCTGAGCTTTGACATTGCAGATAATGCTGATAAAATTATACATGGCTTGAGGTCAGTATTTCCATTTTGGTCAAGCTTCAAGAATGACATATATAGCTTGATCATGCTAATCCTTTTTGTTCTGGGAATATTTTTATTCCATTGTGTTAAAGCTTGTCTTTAACAATATCAACATCTTGGCAGCAAAAGTATATGACTTGAAACTAAAATGGACCCTCAGACACAGTTATTAATTTAACAGGCTGGCAAGCCAAGGATGGGTAAGATTCTACACATAGCCTTACCAACCTAAGACATAAGTGCATTGCTTTTGATAATGCATATTCCATGAGGGGTAAGGAAGGCATTCTTGTCAGAATGACCTAAGACAGGATCAGCCTTGTTTATGCAATAAAAAAAGAGGGAGAGGCAGAGAGCTTTTGGGGCTGCCTGGCAAGAATCTGACACTGGCCAAGGACAAGTAAATAGGCTGCATGCAGGAATCTGACATTAGGCTAGTACAAAGAAGTAATTTGAGGAAGGAATCTAAATCCTAGGCTAGAACAAAGTAGTAATTATGGGCAGGAATATAAACCTTAGGCTAAAACAAAGAAGTAGGCTTCAGGTGTGAAAATGACTTTGGGCTAGGACAGGGAAGTAGGCTCAGATATTTTGGTCATCCTGATAACCCTTAGAAATAGTGATCATGGGAGTGATCAGGGACTCTGTTTACTGCCTTTCTTGTTCTTTGATAATCAATATTTATTGTTTTGCTTGTTCCTTGACTATTTACATCTATTGTATTGCTATTTCCTCAACCTAAAACTGACCTTAATACTTGCATGTTAATTAAAATAGTATAAAAGCAAAAAGAAGGAGAGATGGAATAGGGAGTTTGTCTGTGGAGGATGACATCTGAAATGTAAATAAATAAAATATCCAATAA
Source organism: Rhabdomys pumilio (assembly GCA_030674055.1). Taxonomy (NCBI): domain Eukaryota; kingdom Metazoa; phylum Chordata; class Mammalia; order Rodentia; family Muridae; genus Rhabdomys; species Rhabdomys pumilio. The sequence goes on from JANHMN010000017.1 coordinate 44,994,038, forward strand.
AACAAGAAAAAAAGAAAAGAATTTCCTCTCCTTGTAAAAGTTGTCATGATGAGTAACAGATATTATGAAACCAGCCTCTGCTTTCTATTTTCCAAGCTCTACTTTTGTACCTGGATAGTTACAAAGTTGCTGAATATGTTTTAGTATCTTCATAAGAGACTAGTAAGTCAACAGAAATAAATGAAAAACTGCTCTTATCTTTGCTATACTTAGGCAGATAGATACACAAATAACTACCTTTAGTTGCAATAGAAGATGTGACATGTTCTTGATATGCCTATCATCTCGACAGAGAGGAAGGATCTGGATGATACCTTTAAGAACTTTGTGTAAAGGCAGTTAATTTTCTTGAGTCTGATGTCCTAAATCTTCGAGTTCTGGACCCCAAGTAATGCAAAATCATTTTTAGTTTTGGTACAATCTATGATGTTACATACTTGGTGTCTTGGAAAATGAGTGATGGATTTTTCTTATTCATGTTTCACTGGCCCAGAAATATGAATAGGGAGTTTGATCCTAAGATTGATAGCAACAGAGCAGGCACATTTGATATAGGTGAATTTACCAAAGGTGGAGACTATAAACCAATCTCCTCATAAATTACCATTAATTGAGTGTGGTCAAATATAGTGCATAATATTTTCACCTGAACCGCAGGTCCAAAGCCATTTAAAGAACTCGATGTTTCTTATTTTTTTTTCAAATTATTAACTCTGGCATTGTTTTTCTAAGCTGGCTAATTATCATTTTTGACTTTAGCTTGAATTATCCATAAAAATGACTCGAGATTTGAGTGGCATTTTGTCCACCAAAATCTATCCACTAACATGAATAGGATTATTACACACACACACACACACACACACACAGAGAGAGAGAGAGAGAGAGAGAGAGAGAGAGAGAGAGAGAGAGAGAGATTCACACACATGCATGCATATGCCCCCACTCACACAAGCTCTCTCCTCTCCTCTCCTCTCCTCCCCTCCCCTCCCCTCTAGCCCCTCTCCCCTTCCCTTCCCTTCCCTTCCCTTCCCTTCCCTTCCCTTCCCTTCCCTTCCCTTCCCTTCCCTTCCCTTCCCTTCCCTTCCCTTCTTTTCTCTTCTCTAGTCTCTCTTTCAACAGGCTTTTGAACAAGTACAGTAGTAGCCACCAGAAAGGCAGGCCAAGAACTTTTAATAATGTTCCTTAAGTCTACTGCCCTCTTATGTGGGGAAAAAAAGAAGAGGAGGAAACACATGGCAAGTCAGCATCAGAAGATATTGTCTTGTACAAATGACCTAGTGATATAAAAGCCCCTGCAATAGTCAAACAGAGTGTATGAGCCTGCTTGTTCAGGTCTTCTTACTCTGCTCCTTGAGTTTGGCATGTAGAATGTCTGACTGTGTAACTGTTCAGGAAAAACGCCTCTTACTAGTTTCTCAACTATACTAAATTCTTGTTTTCTCTCTCTGAACAATCTATGAATTTTTCTAGGGAAGTTCAAGGAATTATAAGACAAGCAAACTTTCCATATGTATTAGTAAGGTGTTTGAGTTTAAAGTCAGTTTATATCATTATTTAGCTTTTCATTTTTAGCCATTTTCTACTAATAATGATCAATTTTGTGTCCCACAAACTGCAGAAATCCATAGTGTACAAGCTTCTACAGTCCCAATAACTTACAGATTTTGCATTTGAATATTGCATCCCCCTAAGAATTTAATCCTGGCACAAGTTTCTCTAAATCCAATGTCTATACAACTCATTGAAGTCTAAACTAACAAAAAGCAATGTAAAACAAAACAAAAACCAAAAGTAAAACAACAAAAAACCCACCTTGCACATTTTAGAAAAACAAGGAATTTTTCCAATGTTGTATCTGGAAGACGAATTCATGAAAGTTAAAAAGTAGACTGTGTAATGTGGTGCTATTGGTTCGAGGTAGTAAAGATTCTTTTTTTAATCTATCAACCTAAAGAGAAATTGTGTGCCAATAAAAGCTGAAGTGGATTGGAGATGCTTACTTATATCCTTTGAGTGTAACTCTGTCATTATCCATGTTATATTAACTAATTCATTCCGATTCATAGTGTCTTGTTTAATAAATAAATGTTGTAGAACCAAACTAGCATTTGTGACATTTTATAAAAGGTCCATATAATTTTGAGTTATGGTTCTGCTTTCTAAGCCCGGAAGTTATAATCCAAATGAAAAATTTAAGACTACCCTATCAGAAAAACAATATTATATGGAATACTAGACTTCAGAGATGGCATAGATAGGACACACAGATATGTTTATAGATCTAGAAAAGACCATCGGGTGTATGATACACATTATCAAATCAGAAAGGCTGGGGTTCAAGCAGCTTATGAGTAGCAGACCTTCCCTAATTCTTTTCTATTTTAGCTGGAGGTAACCTATTCAACAACAATCCATTTCCTACAGAATATATCCAAATAATAACTTACCAAAGGTAGAATGTTCAATACTGCATTAAGATATTATATATAATAACAGTAAGATATTTTCTATATATTAGCATTAAAATATTATATATATATATATATATATATATATATATATATGATATCAATGTAGAACACCATGCTATAAAATAATGTGTATTTCATACAAACTTTGATAATACATTATTCACATTATGGATATTCATATTATATGCTGTGACTTCCATGAAATTGACAATGGTTTTATATCAAAGTTAATAATTCTTCTGACACTAGAAAGATTCTTTCCAGAAAGTATGTTTTATAACAAGTTTGTCTTAACTAGAATATAAAAGAAGTACAGAACAGATAAAAATGAAAGTGGTTTGTGAGCAGCTGAAACAGAAAATATTTATTAACTCAAAATTATAATTGGAAAAGTTGAAATATTCTTTCTCTTTTTAATTTTTATTTATTTGCATTCTGAAACTTTAAAAGATTATTATAAATTCTAGTTAAATATTTTAAGTGGAATTCCATGGTAATAAGTTAGCTAAATTTTAACTCATATATAATGCTACATTATACTTAATGTAGAATACAATATTCATAATTTGGAATATAAGTATAGTTTTATATACAATAAAGATAAGTTATATAGGTATGATTTTATATCTAATAGGGAGAACTAACAATAAGAAGATTTATGACAAAAAGAGACTATTAAAGTGGTTCTACTTTTAAAAGTATCTCCTAATGAGGACTAAATGCACATTCATACAGAAACACACTTTATCATTGTTTATAGAAGTGTGTCAGAACAGTTAGCTTTGTCCTTCCTAATGCTGCTTAGCAAATACCTTTAAACTTGTGAGTTTTTCTTTCTTTGTTATTTTACTTTACTACCTCCAGAATTTTAAGACCCACATTGGTTATCTTACTAGAGAGACTGCTAATATCTAATACTGCTTGCCAAGCTCCACGTATTTACATATTTCTCCTTCTTCCTCTTTATTTCCTAGTGTATTAAACACAGTGCATCTCCTCCTAGTGGTAGCACAGGGGAACTCACAAGCTCACTGTAAAATACTTGCAGTGACAGAATGTCATTTCAATTGCCTTATTAACCATATGAAAAAATATATCACAATGGTGAGAAAACTTCTCAGTTATCTATATCTTTCCCTTAGGCTATTGTCATGAGCCACTGGCATACTAAGGGGAGTGTACTAATTCAGTTGTCACCTGCCTCGCCTATTAAAAAGGGGGAAAATACCAGCATGAAAATACGAAACCCATAATCAGAGTGCCAAAGAGGTCTGGATAGCTCTGTCCACTTGTAGTCCTGAATTAAACACTTTCTAAAAAAATCATCCTACTTGAACTGTCATGGAAAATGTTGTTGTCACACATCTGGCTTGGTAATGAGGCATTAACAATGTTGTGAAGGGACCTTGCAGAGGAACATAAGACCAGGGGCTCATGCTTGAAGTTTTGAGATGGAGTGTATCCATTGTTTTCTGCTCTTTTATGAGAATTCATGAGAAAGTTATAAGAGTAAGATAGAATAAGAGTAGGATCAGAGTCTTAGGCAAAACAACACACACACACACACACACACACACACACACACGGGGTGGGGGGGAGAGAGAGAAAGAGAGGGAGAGAGAGAGAGAGATTTTATTAACCTAAACGAGTATGAAATATAGAAAATAGAAAATTCAAACAGGAAAAATGGAGTTATGCTTATCCTCAAAGGCTCTTAATATGCCAGTCTAGGAAAATGAACATTTTATTCAGCATATAAATGTACTTTTAAGTTACTGAATGTGGAAATATGTATGGCAGTGATGTGTAAAACAGACGTAAAGTCTGCTTAATTTTGAACTGTCAAGGAAACTCCTTATATATGTGAAAATGACTTTTAAACAGTTATACTTTGCCTTTGAGGTTAAATAGTTTGTTTGTACCCTTGTTTGTTAGAGACAGTCTGACCATGTAATTCTGACTAGCTCTGAACTCAGTACGTGGGCCAGGCTTGAACGCATAGAGATTGACCTTCCTCTACCCTCAAAGTACTCGAATTAGAGCATGTGCCACTATTCCTGTCTGCCACATGTGCTTGGTTATGTGATGATACACAAAAATACCAAAGTGATATGCTGTTTATACACTACACATGTCTGATACTCTGCACAGTGCTTTAGTTTGTTACATTGTTATCTTTTTAACATTGTCAGTGACTGTGTTTGTGTGTGTGTGTGTGTGTGTGTGTGTGTGTGTGTGTGTGCATACTCATAGTTTAATTTCTGTACAAAGCATCTTCTTCACCTGCCATTACATACCTACCTAGTTATCAGCATCATGACCTTTGAACACAGAGCTAACTTCAGCCTTTTGGGTTTTTCCTTTACAACACAATGACTCATTAATTGGTATAAGAATTTCTCATTTGCAATCCACATTAAAAGTCATAAATGGAGAAAGTAAATGTGCTTACATATAGATGCAAAATTGCAATATGTTCTCTGAGATTATCCATTATTATGGGTCATTGGAAACATGAAGTTGGCCCCTCCTTTCCCACAGTCTTGCACTATATTTTATCTAAGTATAAACAACTGTACTGCTGTTACTGTTTACTAGTTTTTAATTTCATAGAGATTCTGAAGGTATTCTAGCAAAGAAAATATAACTATGTGTGCTAGCTTTAATGTAGCCTTTAAAACTCATTTCCTTTGTCGATATAGAAAAATGTCAGTGTAAATGGGAGAACATAGAAAGTGTGAAAGGTTATATAAAATTCATTGGAGAGGGTTTTAAGTTGTGACTATCTACCTTTATGACTTTAGACATATAAGCCAACACTGTATAAAGTTTACAGTCCCTGTCTTCACATCTATTTTTGAGTTCTCCATCTGCTTTTTGTTCAGTTTATTTAAAGGAATATGGTTAGTCTAGTTTGTCAGATCCAAAAGTAGGAGACCCAGAAACACCGATGAGCTAGTGGTCCTCAAAAGGATACTTATAGCTCATCCAATCAACTGCAGGAATGATAGTCTACGATTTTGAATGATCTATTCAGATGTTTTCAGCTTGGACATGCAAGAAAATTATATATGGCTTTATGAGGTTGATAGATGGATAATTCTTCTATTATCTCTTTCATAAAAGAAAGACAGTGGTCCACCAAGGAAGTCAGTGTTCCACAACTATGTTTTAGGAGCGTTGTTCAGAGTGAAAAGTCACAACCCAGGTGTAAAGTGCTAGCCTACATGACATTTGTGGATGCTTAGGAATAAAATATTCCTGCTGGATCTTTCTCTTCACAGATACTCATAAATAAAAATCCTATGTGAGAAGTTAGAAGTTTACTCTCCAGATTATAAACAGCTGCTCACCTGCTGCTTATGTGCATGCTTTTCCCAAGTGAGTGTACCACAGTTGTCACAATCTTTTTTTTTTTCGGTTTTTCGAGTCAGGGTTTCTCTGTGTAGCCCTGGCTGTCCTGGAACTCACTTTGTAGACCAGGCTGGCCCCGAACTCAGAAATCTGCCTGCCTCTGCCTCCCAAGTGCTGGAATTAAAGGCATGCACCACTACTGCCCGGCAATTGTCATAATCTCTTAAGTGAAAACAGTGATACTTAAATCAGAAAACAGCCTTCATAAGGTTTTCTTTAGGGTGTGTAAAATAACTTATGTACCGCTACTAAAAGAGTTACTACTAATATACGCCAGTGCATAAAGTAGCTGGACATTGTGAATCTCCTATTTTCAGAAAATATGAATTATTATAGACATTATGAATATAACTGCATGGTTGACTACAGCCTTACATTTTTATGTTTTGTTAGTTCTTGAGACTTTCATACAATGTGCTTTGGTAATATAGACTCCCCTCCCCCAGTCTTTTCATGATTGACTCCCCTTTCCTAGCCATACAAATTTGAATCCCTTTAACAAAATATCTTAAGACCAATTTGTGCTGCCTGAAATTTTTTGATGCATTGTGCCAAGGAATACACTCTTAGAGCAAACCATTTCTTTCTTCCCCAGCAGCTAACAACTGTCAACAGCTCCATGATTCGGGATAGGACTTTATGCCCAACCTCATTCTTCAAGATGGAATGTGGTCTGGCTTGATGACTGTTTAAGGAAACATAACCAATACCCTTTAATTCAAGCTTTGCCATTATTACTGATTTAAAATAATTCACCTCTGATTCTGTAAAATGCTGACAAATGTTAATTTTAAAGACTATTGTGAAAGCAAAGTTTGGGATGGAAAATATCTAATATTTAAAAAGAAAATTCCAGAATGCCTAAGTTTCTCAAAGAGCTTATCTCTAAACTCATCTCTTATTTGTGATGAATACATCAATGTGTATTCTCTATTGTGTTTTTGTTTCACTCCATGGTTTATAAAAGTATATTCTGGAGCTTTAAATAGTGAGATAAAGTATAGGTGTGTGTGTGTGTGTGTGTGTGTGTGTGTGTGTTTGAGTGTTTGACAGATGGGGGAGATATATTAATTGTATATTGGCATATGGGAAGGCAAAATGTCTAGCTCTTACCAATATAGTAGTTTATTTTGCTCCATACTTACAGGCTTAGAGGTCTCAACAAAGGGAATTATTTCTAGTTTCTTTTTTGGAGACCAGGGAATACACTGAAAAACAATCTTATAATCACTGAACATGTGTCTTAAAGGTTGTTGTGCTAAGATTTGAAGGGAATGATGAAAGGTCTTAGGGTGGTCAACAGGAATAAATAAATTCCTATGAGAACAAATTTAGAGGTCACTAATAGTAAAGAAGGATGTTGTCAAAAAAAATCACCACACACAAAAAGAAGATTGTCACTAGATATAGAGGCCATAGAGCAAAGTGTCTTCAGTTCTTTGGGTTTTAATAGTCCTACCATAGGAAATGTCTCCTCAGATTATAGAACTTATTGGCTTAGGTCACAACATCACATTAGACGGGTGCTTCTATGTGTGCAGTTCTGTGTGCCTTTGCCAGTATTCACATAACCATTCCGCTTCTCCTTACGCATGGGTAGCTTCACTGATGATCTGCTGCCACTTTATAGTGTGATGCTTCTTCCCATGTTTCACCATGAGAGGTATATAAGTTACTATGTCTACCAGCCATGTCGCTCCATTGACCATGTCACAGATTTGACCCTCAGACTTTCTCATCCTGGGGAATTTTTAGTCATTGCTTCTGCCATTGACAATTAAATACTAACTGTAGATGCCATGAAAAAAAAAACACTTTGACAAATGCAACTTGCAGCAGAAAATTTTATTTGACTTAAAAATGTAGGTTACAGTTGATCGTTGCAAAAGAAGTCCAAGTCACAGAAATGTGAAGAATCTTGAGAGATTGCACTCATATTCAAGAGAAGAGAGCAATGAATTAACACATATGTACCTTCTTTTTTTTTCAGACCACAGCCCAGAACATGAAATAGTGCCTTTCACATTCAGTGTGAGTCTTCTCACATTAAACTACCTGGTTAAAAATGGCTAAGATCAAAAATTCAGGTGATAGTAGATGCTGCTGGGGATGTGGAGAAAGAGGAACACTTTCTTGCAAGATGGTGCAACCATTCTGGAAATCAGACTGGCAGTTCCTCAGAAAATTGGACATAGCATTACCTGAGGACCCAGCTATACCACTCCTGGGCATATACCCAAAAGATGCTTTAACATATAACAAGGACATATGCTCCGCTATGTTCATAGCAGCCTTATTTATAATAGCCAGAAGATGGAAAGAACCTAGATGTCCTTCAGCAAAGGAATGGTTACAAAAAATGTGGTACATTTACACAACGAAGTATTTCTCAGTTATTAAAAGCAATGAATTTGAGAAATTCTTAGGTAAATGGATGGAGCTAAAAAAATATCATTCCGAGTGAGGTAACCAAATCACAAAAGAACACACATGGTATAGATTCATTGATAATTGGGATATTAGCCCAGAAGCTCACAATACCCAAGATTCAACTCACAGACCACATGAAGCTCATGAGGAAGGAAGATCAAGTGTGGGTCCTTATGTCCTTCTTAGGAGGAGTAACAAAATACTCCAGGGAGCAAATATGGAGACAAATGTGGGAAACTGAAGGAGGGGCCGTCTGGAGACCATTCCACCTGGGTATCCATCCCATGTGCAGTCATCAAAGGTAGCCGCTGATGTGGATGTCAGGAAGTGCACGCTGACAGGAGCCTGATATAGCTGTCTCCTTAGAGGTCTGCCAGAGTCTGACATATTCAGAGGCTGATACTCACAGCTAACCATTAAACTGATCAAGGGGTTCCCAATGGAGGAGTTAGAGAGAAAGTGCTGAAGTAGCTAAAAGGGTTTGTGGCCTCATGAGGAGAGCAACAACACCAACCAACCAGAGCTCCCAGGGTCTAAACCACCAGCCTGGGAGCACATAGGGAGGGACCCATGGCTACAACGTTATATGTAGGGGAGGATGGCCTTGTCGGGCATAGTGAGAGAGGAGATCCTCGGTCCCATGAAGGCTGGACGCTGAGTGTTGGGGAATTCTAGTGTGGGGAGATGGGAGGGCACATCTTTATAGAAGCGGGAGGAGGAGGGATGGGATAGGTGGTTCCTTGGCAGGGCGGGGAAGAATGGGGTAAGGTGATAACATCTGAAATGTAAATAAAATATCTAATTTTAAAAATCTCCCATAGGCAAGGCCATAGACCAATCAATCCAAACAGTTCCTCTTTGGGACTTCTTTCTTAGGTTAATTCTAGAATGTGCCAAATTCATAATAAGTCCAAAAATCACAAGCATATTAGAAATATAAATGTCATCTAAACTATAGTACTATTATTTACTCAGTCATCAGTCTAGGATAATGATACCAATATCTCCTGAGAAACCTGGATAGGATTAGTTTATCGATTTTTTTTTGTAAGATGAATATTCTGTTACCAGATGAATATTTGGAATTAAGAAAGTTATTTGTGATTATTTTCTTAACTAACCATCTGTGGTTCTTCTTCACATTTCTGAACAGCTTCATTGGATTAACTGTGTAAATTCTGCAGCCATTTTCACACTCTAAACTGCCAGAGACTTCTTATGATCCCATAGTTTATGTACACAGTGACAAGTTCATTGTGATCTTTCATGCAGATAAATCTGCTTACCACCTGATGGCTATCCCTTGTGCCACTATGGTCTGCTTCTAGCCTCCTCACAATTCACTTCTGTTTTAATTTTATATTTTATTAACAATTTATTAATGATTTATATTTTTACTATTTTTTTCTAATAACACACAGCATATTTTGTTTGTTTTCCTTTTCATTCTTTTCTGTCTCTTTATTTCCTTTAGACCCAACCTGTTTGCAAGATCCACCTCCCACCTTCCTCTCATGATAAAGGTGCATATACAGACATTTGATGTAAATATGAAAGTACTCATGGTATGTATTTTTAATTTCTTATTTCATTTAATATGATAAACTCCATAAACATACATTTTCATGCCTTAGTTATATATTTGCATATAATAAATATGATGTGTATTATACATATACATACATAAAACAATTTAAATATAAAGTTAAAATGTATATATAAGCCATTCTCTTAGATTATTCACCTGATGAAGGGTATCTAGGTCAACATATATTGGTTGCTACGGATAGTGCTTAAGCTAACATGCCTCAGACACCCCTGCTCATCATACTTCCTGAAGCCCTATTGAGAGTGAAACTGGATTACATGAGAGTTCTATTTCTAGGTTTTGAAGGTTCTGTATCTGTCTTCTACACTGACTGCACTATATATGTTTCTATCAGCATTGAATAAATTATTTTCCCCTCCATCCTTGTCAGCATTTACAGCCATTTGTAAATGAAACACAAAGTGCATATAATAATTAAATCAATTACTATTACTTCAAAACTATACATAATTTTCAGAAAAATAAATGTGTCCAGTTCAGACAGCTTTATTTTTTCTATACAAAACCCATTCCTCAAATATTTTTGTCTGTGGAGTCGTAGTCAAACTGAGTGAAAAACCATTTTCTATTTTGCCATATAAGAATCAACAAAAACCAGGAGCCAGTGTGGAAAGTAGGTGCACACCTTTTGAAAGTGCATGGTCACATTGTGAAGAAAAAACAGTTTGAGGTGGATAAAATAAGAGAAGGCAGACACATTTTTAGACATGTCACAACATTTACAGTGAGTTTTGGTGAAAAGAGCAGTAAATTCCAGCAGACGGAGAAAATCTGCCACACAGCCAGCCCAGCGGGAATGGAAGAACAAAAATCTGTCTTCCACTCAGATCTTAAAACCTTCTGCTGCAAAGGCTTCCTGAAATGTGAAGATGTTGGATATTTATTCCAAAGTTCTGTATTTTCTGCATTGTTAATTTAGCATCCCCAAATGCTTAATCTTTCCTTTTTGTCTTTTGGGGATGCCTGGGAATCATGCATGTTTAGGATCCTCAGAGGAATCTCTAATGCTTATGGGGACTAATTTCAACTCAGGGTGTCATTCTTGCTTGAATGGAGGTGTAGGTAACAGTGAGAACTGACATAATGGTAGGAGCTTCAGTTTCAGGTGCCTGATACCTTCTCTTAACCTGTGCAATGCCTTCTTTGTATCTAGCCAGTTCTACAACTTGGTACATTTCTATTTTATTTTATTCTGTTCTGTTCTGTTCTGTTCTGTTCTGTTCTGTTCTGTTCTGTTCTGTTCTGTTCTATTCTATTCTATATGTACATGTATTGAGTACAATATAATTATATTGTATATAACATATAGTATAAAAGAATGTATATAATTATATACATATTAAATATAATACAATTGTATGATGCATTAAATACATGTAAATATTTATATATTACATAATATATTATATTATTTTTCACTTCACTAAACTGCTCAATGTGTGCTCTGGGTATGACTACCAAGAGTTTATACATTGCTAAAGAAGTTTAGGAGTCACAACTTGATCATAAAACCAGACTCAACCCATTCAGATGTGCAGCAGAATTTCATTTAATAGTATTATTTTTCTCTCTTTCTACTCATCCTCCTCAATTTTGCTGTTTTGTGTGTTTTCTTTTCTTTTTCCTGTCTTTTTTTCCAATCTCATTTCTGAGTTATCTCTGGGACTGTATATACTAAACCAGAGCTTAAGCAGTGAATTTTACATCTGGGATGTTTTCGCCTTCTGTTGAAAGCTTCAATGTATATATGCTCATGAGTACACACAGCCAGCTTTGACAACTGTGAATATGAACAGACTAAATATATGGTGACATTTTACAGTCTGTAATATATGGATTGTACCACACAACATTGTCATATATTGAAATTTTTATTTGTTACTGTATTCTTGTTATTACTACTTTAAAAAATAAAGAGAAAGAAAAAAAACTTCTAGGGGCCTGAGGTAGTTTATTATTTAGTTTTTTCTAGAAGACAGAACTGATGGAATGTTTCTATCTTATAAAAGACATCTGCTAGAGTTTCTTATTCAGCTGTGGCTTGATCTCTAATCATGGATGTCTGCATGTTGGATAGGCTGAAAATTCAGTAGCTACTTGGTTCTATAAGGTCAGGGACCACACATACTCAATCTTGTGATGGAGGCTTAAAGGCCTCTTAGCAATCCATGAGTCTTCTAGTCACTGTGGAACGGCAAAGAAAATAAATTTTGGTAATAGCAGACATAGAAGCAGCATCAGGAAAGTGTCAGGGAAAGTTTCACTAATACAGTAGGCATATATAGTCAAAAGCATATTTACAGAATCACCAAGAAGTATGTCTCTTAGCACATTACAGATTAAATCAAGATAGCAGTCAAGGTTAACTATCTCACATGTCTCAAAGTGTCCCTGTGATGGGACAAAGGCATAAGCAGCTTTCATATTCTCCAACTGTCTACTTGGCTGGCTCGAATAAACATTTTTCTTTAGTACTTAAAAAAGTATTTGAAATATTACATCATCCACATCCCCCTTCCTCTCCTTCCTCCAGCCTCTTCTATGAATCATGCCCCAGACACTCTCAAAGCTGTGACCTCCTTTTTATGATTATTATGATTAGGCACATGCACGTGCGCGCGCGCACACACACACACACACACACACACACACACACACACAAACACAAACACACACGCACACATAACTCTATAAATGCAAGTAGACGAATTCATCTAGTATTGCAGCATATACATAATTTTATGGCTGAGGACCTGGTATTTTATAATGAGGGCTCATTCCTAGGAAAGAATAATTCGTCCAGTCTTTCTAGTCATTAATTGTTTGTAGTTCTGTAGATTTTTGTCTAGTGGTGGGCCCTAAGAGATTTACCCCTCTTACATGTATTTTGGTTTTGTCCTTCTTCAGGTCTTGTTTAGGTAGACCTATGGTTGAGATAATATAGGTGTAGCTCAAATCTTTTTTCTAGGATACTTATTCCATTGGCTCTTATAATTACTGTCCCTCAATGTCCACTGATCCTTAGCTACTAAACTTCTACCATGTTTTATTTAGACTTATCTCTTATTATGGCTAGGTACAACATGATCTCTTTACTTTCATGAGGTATGGGTTTCTGTGACGGTGTTCATTTGCATCAAAGAGAAGATGAGAGCTGCACTTCAGAAAAGTATTTAGAATGAAGTTATGAATTAATTTATAAGATATTTTATGAAAATATATAGGCAATTATTTACTGGTCTAGTAAAGTATCAGTAGTAAGTTCTCCTTTATTATTCATGACTTCACCTGTTCCAGGTTTTGTCTAATACTAGAATTACTCTTTTTCCTGTTGAATGGTCCTTGGGTCTAATTACAGCAGTGTTTCTCAACCTATGGGTAGCAATCACTTTGCCATCAAACTGTCCTTTAAAACAGAGGTCCTCTAAGACCACTGGAAAACACAGATATTTAGATTACAATGCATAACCATAACAAAATGACAGTTCTAAAGTAGCAACAAAAATAATATTAGGATCAGAGGCCACCATAACATGAGGAACTGTACTAAAAAGTCTCAATATTCATTGCCATTGAATTAGAGGGCTGTTTGTGGCTGCAAAGACGTGTGCCACTATTGTACCTTTCGGAGTATCTTATAGGTCTGGGCACTGATATGTTTCATGAGCATCACAGCTGAGTACGACTATTAATGCCTTCCCCCCTTTGTAACTTTCATAGCACCTTCTCTTACCATAAAAGCTAGTCCTTCATAAGGAGGCTCTCAATTCAAATCCAGCTTAAATCTCTTTATTATTGTGGTCAAAGTGCATGGTGTATTTTTGGCGGGTAGCAGCCACATCAAAAAATGGCCATTGCAGATTTGGTAATATGGAGTATCCAGGAAAAGCCCAAATGATTGGTCCACTTTAGCTGCTTTTTCGTTTTTATAAAATTTATGGTGATTTCTATAACCCAGTATTTTCCCATGTGCCACTACTTGTAATTAGTAAAAATTCCTAAACTCAACTGTTGGACATACACACACACACACACACACACACACACACACACACACACACACACACCCGAAACAAAACATCATTTTCTGTTATTTTTATTGGCTATTTTATTTATATACATTTCAAATGTTAGCCCCTTTCCTGCTTTTCTCTCTGTAAACACCCTATCCCATACCCCCTCCTCCAGCTTCTATGAGGGTGCTCCCCCATCCATCCACCCACTCCTGCCTTACTGCCCTAGTAGTAAGTAAGACCTATACTGTAATGTAGTAACTAAGACCGAGTAGTGTAAGGCCTACACTGGGGCATCGTGCATTTACAGGACCAAGGACCTCTCCTCTCATTAATAGCAGATAAGGCTATCCTCTGCTACATATTCAGCTGGAGCCATGGGTCCCTCCATATGTACTCTCTGGTTGGTGGTTTAGTCCCTGGAAGCTCTGGGATTCTGGTTGGTTGATATTGTGGTTCTTCCTATGGGTTGCAAACCCCTTCAGCTCCTTCAGTCCTTTCCTTAACTCTTCCGTTGGTCAGTCCAATGGTTGGCTGAGAGCATCCACATCTATACTTGTCAGGATCTGGCAGAGCCTCTCAAGAGAGGGCTGTATCAGGCTTTTGTCAGCATACAATTCTCAGCATCTGCAATAGTTTCTGCGTTTGGTGCATGAATATGGGATGAATCCCCAGGAGGGACAAAACATCATTTTTAAGCAAAGAGCCTGGAATGAAGAATTCTGGGATTTTTTGGGATCCAAAATCCTTCAACACTTGTTCTAGGAAGAAATTATCATCTCTAAACATCTATGGAGTAATAATTTTACCACTGGGTAAAGTGCCCCATTCATCATTGCATAGTTTTTTTTCCCATTTTTAATTCCTTTTCAACTTGTAGACAATAATTTCTTGTATCCACATATCATATTATAGTTTATAAGAATATTCACACAAAGGGCCAGAGAAATGGCTTAGCAGTTCATAATGCTGGCTTGTCTTCCAGAGGACCTGAGTTCTTTTTCTCAGCCTGCACATGTCAGATCATAACAGTCACAAAGAACGGGATTCCTTCTTCTGACCTATGAGGGTACCATATGCACACAGTGCACAAAACTATGTGAGGCAAAACACTTATACACAGAAAATATAGATTATGGTAGACAATTTAAAATATTCTTGCACATTTAATCTTTTATAGTTCCAGGGATAATCTCTTGAAATCATTCAACAATTGTATAATACTCTATCTAATAAAAACTGAGACTCAGAATGATATCATAGGTACAGAAGGCCATTCTGAAGCCCGGAAGAGTATACTACTTTATCAGAACCAGAGTCTGATTATAACAATGACTTTTGGAACTTTGCCAAGGGCATAGGACCATGAGGCCTCAGTAGTCAAGAGTTCACTTGACAAAATAAATATTAACTGAATAAATTCACTTTAGGCAAATATAATAAAAAAAGAGTAGAATTATGAGCTCTTTTCTCAGCAACTTTTTTCTTTTTCTGTAGAATAGCTTGCTCAGATGACTCTGTACAAGATGCTCTATGCAGCCTAATGCGAATGGGAGCAGGGAGAAAAGATGGAAGAAAATAACAGAATTTCAACTTATATGGATTTTTTTTCAGACTTCTGTCTAAAGAGAACTTCGTCCCAGGAGACAAATGGAATAATCAGGTAGAGTTCTTTGAACCCATCAACAGTTTAATGAATAAAAACTACCATGCTCTCAGTCATGCAAGGTCACCTGGGTTTTGTCCTTTCCTATAGAACTGAACTGAAACCCAGTTCGAAAACTGGACAGACACTGAATTCAACACCAAATCCAGACTGGGCATTATAGAATTTCTTGGATAAGCATCGTATTCAGCTTGTTTTTCTCTCTAATACATAAAACTAAAAAGGTCATTTGACAATGTACAGATGTAGAGATTTCTTTTTGCTTGGACATTAGAATATGTATTCTGAAAGAAATAAACCCAACAAACCAGGCTGGAGTTGATTCAGTATTTATGGCTCAATATTAATTACTGAGACTTTCGATAAAAGAGCAAACATAGCCTCCGACTCTAATAAACACATGGGCTCCAACAAAACAGTTACAATTTTGTTTTAATTCTATTCTCCCTGCTGCAGTTTGAGTACATTTTCATTTCTTCCTAAAGAATGATCAGTTTCAGTACCAGAATATTTTTAGATGTGAATTTCCATTAAGGACACCCATGAGTGTTAAAAGATAATATTTTCTTGCCATGTATACATTCTCAGTACCGACTCACAACATTAATAATGTAACTTTATTTTTTAAGTGTCTACTTTTAAGAATTTTCACATGAAGGGGAAGTGTCAAGTAGGTCTGTGGTTCACAGTACAGTTTCTCTTGGCACCTGCACTATAGTCATGATTCTAGAGATAACTATGTCCTTTTCAAGAGGAAGAACTGGTATAAGGAAGAAAAGTTAGTGAAAGAAACAGAGGTAGAAGGTTTAATGGTTGTTTCCTGTGATATTTATCCTGTTTGATAATTATTCATTTTACATTTACCGTTCTTTGTTTATTCTGATTTAGATTTCAGCAATTTGGGTATATGTTTCATCACAATTAACTGTTAGAATAAAAGCAGGGTACTAAAGTTTAGGACAAAACCAAGAGCAGAGAATACACACACACACACACACACACACACACACACACACACACAAACGCTCGCATGCGTGAGCGAGTATGTATGTATGTATGTATGTATGTATGTATCTGATGTCATATAATATAAATGACAGTCATTTTGAATATTTCCATCTCCTCTGTCTCATAGGACATTCACATAATTTCTGCAATGTTACAATAGAATTACTCCTCTGAGAAATCTCATACTGTGAGAATGCACTGGAGTAATTGAGCTGGCAGATGGTCTTAATATAAGAAATATATTGGTACAACTACCACTTACCTTCTTGACCGATGAAGCTGATAAAAGACAGAGTCGAGCGGAGAGTATATGAGGGGAAAGCACACTGTCTGCTTAGACACCTGCTGTGGGAGTTGGAGTCAACACAATATAAGCTACCTCGTTCACTTTGATTAATTTTTTCCCTCTCGTGGTATTATTTTATTCTCATCTTATTGTTCGAGATATTTACTTCACTGAGGTTATTTTCCATTTTGTTGATATGAAGTATCAAGTCTCACATTTTATTCGTAGCCTGAACAAAATGCCCTTTGCCCATCTTTACCTGTTCACAGAATAATGGTTTCCCACTCATGTGCAAGCTCAGTCTGGCTAGAACCTGTTTCAGTCATTTTATTTATTTCATTCCTCCACTCTTGGCACACAGGAGACAGTCGAATGAGCATACTCTGAAGTGAATGGGGTGCTTATTAGTGGCTGCACCTCCTCCTGAGCTTTGTAGACTTGAATTATTTTCTCACTTCATTATATTAGCTAGTTTACTTCCTTCTAGAGGTGATCTTTAAGCAATTACCTATGTCATGTTGGGCTGACATGCCAAGCACATATAGCCTTGGTTACCTTAATTAATTATTCCTTCATAGGGGAATAATTAATAGCTACTTCTGCAAGCTCTTCTAGTAGGAAAATATAATTGTTAAATTCAGACATATTTGGATTTAAGTGCCAGCTTCCAGGGAGATTAATGGTGTGAACATGTATAAGTTGCTAAACATCTCCATGGTTAAATTCCCTTACTTGTCTTAACGTCTGCCTTCTGGCATACCTGAAGCACAGCCTCACTGATGAGAGATCTACACCACCTTCTGTAGCATAGGACAGCATATCCTGAGTCATCTAATAATACTGTTCATAGGCTTCACTGTGCCAAAATGCATTGAGCCTAATTCTCTAATGGTGTTAAAAAGTTTACACATCTCTCATTAATTTAATCCAAAAACATACCCCATGAAAATAAATCCATGTTGGACACTAAAATATATTGAAGTGTTCAATTCAAATCTACAAATTAGAACAGTACATATTTATAGTAAATGCAACAACTCATGAATTAAATTACCAGTGTCATTTTCTTAATATTTCTACAGTAAACTGATATTATTTAACACATCATTAAGGTGAAATGAATACGAAGTCTGAGTCTTCTGGTAACTAGAGAAGCTATACAAGATGCCTGAATTCAGCTGGCTTTCTCTTTGTCTGTTTACATAGCCTCACATGGAAACAGTTAAAGACCCACAGGTTACAGTAAGTGAATCACACCCAAGCAATCATTATCATTCTAAATTCCAGGAAGAAGTTTAAAAAAGAAGGCAGCTGTGATTCTTTCAACATAATATTTGCTATTTTTCCTTATTCAGTTCTTCATCTTTTGGAAAGTTCATTACTGTATAACGTGTACAGATTTCAGTTTATTGTTGTGCATATAAAATTGATCTGCACCATCAAGCACTTTATAGTCTAATAAAAATGAGAACATTTATAGTAAATAAAATGGTGTAGTTGCATATATTTTTAAATGCAGATTAGATATATTTTAATTTGACATGCATTTCAGAAAGAAAGAATGAAGTAAAGTTCTCAAATGATAACAAGGTATTCACATTTATAATTCAAATATTATTTTATTTTAAATTTTGTTATTTTAAATTTTTGGTGAGTGGGGTGAGTTTTTATAATTTTTGAAATTCCTTTATCATTGACAAATCATTTTCTAGCACTGACAGCAAAAGCACAAATCAACTACTATATTGCATGAGTATTTATATTTTAGACTCTAAACCTTTTGTTCCTAGATTGAAAAGAATATCCTCTCACAGTCTGCAGACCCATATATATACTAAGAGCAGCAGAAGTATTCACAGAGGTACAGTATCGAACACAAGCTGAGGTTCCATTGTATTTCTTATTGCAGGGAGCTGTTTTCATGATGTTTTCCCACAGGTAAAGATCATGGCCTTAATTTTGATTTTTCACAATATAAACTGAGAGTCAAAGAAACTGTGGTTTCCAGGATTCTGCAGTGGGAAGTGATGTCCTGTAAAAACAAGAATCAAGATTCCTTTAGCTTACAACCATAGGCCAGTCTCTGTATAACACAGTGTTATTTCTGGTTTCTGTAACAGAGTACCAGTTTTGATCCCTGGTTTTAGAGGTTTCAATTTGTGGTGTTTAACTGTGCTCTGTGGCCTGGGATGGATCCCAGCACTTTGGATGTAGAGGCAAGAGGACAGTGAGTTCAAAATTATCTTCAGCGACAGAGTAAATATACATGGCCTATAATGTAGGAGATGCTATCACAAAATCACACATACAAACAAGCAAGCAAGCAAACAAAAAATAAGTTTTTGGTACACAAGCTGTTCATCCCATGTTGTCCCAAAACAGAGAAAACATCAGTTTTCCAATAATACTTTTGAAGTAACAACAAGCCTCAAACTCTCCCAGGAGTCTCCACGTCTGAAAGTTGTATCACCTTCCCATAGAGGCAGTTCAAGGCCAAGCCTTCAGTATATGCATTTACCTTGGGGAGGTGTTCCATAAAGTCCTTTCTAATGAGATTTTCCATGTCTGAAGGCTACATGTCAAGCAAGAGTCTGGCCCTCACTTGGGTAGTTCTAGGACTATGTTACCAATAGCAACCTTACATTCTAACCTCTGACATCCCCACTCTAAAAGGAGCTTATCAGTCCCAGTCAGTCTGCATTTCTTCTTTGAGTTTCAAATCACCTCCACACAATGCAGTTACTTCTATGTCTATCCAAGGATCCCGAAGTCTAGAGGTTCAGTGAGTGACCTAATGTGGCAGAATTGAAATTCGGGCATCTTACCTCCAGATCTGTGTTCTTCCTTACTGAACTAAAGTATTATCTTGAGCAGAGACTTATAAAAATATTATTCAGTACCCAAGTATTCATCAAACAACCCTCTTTGTTTCTGTGTATCCATGACCTAAACTTGTATAAAGGAGAGAGAAAGGTATTCTTCCTTTGGTATTTTTCTATTTTAATTTTATTGTGGAGTAGGTAATATGACTAGAATTATTTCTCCTATAATCAAAAAATTTTTTTTGTTTGTGTGTGTGTGTTGGTGTGTGTGTGTGTGTGTGTGTGTGTTGGTGTGTGTATGTGTATGTG
>JANHMN010000017.1:45014078-45030123 GCA_030674055.1 Rhabdomys pumilio
TGTATGTGTGTGTGTTGGTGTGTGTGTGTGTGTGTGTGTGTGTGTGTGTGTGTGTGTGTGTTGTGGTAAAGTAGGTCTTAAAACTCCAGGCAATATTTTCAGGAAGCTTTGTTAAAAAGTATTTTGGTACCATATTTTATATTAAATAAATAAAAAGAGCTCTCGCTTTCTCTCTCTTGCTTTCTCTCTCTGTCTCTCTCTCTCTCTGTCTCTCTCTCTCTCTCTCTCTCTCTCTCTCTCTCTCTCTCTCTCTCTGTCTCTCTCTCTGTCTCTCTGTTATGTGTGTGTTTGTAGACGTGTGTGTATAGATAGGAACTAGCCCAACTAGCTTTAAATCCATGTTCCTCCTGCCTCAGCCTTCCAAGTGCTGACATTACAGGCATACACCATTATTTCCCTCATTACAGTAAAGATTTTGGACAAAGAAAATAATATACTTATTCATAACACCTACTTTATTCATGTTGTTAAAACTCCAGGATTCCCAGAATATATCCTTTAAAACTTATAGTTCACACATTTTGGTGAATAACAAAAGTTGAGCATGAATTTAACTCTATTTTATGTTTATTCGAGATATATTTTAATCACATTGGAAAAATGAAAGTAATAAATATTGCAGCCTTTAAAGCTTTAAAAGACAGCTTCTAGAATGTAAAGCCAAGTGGCAGTGCTGCAGTTTTTCATTGTGGCAACACTGCCACCTAGTGTTGATATATAACTATAAAGGAAAAATCAACACACAGTTTGGCTTTAAATCCTAAATCTCTATTCATACAAAGGTTAAAATTAGATAATGCAAACATCAATGCAACTGAATACATTGCTTCAAAATATGAATAAAGTATATTTAATGCCTTTGATCATTTCAGCATGGAAAAGTAATTTCTCTGTTGTCCTAGTAAAAGGAAAGAATTACTTGAAATGTAAGAATATAATTGACTCTTTTCCATTTCATTTATTAGAACAGAAGTTATTAAAGTAATTCATCATAGTTAAATTGTATCTTTATTAATTTGAGCATAAGGAGATGGAACCTTTGTGAATTGGTAAACATTTAAATTGCACTCTGAAAAAAAATGCAGATTCTGTTGTACAATTAACTAGATACACTGTCAGAGAACAGGACTTAATAAATATCCATAATGACAGGAATTCTTGTGAGTGCCAATCCAGGCATTTGATGTGACTGGGAGTTATGTGTTTCATTATGTTAGCTAAATGGTATTTTTAAATTCTTCCTAATAAGTCAAAGGAATAAAATTCTATACTTCATTACAACCTTTGTCCAAATTGCCTAACAATTAAATTCAGATTCTTGTATACATACTTTGTATACAAGCAAGCTCCAGAACCTTTCCACCATAACTAGTACTTTCTAAAATAAATTTTAAAGGGGCCGTTTTGTAGAATGCATTTCCCAAGTTACACAGACTATACTTCATGAGAGTGCTTGTGATGGAAGCTGTAAATCAAGTTAAGATTACAACCTTACTCAATTGTACTTGTTCGTAATCTTTACAAAACTATGTAAAATGATGGTAATGTTTCCTGGAATGCCTTAGACTCTCTGTAAGGCACTTATCAGTTACTATTTTTAGTTTTCCCTTTCTTCTGGTTTTTGTATTATTTTAAACTTGAGTTTCATAACTTTATCAGCCACTTCATACCTGTCAGAGAAATGGTGGACACCTTTAGAATTGCTATTCTTAGTCTTGTGATCTAGCAACATAAATCTTTCATCCACAAAACAAAATAGAGTAAGACACCATTCAGACAACCTTCCAATATTGACATGTGTGAAGCAGCTAAAGAGGTCTGTGTGACTTAGAATTTCTATGACTGGGATGAACATCATGACCAAAAACAACCTGGAGAGGAAAGAGTTTATTTCAGCTTACAATTGTGAACCAGCTTGAAGAAAATTAAGGGATAGAACCTGGAAGCTGAAGCTGATATGGAGTACCATGGAGAAATGCTTCTTAACTGGATATTTCCTCAGAGTTTTGTTGTTGTTGTTTTCAAGCCTCTTTTCTTACACCATCCTAGACCACCTGCCCTGGGGTGACTCTGCTTACACTGAGTTGGACCCTTCCTCATCAATCATCAAAAGCAAAACAAAACAAAACAAAAAAAAAACAAAACAAAAAAAAACAAAACAAAAAAAACAAAACAAAAAACAATGCCCTATAAACTTACCTATGAGATAATCCTTATCTTTGAGGCATTTTCTTGATAAAGAATCTTTCTTGCCTTTATTTGACTTTATTTTTGGTCAACTTGACATAAAATATACCTAGCACATGGTCCATAAATGTAAATGCCAGTTACTGATACTAAACACATTGTCTAGACACTGTGGCATGCATAAGGGTCATGAATAATATCTATAACTAATCTCTGTGATACAGCACTGACACCCTGGAAGTTGATGTGCACCAGGACTGGGTTGCTAGGTTAATCAACAAATTTTTGAGTGATCGTTTAATTGTAGATCATTGTCTTTGCTTGCATTATGACTGACAGAGAACCACTGCAAAGATATTTCATTGTCAATCCCATAAAAAAAAAAAACAAAGCAAAATAAAAACTCGAAGAGTCTGACACGAGAAATCAGCTTCTGTGTTCAAAATAAGTAGACAGGCAATATTTGTTTAAAGATATTCTTGAAGAATCTGGAGAGTTTGGTAATGCAGTCTTTTAGCTAGGGTTTCGTTGCTGTGAAGGGACAACATGGCCAAAATAATTCTTCTAAAGGAAAATATTAAATTTTGGCTCATTTACAGTTTAAGAAGTTCAGTTCATTATCATCATAATAGAAAATGTAGATGTATCCAAGCACATGGTACTGGAAGAGCTGAGGGTTCTGCCTCTTGATGTGAAGGCAGCCAGGAGGAAACTTGATTTCAGACTTGGTGGAGTTTGAGCTCTAGGACACTTCAAAGTCCACCCCAACAGTAACACATTTTCTCCAACAAGGCCACACTTATCACAACAAGACCACACCTCTTAATACTGCCACTCCCCACAAGTCAAACATTCAAACACATGAGTCTACGGTGGACATACCTATCCAAACAACTACAGCAGGTAAAACATCTGTTGTGCAACTGGAAGGACTGGGGTTCAGATCCGGGGAACCTATGTAGATACTGGGTAGGCATGGTAGTTCATGTTTATTCCTGGAACATGCAAGGCAGAGGAAAGGATCACTGGAGCAAGCTGCATATCTAATCCAGCCAAAACCATGTGCTCAGATTGAGAACACTCAAGGAAAACATTGTCACCTTGGATCTCCAATGCATGTACACACACTTGCACCCAAACATACTAGGCACACATAAAAATGAATACATACAAGCTGAGCACACACACTTACAGATCAAAACAAACATAATATTAAAGATATGCCTTAGATGTGTACTTTGATGGATACAAAGCAAAAA
Organism: Rhabdomys pumilio; assembly: GCA_030674055.1. Lineage (NCBI taxonomy): Eukaryota > Metazoa > Chordata > Mammalia > Rodentia > Muridae > Rhabdomys > Rhabdomys pumilio. The sequence continues at coordinate 45,017,525 of JANHMN010000017.1, forward strand.
GATTAAGAGCAAGAGTAAAGGCATTTGTTCAAGAAAAAATTTTTTAAAGAAAAATGGAGGAGTGAGGAGACTCTAAAACTTGTATGTATATTATTACAGTGATCAGTGATGAAATGGGTTTACCTAGATAAAAGAGACTTTTTCTAAGCCCTTTGCTCAGCTGCCTGTCTTAGGAGATGATTTGGTACTTTTAATTGGGCGAATATAACGAGCAAGAGAAAGAGTATGAAATGATTACAGGAAAAGATGGCATTAGATAGTCTAAACTGATGGGTCAAAACATAAAATTATTTTCAGGACTAAAAATTCGAAAAGTAGAAATCAAGTTTAGCTTGAAACCACCTCATCGTTGAGACAAATGAAGGTATGTGTAACACTATAAACTAGGTGGCTGCTTTCTTTTGAGGTATTTTGAATATAAGCCAGGTTTCAGGAAACTTAAAACATCTACATTGTTTGATGGATGTAATTTTATTTTATTATCTCAACAAACGAGTAATGTTCCTTATGTGGAAATGATAGGAACTACCTCTTGCTTTATTTGGATAAAATTTTCTTTCCATCCCTGAGATTTTTGCCTAGGTTATGGGCAGAAATACTGCACCATGAATGTCAAACTCATCTGGGTTCTTCTGGAAACACGGCATTTTGAACTATTGATATCTTAAGAAGAGAATAAATGCTTTGGAAATCCGGTGTTTCTTGAGTTGGAATGGGGCAATGGCCTTCACTGTTCTGAAACAATTTCTTTCATCCTTCATCTTTTCTCAGTTAAATATATCTCTGCAGGTTTTTGTCTCTTCGTGCATCCATTAGAACAGAGTTAGATAATAACAAAACTATAGGCAACCTAGGAGTCTGACAGCAGGCGAAATATTCTTCCTCAGAGAACACGCCAATTGGTTATCCAACACCAAATGGTCAAAACACACAAGTAGCATTATATAGACTGAGCAGAAATGTATTAGAAATTTCAAAAAATGTATTAGAAAAATGAGTGTGTATGTGTACATACATTGTTAAGAACAAATAACAGAAAAAATGTAATGTAAGCTGTATTGAGAGAGTTATCCCGAAACTGTATTGAAACTGTCAAATTTTGAAAATTTTCTGAGTTCATTAATTTTCTGTTTATTTTTATTACTCATTTTCACAGGTTGAACGTGGGACAACAATGATGTGGATACTCACCATTTTCTTCTGGGTGACTGGAGAGAGAAGTGATTTGATTCCAGAGTCATGCAATGTAGAGAAACCCTGATGATTAAGATCAAGGTCTTCCACATCTTCATACCTCCTGTAAGCTTGGCATAAAATGGAGGACTTCCTTTACCAGCAGGGCTTCCCATTCTTTAACTTTGTCTGGGGCTCCCAACTTCCCACACCCTCTACCTGGGGAAGGTTGCGTAGTCCTAAGCAGACCTACAAACTTTACCTCCTCCCTACACCCTTAAGAACACACCGAGCAAGTCCCCAGGATCCCTGGAATGCCTCTCCATTCAAATGAGTCATTAAGGGAACTTTAAATTCTAACCAATGATTTCCATTTACCCAGAAAACTCCTTCCCACTCTCCAAGGTCCATATATAACACTGGTTCACTTCACCTCGAATACAGTGCACATGTACAAGCCCAACCCAAACCCAGCCATTAGGATCCTATAGAACCCCACCCATTGCTGACTCGGCTTCATAGTCCTGTGTACAGTGGCATTTGGGGACCCATATGTATGTACATACATATGTATGTATGTATGCATCCATGCTTGTATGCATGCATGTATATGTATTTGTTTTACATTCCCAAACCAGTTTCCCGTCTCTTCTATCTTCTAAGTCCCTCCCTTCCTCTGTCTCCCCTCTAAGACAACCACTCCTCCACCATTTCTCTTCAGAAAAGAGCAGGCCTTGCACTGGTAACAACCAACTGTGGCATACTAGGGACCTCCTCTCCTACTGAGGCTAGACCAGGCAACGCAGTATGAGGAAAGGGTTCCAAAAGCAGGCAACAGGATCAGAGATAGCTCCTCATCCTGCTGTTGAAAGTCTGACAAGAAGACCAAGCTATACAACTACAACGTATGTCAAGTGGGCCTAAGATCAGTTCCCTGGTTGTCAGTTCAGTCTCTGTGAGCCCCTATGTGCCAGGAAAGTTCTATGGATTTTCTTGTGAAGTCTTTGACCCCTCTGGTTCCCTCAATCCTTCTCAGACTTTTCACAAGACTCTTTCAACTCTGCCTAATGTTTGGTTGCGTGTCTCTACATTAGTTTACATCAAATGCTAAGTGAAGCTTCTCTGAATACATATGAAATGAGAAAGGGGGAACATCTCTGAGATGAGTTAGAAATCTAGAGCAATGGAAACTCCCAGAAAACTATGTAGGTAACCCTAGCTAAAACTCGTATCAATGGGGCATAAGGACTCTGCACCACTGATCATCTATAACCAGGCAACACTTCCAATGAATGGTTTGGAATACCAACCCAGCCACAAAATCATGGACGTACAGTTTGTCCTGCCTACAAGATGTGCTGGGGTAAAGGTGGCACAAAACTTGTAGGAGTGGTCAACAAATAACTGATCTAGCTTGAGACCCATGAGAGGGAATCAGCTTCAACACTCCTTGGAGAGCCAGATACCAGAGGTTGGAAAGCCCAGACACCTAGGATAGAAACAAACACAAATGAAAACATAAACAAAAACAAAACAGTGAATTAAATGATTCCTAATGATACTCTGCTATTCTCATAGATTGGTTCCTAGCCCAGCAATCATCAAATCATCAGAGAGGGGTTTCTTTTTTTTATTTGTATTTCGTATTTCAAGGGGAGGCTGTTGAGACATTGCAACTGAGAGAGGATGAAACCCATCAACAGATATGAAGGGTTGGATGATCGAGGTCCAGTAAGAACATGAAGCCTATGGGATGCATTGTTGGGATGATGGGGAGGAGGGCTGAACAGTTATCAGAATGGAGTTATCAGTACACTTTTGTGATGAAGACTTTGGGAAAAACATGTTTAATGAAGGAGTTCTGCACTATTGGGGGGAGTATAGAAGGCAAACACCTGTTACCAATCTAAGTGTTGTCAAAGCAGCAGCTCCATGGAGTCAGAATATGGAGAGACTTCAGGAGAGCGGATGGGTTGGTTTTGCTCTTATTTTTACTTTGATTTTTATTTTGTCTTTTTTAGCACCGACATTGCATCCTTTATTTTCTATTATGTAATTTTAAACCTCAGAACATCAATAGCCAATGGAGTAAGTCATAAGGTACCAAAAGACGATACTAGGTCAATGTCTGCAAAACCAACAATCCACTGAGGTTATGAAATATAACGTGCCAGTCGAATACCAACTCCCCTTTTGCTCTTTGTAATGCAAAATTCAAGTGTATTTTTTAAAAATTTTCTCATGTGAGCAACATGAATCAGAATGGAGTGAGGTAATCTAAACATATATGAGATGATTTTCAAATACTAGATAAAGCACTGTATTAAAGACATATAGAAATCAGGGTTCCCTTTGGTCTTTATTTTATTTTATTCTTTTTGTACACTCCAGATTGTATCTCCCTCCTGGTCCACTCTCTGACTGTTCCACATCCCATACCTCCTCCCCACATCCCAGTTATGAGTATCCCCTCACCCCGAGACCTACCCAATCCCAAGGGCCTCCAGTCTCTTGAGGGTAAGGTGCATCTTCTCCGACTGAACCCAGATCCAGCAGTCCTCTGCTGTATATGTGTTGTGGGCCTCATATCAACTGGAGTACGCTGCCTTGTTGGTGGTCCAGTGTCTGAGAGATCTCAGAGGTCCAGGTTAATTGAGACTGCTGGCCTTCCTACAGGGTGGCCCTCCTCAGCTTCTTCCAACGTTTTCCTAATTAAACCACAGGGTCCAGCAGTTTCTGTCCATTCGTTGGGTGTAAATATCTGCATCTGACACTTTCACTTTGATCTTTATATGAATTATGTTGTCTTTTCAAATTAGTAAATACATCACTAATATTCAAAATCACCAGCTTCAAAAAACAAAACAAAACAAAAAAATCAAAACACCACAGATGGAGAAAATGTCCTCACAGTGAACACTGCCCCATGTCAGAACTAGGAAGTCAGAGAAACAGACACCAGAACAGTGAACATTCTAGAGACAGGATTAAAGTCTGCTCGCACAGCTGGATCAGAACTACAACAGTATTGGTCAGTTAATGATTTTATTTTATGAGAAAAAATGAAGTTTTACCCCAGAGAAACCCGAGAGTGTACCTCCTTTAATTCAGAGAGAGAATACAAAGAAAGAGTTCATGTAGGAAATTTGTTGCATGTTGTCTGAATTACTAACTTTTTTATTCTGACGTTTGAAAATCCTTGAAAACCTGAATTGACAAGACACTGAATTTCAGATGATGGGAATTAAACTTCATGCATGTCTAAAGTATGTCCTGAACATTGAGATTACATGAAATGACACAATCCAACAGAGTTCCTCTTCAGTTTTACTTAGGTGATTTTTTTCTAGAACTACTTTATTAGTGTTCCAATAATCTGTGTAAATTTTTGCTGATCAGACATAGGAAATGAGGACAGTGTATCATAATTTCTCAACACCCAGGCCATATAATACAGTTTGCAACCTTACCATAAAAGCCCTTTGGAAAAACGCTGTTTTATGCATGGATCTTGTTGCTTATGAACAATGAAAATATTGTTTTGTGCCCTGGCTGTCATTAAATGGTTGACAGCTTTGGGAATGGGATGTAACAAGATGCCCGTAGTTATCCAAGGCAAGTTTTTCTTCTTCGACAAAATAGAAAATCAGTCCCTGTATGAGGGCTCATCAGACTGTATACTTGGTGAAACAAACTGGTTAGTGAAAGGCCTGAGCCTCCCATTTCTATAATTGGGCCAGATTTGCAGCACACATTCATAAAAGCTGGTTCATTCTGTAAAACATGACACGAATGTGATTTTAAAGAGGAGGAAAAAAATCTTTTCTTGGAAACAATTTCCTCTGAGCTCCGGATCACTTGTCATGGTCGAGGAAGGTAACCTACTAAAGTGTTCCAGGCAACTTGCACCTCCCTCTGTGAAATGTCACTTTATGTAGAAGCTAAAACTGACAAAACGAGATTACATTTGGAGAAAAGGCAAACCTGTACACTTGGCATGTAGACAGTTGAGAAGAGAAAAAAATGCAGAAATAGATACTGTCAAAGGACTTTGTAAAAGATGGACAGTTTATGGAATGATCCCACAATCAGTAGGCTATGTAATATCGAGTCTGAGAAGGCCCATGTTACTCAGAGATGCCGACATAGAGTCATCAGACTGTGCACTGAGAAGGTGGTGGGCTCCCTTCTAATGACAGAGAAATTCCATCGTACACTCCCATTTGCCTACGGACGTCTCATTTTGAAAACAAGGGTAGACAAATTGGGAGGCAGTGAGGTGAGATGTGACGCCATGGTTAAGAGAAGGATGAGATGAGACAAGCAGGCATCCTGGAAGCATCAGGCGAGCAGATGCAAATGTGACGCTCAGAAGGAGCAGCGGTGCAGCCTCGGTTTCACAGCACTGCACCAAGCTCAAACAACGTCAGAAGCTGAAAGTGGTACAAGTCCGGGTTCTGCAAAAGTTATTTATTCTTCTTTTAAATGATCAAGCCATTACTCATTTGTCTTACGGTAGAAAATGTACAACATATATAGCTCGATCCGTTTGAAACTTTTCTTTACAGAAACTTCTTTTACTTCTTTTGCTTGCTTTCCAGCAGTGTTTGTGAAACAAAAGAGTTTTTTGTACAAACCTTCCCAAGAGATGAAATGCCCTGCTCAGGATATCTCACGAACATGAATTAATAACAATATTAACAGTCTTTCAACTTTACAAATGAAGTATAGAGTGTTTTCAGTACCTTGCAGAACACCTCCGTATTCTGTAAGACTGATTGACTGATTACACCTTCATAGTTGTAGAGATTTGGAATATTCCGACCCAGAGCCGCATCACCTAGAGTTCTCCCTCGGCATCCATCACTGTTTTTTTATGAAAAGATCTAAACTGGTCTTTGACGTGTGCACTAACTGATTTAATTCTCACCTTAAGCTTCTTGCATTAGTTAACAGACCACAGCCCATGAGCAACATCAGTACATGACTCAGAATCACAGGAACTCTCACCACGTGGCATAAGCTGGGCTTTTTATGACACTAGTGAGTCTCATAATTTGAAGCTGGAGATCAATTATGAAAGTCTCAGAATCTATTAAAACCATTTAGCACTATGCCCATAAGTGTGGTGTAGCTATTTTTCTCAGGCTGAAATGAGCACCCCCACTATGGAGCACAGGTATGCCAGTAAAATGAGCAAACTAGCAGAGTGACAGCTCTGTCTATGGTGGTGGTAATGGAGCTGATATATATATATATATATATATATATATATATATATATATATATATACATATATATATATATATTTTTATCAACCCAGAAAAGAGGGTTGGTCACCAGACATTCACTTGATATTTTACTCCCACTGTTTCCTGCTATTCAGTTTTGTTGATCTTGGTAGGTTCTGGAGTACATAGGACATCAGAACAATTTTCATTTTTAGCAACCATCTCATTTAACATGAAAGTCGTATGTGGCCTAAGCAATGCTACTCATGTGTTTTCAGCCCTGAAGTGTCTGTACCCATAGATGGCTTTCTATAACCTAGATAGAATCAACATCATACTATCTTTTCTTAAGTGTCTGAAAAATACTGGCTTTTTATAATCAATGGGATTATTAAACTACCAGCGATCTGTAAACAAGGTGAAATACAGACTCCTAAATAAGTTTTGACGATTGAACAAGAAAATACACAGGGTCAGATTTTCCACATCTTAATTTGAAGAGGCACATAAAAAGGTGCTTGATTGCATTCTGGATTTTTATTATTCTAACATAAGCAGTGTGGGATTAACATGGAACAGAAAATAAGTTTAAATATTTTTAAATTAATTATATATTAAGTTCATTTATTTCTTATCTTAGTGTTCCTCATATTTAAGTTTAATACTTTTATCCCCAACCCTGCAAAGAACATTCATTATTTCCTCCTTGGTAAAGTTTAGGACAGCTTTAATTTTAGCCCAGTAGAGATATGAAGATATAGGTTTCCTTCCTATTTTCAGATTTCTTTAAGCATTCAGAGAACTATAGCTGCTCTTGGTTATTCAAAGTACTAAAAAGTATTTTTGCATCTACAAGTTTCTTACTTATAGATATTACCAGAGACTTCTAACAGAGAAGTAGCCTGTGACAGCCCCCATCTCAACACCCAATCAAAGAAATGGGTAACAATAAAATGTAGAAGCAGGAGTTTTGTTCAGCATGGTCACAATGGGATGTGATTAAATGCTTAAGTCCATTATCAGGTTACTGAAATGAACTTCAGATTTAAACAAAGGTTGGTTCAAGAGGTAAAAGGCATACATAATTCACTAGACTTGGTCAATGTTTTGGTTGGTGTCTCAGTTCTAGTTTGCTATATGGTCTTGAAGAAGTTGTCTTCACTGTCATCACTTAAAGGCTGCAATCTGATTCTCATGAAAAGCTCATTTTGCTCCAAGGTGTGACCTTAATGTCATAGATAATTACCTCATTTTGGTGTAGTCTATTCAAAAAACTGACAGTTGTTTGGAGGACCAGGCCACATAGTTATTTATCTATTAATCTTCTTTCTTTTTATTCTTTTTTTTTTTTTTTTTGGAAAGTAGAAGGAACTAGTCCTTAACTCTGAACAAAGATTTCCTAAAATGAGTGGAGACATTTTATGGACCCTCATCCAATGACAAGAGCTAAGTGCAAGTAATAAAGGCTGAGAGTAGGAGAAATAATCTTGCCTAGGGAAGAGCCCACCAAGTTGCTTGCCTAATACTATGTGGTCATCCACCAAATCACAAGAATACAAGTGACAATTAAAAGAACTGAGTAGACAATACTCATTGGTTTAAGAATATAGGTAACTCAAGAAAAGGAGATCATGAGTTAGAGAGAGACAGCAAGGAATATGTTGGAAGTCCCTGAAAAGAAAGGCAGAAAGGAAACAATTAAGTATATTTCTATTTCCAAAAATAAAATTAAAATAAAATTAAAATTAAAATGAGGACAAAAAGGGTTCATTGGGCATCTTCTTCTTGAGACTTATTTCTATAGTTCCAGTACTCAGAGGCTGAGGCAAGTGGAACTATAGGCCAACTTGGGCTACAAAATACCATTATTTCTACTGCACCCCATCCCTCCCCAGTAAAAATAAATTTTAAGATTTTAAAGCTGTAGAGATCAAAGAACTGTATTAGATTAAATTAGATTAGATGCATTTTTCCTGAGAATAAATACATATATAAATAAATAAATAAATAGAAAGACAGACAGACACAGAGAGGGACAGAGAGAAAGAAGGGAAGAAACTAAATTGAAACATGTGTTGAGAAATGAGCGGAGGACTATAGAAAGCAACTGGAGAATCCTTTTAAAAATGCATACCCTTGGTGCTCTCAGAGTCTTAACCACCAACCAAGGAACATACAGGAGCAGGATCTTGACCTCCCCGGACATATGTAGCAGATGTGTTGAATTGTCTTTGTGTGGGTCTTGAAAAACTGAAACGAGTGCTATCCCAAGAGCTGTTGCCTATATGTGGGATATGCTCTTCTACCTGGGCTCCTGTGTGTGGCCTCAGTGTGAGAGAAAGTGCCTACTCAATGTGAAAAGAAGTGCCTACCCTGGCTGAGACTTGAAGTGTCAGTGCAAGGTGATATGGGAGGGCACCTGCTGAGAGGAGAAAGGGAGAGGGAATAGGGAAAGGATTGTGGGAGAGGGTGAATGGGAGGAGGTAGCAAATGAGCAGAATGTAACGTGAATAAGTAAGAAATATTTAATTAATTAAAAATTTAAAAATGCATATTGTGGATCTGAGTAGTGTTAGAGCATCCTGTGAAGAGATACCAATGATGAAGAGTTCATTACTTTCCTCCTTCATGACATATGCGTGTGTGTTTTGTGTGTGTGTGTGTGTGTGTGTGTGTGTGTGTGTGTGTGTGTGTCTGAATTTGGTCTCAGCAGACAGCATAGGTAGCTGGTGAAATCTAGTAGTAAGAGAACTTTACAGGCACTTGCAAGATGCTAGATTGCAGGATTCAAGCATCAAGTAGTGTTGGGACCAGGAGGGACAGTTGCATGTGCTACAAATAAAAGGTTAGCATGGTGGTAGTGGTGATGGGAGCTGACATGGGAGATTATGGCTCTAACTTATCTCCTGTTATTTTCTGCAGTATGTATCATGCCTACACAGAACTTACATATTATGTCCAGTAAGGGGGTAAAGAGCTCTCACTTACAATGAATGAAACCTTTTGAGATTAAGTTAGAGTTGGAATGGGGTTCAGGTGTTAATTGTGGGAATAGCTGGCTTTCTCTGGTCCTTTCTTGCAATGCACTGTGGTGATGCCCTGCAGCCTGCTTAGTGTATTTTCAGTTGGCTCACTCTCTTTCCATCTCTGTAGTTACAACAGGATGTATATTGTAGAGCACATGCACCCAATCCTAGAAAACACTTATGAAATAATATTCTGGTGGTCCTATCATAAACCACTCAGATTCTTTGAGATGCATGGCAAGTATAATTATGTTTATCTGCATTACACTGTGCTGGTAATCTACATATTTGACTGTTGCTTATCCACATATCAGTTTTATCTAATACATGTGATTATCATTACAAGAAAAATAAACCCCATGATTTGTATAACATTACTAGGGTTGCTGAAGAATAAAAGCACTGGATGAGTTGAAACAATTAAAGAAGGAGAGGAAGCAAGCAAGTGGGGAGAGATTTCTGAACGATGGAATTCCAACCCCAGGCTCTGTAGCATTGCTACCGAAGCCCAGGGCTCTTTCCAAAGGCACAGGATAATGAAAACTCAAGGCATCTCTAGCCTGAGAGTACTGGACACCCTGGCTTTTTCATGCACAACAGGGGGTCAAAGGGAAGCAGCTTTAGCAAACAGTTAAACACACACACACACACACACACACACACACACACACACACACACTGAAAAGACAGAGAGATGGAGCAAATGCTCATCTAACGTAACTTTCACAAGAGTCCCTACATCGTTGACATCAGGATGGGTTTTAAAACAAGCTATTGACTTCATAGATTGCTGTTTAAAAGCATTCCCCTAACTTCTGTCATCAGAGGCTACTCAGAGGGTATTTCTTTTCTCAAAGCTTGGAATCAGAATTTGTTTAAGATGTTTAGATTTGGAGCATTCTGCTTTCTGGTAGCAAACAAGTAAAAGGCCTCCCTGGGCTTCCCCTCAAATATACTCCTAAGTATCTGTTTGACTTGGTATTTTTTGCTTCTGTATAAACTAAAGAGCGTCTGTGCTTCAGATCCCTGGAGTTAACTGTCCTTTTAGAGAAAGAGACATAAAAATGTGACACTTTGTGAATTCAGGTTGGAAACAGCAAAGCACCTGAAAACCAAGCTGTCATTTGAGAAGTGCATGCACGTTGACTGAATTCTCCGTTTGCTTTCTGCGTGTGGTGGTTGAGACGCTTGGCCGTTACATACCAAAGGACTTAATGTTGACTTAAACAGAATTTCAAAATACACACTAACAAGGAAAGCACCATTTTTCTTTTTACGCGAGGTTTCTTTTATGTGGGCCACTGTATACTGATCTTTCTCTTTGCCTCTGTAATCCTACAGTGTTTGCAAGTTAATATCTGCCTATTTCTGTGAATAAGAGAAAAATAAGAAGACACAGAGAAAAACTAAATAGTTTGTTCAAGGTGACAAAAATTTGACAATGACAAAAGTTATTGTCAAAGGGCTAATTCAGCACTGGCTTTTGTTTTATTATTATTATTATTATTATTATTATTATTATTATTAATTTTTATTAATCATTCTATTTGTTTACATCTCAAATGATATCCCCCTTCCCCAGTTACCCCTCCACAACTCCCCATCCCATCTGCCTTTACCAGGGTGCTCCCCAACCCACCCACTTACCCACCCACTGGCCCTTGTTCTTAAACACTGTATTTTACTTCCTCTTGGGAAGAATTTCCAAAGACGATTTTCTCAGAACCATAAAATGAATTGGTGGGTTTAATGAATATCTGTATCCTTGCCTCTGCCAAAGTTAGACTCCAGTGTTTATATGTGCATTAAGTAATTAAGAAAACAATATTTCCTTCAGCTTCCAAGAAATCGAGTTGCTTTTTCTGGGGGGGAGGATCAAGGATTATAGGAGTATGGGATGGTTTCTGTTTGGATTTCATTGGTTCTGTATGAACCACCAACCCCTTTGGTGGATAAGGTTGCCCCATTTGACACTGTCTGCTTCACTCATTGTGAAACTCAGTAGATTTGTTATATTATCTCCCAAACTAATTGAGACTGATGTTCAGCAGCTCTGCTTTTACCTTGTCTCTGCTTCTCGCTGCTGCCTGGGATGTCCTTTGTTTGGTTCTGTTGCTGTGGAGGGAGGGGTAGATTTCTGCCCACCTGTGCTGGTGTCCTTAGGAGGCTACCCAGCGGTTCCTCTGTCACCACAGCCTCAGGCTGACACTCGCATAATAATAGACAGTGCTGGTACAGGACCTGCGGAAAGCTCTCCAATTCTCATGTCAACTGTGTCTGAATTGCTTTTTTAAAACAGAAATCTCTGACAGATCTCACCACGGACCTCTGATTAGCCAGATGACATGTAGATAAGGTTTCGGGGCCCTACTACAGAGAATGAAACTTCAGGGTCTGTCACCAATCTTCTTTTCGTGAAGCAACTTCTTCATCCAGATGTGTCAAGAGGGCAAATTTCTAACAAAAGGAAGTGTGCAGAGAGAGCAATTGCTGAGCCTACCATACTGCGAAAGAAACAGAGTCGGGAACAGATGTGACAGCAGCAACAGCAGGGCTGCAGCTGTGGCCCAAAAGTCCTGCATGGCTCACAAAGGCATCACAGACTGCTGAGTGCCCTAGGCAGGATACCCCAAACTCATACTCTGTTCCCCAGGATTCTCTGGTGTTGGTTTTCAGAGAAGCAGAAATAGTCTCACATTTTGACAGATATTCATGGAGGGAATCTGCAGTCTTTATACATTCCTTTAAAATGTACCATTCAAGAAGTTATACCGCTAGACAGTAATTAAACATTTGTATGTTTTTTTTTAATACCTAAGATTTTAAACTAAATCATCATGTTCTCTGCTGTTGACTGAGGTCAGGTACTTAAAACTGTCAAATTCAGTAAGGCATACATGTTTGCAATATATACAATAATTCTGTCTTGATTTCTCTGTTCTTTCTCTGTGTGTTTCTCTGTGTATGGGTCTCTCTGTGTGTCTTTCTGTCTCCTATGTGTCTATCTCTGTGTCTCTTTCTGTCTCAGTATACCTGTCGCTGTTTCTGTGTTTCTGTTTCTTTATCTCTGTGTCCCTCTAAGTCTGTTTCTGTCTCTGCTCTCTGTGTCCCTCTGTCTCTCAGTCTCTCTCTGTGTGTCTGTTTGTGTCTGTCTTTGTGTCTGTCCTGC
>JANHMN010000017.1:45030133-45097168 GCA_030674055.1 Rhabdomys pumilio
CTGTCCTATGTCTGTTTCTGAGTCTGTCCTGCCTCTGTCCTATGTCTGTCACTGAGTCTGTCCTGCCTCTGTCCTATGTCTGTCACTGAGTCTGTCCTGCTTCTGTCCTATGTCTGTCTCTGTGTCTGTCCTATCTCTGTCTCTCTATGTGTGTGCCTGTCTCTCTGTCTCTCTGTTTCTCTGTTTTTGTCTCTATCTCTATCCCTCTCCCAACTTCTCTCTCTTTCTTTCCAGGATGACCATATAATTAGCACTTCCACGTCAACCTCCCTCCCCTTTGAGTAATAGGCATATGCTACCCAACCACCTTAGGGTTTTTATTTTTAAGATTTATTTTTATTTTATATGTATGATTGCTGCTTGTATATGCATCACACATATTCCTGGTTTTCAGAGTGGCCAGGCAGGGCATCGAGTGCCCTGGAGCTGGAGTCACAGGAAGATGTAAGCTTCCATTTGTGTTCTTGCTCTTCTGCAAGAACAGGAACTGCTCCTAACCACTAAGCCATCTCTCCTACACCAACTCAAGGTTTTGCTTCATGTTTTCTTAAAAATTCTCCCTTGCTCCTCCTTGGTACTTGTGTTTCTCTCATTAAAACATACTGCTTGGGATTATCAAAAACTAGGCTTTGCATGTTTCAACTAAGGAAAGAACAGAGGGGGACAGATTTCAATTGACACTATATCTTAACACAAGAGATCATGATGAAAACTGTGATATGCGACATAGAAACCAACAGAGATTATAAAATTGTTTCTCCTTAGTTTGATGGAGTCACATTTTTGACGGACAGCTGGGGCTTCTCATCAGCTATCATGCTTGTTGTATTTGAAAGCTGAGGGCAGGCAGTTCAGGCAACTGACTAATTGGTTAAGAGCCCTAGGATTAAACAAGAATACTAGAGTTAGGACAGCTTACAGTCAAGAATGGACAAATCAGCGTTGAACTTCCCCACCCAGATTGACAGTTTGTATTCACATCTATTGGGGTGTCTAATGATGGTTATATTGTATCACTTTTGGGATAACTAAAGAATGTGAGTACAGAAAGCATTGGAAAGTAGTCCACACATCAGTCCACTGAGTTGAAGGAATATGACTTTGGCCTCTCTTAGAGAACAGAACAGAAATTCCTTTCTTTCAGAATCGTGCTATTCCAAACCAAAGATTCCATCTTTGGTAACTGAGAAACTGATCTCTCTCTCTCTCTCTCTAAAGAAGAAAAATCAGTTCAACATCTGCCTGAGCATGTGCGTACATGTGTTGCCTGTGTCTAATGCCAGGGAAAGGCAAGAAACGCATTAACACAGTTCATTCAAATTGAAAATAAGTGTGCCTTTTATCTCTGGCTCATAGCAAATGCAGCATGAAGCAGAGACAAGAAGGTGGTTTGCCTGTCATTCACCAAGTAATTTTTAATGAGAAGAGGAGGCTTGTGGAATCTGAACATTTAACAATTTGGTAATCTTTTTTTTTTTTTTTTAGAGGAGAAAATAAAATCTAGGATGTTATAAGAAGGCCTAAAAAGCACGTGTGTAAAATGAGAAAATGCCCTAACAAGATAAGTAGATACAGATGTATATATGTGTGTGCATATAAAACACGAGTAATACTTCATATAAGTGCAACAATTATGATGAGTTTAATATGATTGTTATTAAAGAGAACTGATTGCATTTGTATTTATTTGCATGATACAAACTATTGAGAATACTGCTTCTGTTTTGACAGTCCCCAGTGAGAACGGCAACACTACGTTCTTTCACTGGCTATGTTCTTCTCTAATGCAGTGCTGTAGAACATTCTCACAGAATGAATGGAACACCAGGCCATTCTTTTTCAAGTGAACATAAAAAGACCCTAAACCAGTGAATTTCTCTACTAATTTAATTACTGTATTCCCAGTTTAGATTTTCTATTTAGAACAAAAGTAAAAATATCTTAACTTTAGCAAACTTACAAAAAGCATGTTTATGTCACGTGTCTAGAAACTTTAGTAGGACACGTTGCAGGAACTTGTGGTAATGAAGCCTTTAAACTTTCTTAGCCACCTGACACTTTGAGAGTGTATTAAGGAAGAACTTAAGTGTTAGGAAAACAGGAAATGAAGAATATCAGATAGAGAAAAGAAAAACATTAAAGCATTAATCAAATGTTTCTTTGATAGTGACCATGCTGTTATACCTTTAGTAAAGGAGCTTGGTAAGCGACATGATTAATTCTTCTCCACCTATAGATATCTATAGTATTAAATCACATGTGATCGGTTACTATTCTCACAACTTACCAAACACTTGATGGAAACAACTTAAAGGATTAATTTAAGAATACATATATTCTTAATCAAAAAAACAAGGTATCACTCTGATACCTAAACTTGAAAAATACTCAAGAAGGAAAAAGAATTTCAGACCAATTTCCTTTTTGACCATTGATGCAAACATAATCAATGATCCAGAAACAGAATTCAGGAATACATCAAAAACATCATCCATCATGACCAAGGAGGCTTTATTTCAGGGATACAAGGATCAGTCAACATATGAAAAAATTTAGCCCTCCTTGTTTCAAGCTTGATAACAATGAAGTAAGTGAGACATCATTTAGCTTCACATAAATGTTCCTCATTTTTTCCTACATGTTTGGCTCAGTTATGTGAGAGGATTCCTGTGATTTGGCCAATGTAACAACCATGGGATATTTAGTCTTCCCTTAGTTGTCTTTTCCCATTATTGGTCATCTGGCTGCTGAAGGTTTTTCATACGTCAGTTGACATGGGTTTCTGAGGAGATCTTCCTTATACTAGTGTTATCCCCTGTTCTTTATCTTATACTTTGTGACAGCCAAGGGAGGCATTTGATCTCAGTGCTGCTTTCTTTTCTTTTTTATTATTAATTATTTTTATATAATAGTAGATGACAGTTGAAGAACCCTTTCAAACTTTACAGTTTTCTCAACGGTTGTTTGTTTTAATGTAATGTTAACCACCTGTGACTCATTGCCCATTGAGACAGTCTATTCTCTGTTCCATGTTTATCTAGTTTGTCCTTCCACTTAGTTCATCTTTGCATTGTCAGCCAGTCAGTACTGACAACCCCAAATGCCTGTTCTTACATGCAGAACCCCACTGTGACTGCTCCCTCTCTAACGCCTACCAAGGCCAAATTTACCCAAACGCCACAATGACATGTGATGTGTTCATGCATAATGAAAAAAAAAAAAAAACAGAAAGTGTTCCCAGCTCCACAGCAGCACTTTGTACAATGCAGCAGATGCCTGCTATTTGTTTTGCAAGTCTCCTTAGCATGCACAGATGACAGTAGCCTCCCTCTTGCTGTCTGCTCCTTTCTTCCCATAGTTAAGTGCAGGGCTTGAGACTGGTGATGCTTTCCTGTATTTCCTAAAAATACTTTGTCACATATATTTGGTGTTATTAAATGATGTCATTTGGCTTCTGTAAAACTTTGTTAGCTGATACTCTTTGTTGTTTTGGTGAGGAAATCTGTTGAGTCAAAAACAAATTGTAGTTCTTTTGCTATTTTCTATAATCTTCCAAAATTAAAAATAAACTTAAGTAGCTTCCACTTATTATCAAACTTAACATACATCTTTTTAAAAGATATGATTTGAAAACATTCAAAAGCATCTGATATAGCAATGAAATATTTACAAATTGCTTTGGAAATACATCCAGTCAATAGCATTCTAATCTATTATTTTTTATAAATACATTTTAAAATTAATATTTTAATAATGTTTTGGGAATTTCATGCATGTACATAATATATTTTGATTATATTCATATTCACTCTTCTTTCCGTCATTTGCCAGATCCAACTTCAACTTTTACTTTCCAATTTTAAGTTCCTTCGTGTGTGTGTGTGTGTATATATATATATATATATATATATATATATATTTCCCATACATATATGTATGTGTATGTATATATCAGATATTCATGTGTTTGTGTGTGTGTAGGTATGTATATATCATGTATATGTGGTTATATATCCCTGACCCTCCACTTCCTACCCCATTCTACCTTCCCACCCCTCTCTTTACTGAAACTTCCCTCCCCCTATTGTGTGCTATTGTTTCTCTATTGATATTTTTATTTTCCTTCCCACCAAGGGTCCTTTTCTAGTTTCCTGAATTCTATAGTTACTCCATATTAGACATACAGATATAAGGGTTTGGCCCTAGGAAGGAAGATCTGGAAGAAAAATCTGTTTGTTTTTTCTGTGTCTTGGTTACTTCGTGCTGTATAGTAATTTTCAGTTTCATCCACTTAGCTGAAAATTGTAGTTTTCCTTATAGGTGAAAAAACTCCATTATGCATAAATAGGTGGCATATTTTCAGTGTTCATTCCTGAGCAGATTAACATCTAGACTTTTCATGCCTTGGTTACTGGAAATGAAGAAGCCATGGATATGATTGGGCATTTATATCTTCCGTAGACAACAGAATCTTTGATATGCCCAGGAGTGGTATAGCTGGGTCATAAGTTAGGTATAATTCTAGGGTTATTGAAGATCCACAACACTGATTTCAATACACTACACTAGTTTGAGCTTTATAGATGGGTTTTCTTGTGGATATACAGAGTTTTCCTGTGTTGTTACATTAGTTGCATTTCCACTGCTGTAATAAAGTGTCATGACCATGAATACTAGAAAAATGGTAGCTTACAGTTCCACAAGGTTAGCCTCCATAATGTCAGGAACAGCTTGACAGTAGGCAGGAGGCATGGTGACAGGAATAGGAGGCTGAGAACTCACATCTTCAACTACAAACACAGCAGAGAGAGCAAACTAGAAGTAGGCAAAATTCCTTTACTAACCCCAAGTAATGCACTTCCTTCATCGAGATTACATCTATGAACCTCTTGAATAGTTATCACCAACTGGGGACAACGTATTCAAATGTCCCAGACTTGGGAAACATTTTGATTTAAGCCACCATACTTAACCAGGCTGAACTCAAACCTTTGGATTCCAGTTTTGTCTGTCTCCATATTCTTATCAGCTGGCATGATAAGTGAGTTCTATTATTTCAAAATATCAAAACTGTTGACTGTTTGTTTTTATGTTTTCAGTGTCCTATAATCAATATTTCATAAGTATAATTTTTAACACACCCTGAACAAATTCCCCAGAGGAGTAATTTAATTATCACCTCGACGAATGGACTAACTGGTCATTTGAGAATCTGGAGTTTTCACCAGGAAAAGAAATCTGTGATTCGGTTAGGGAGATGGCACTGTGAATAAAGTGCTCATCATACAAGTGTAAGAACCAGAGTTCAAATCTTTAGTATCCCTCACAAAACTGGTCACAGTAGTAGATACTTCTAATCTCAGTACATCTAAGGCAAGAACAGAGGTAAAGACGGGAGTCACAAAACCAGCTAACTTGGCATTCAGAACAGTAAGCAGCAAGAGACTGTCTTCAATGAGATGAAAGGTAAGAACCAACACCCAAGGTGGTTCTCTGACGCTGTGTGAAGCGTTGCACGACATGACATGCCTGTGCTTGTACTTGAATGTGTACACGCATGCGCAGACAGAGATTGAAACACAGAAGTTTACTCTTTCCCTGGCCTTGAAAAATGCTTTTGCTTTGTACAGAGGGAGATATCATCCTAATACCCTGCTCCAATGATCAAGTCCAGTTCTTAATTTTCTTGGTTTTATTTGTATTTACATCCCTTCCTATTATAGAGGGATGTGGCTAGGCTTTGCTCTTTGTGAGCATGTCCAAATGATTTTTATCTGAGTATTTATTAAATAACAGGCATGAGAAAGTTTGTATAAGTACCCATCCTAATTTTTCCATAATGAATCTGCCATGAGAACCCAACACTTGGAGAATCCTGTCCCTTGGCAGATAACCAGGCATTTTGGAGGAAATGGTCCTTTTCCTTGACATGTCATCAAGAGAAGGCTATGGGTGTCAGGCCTATGGAAACTGTATGAGGAAAGTACTTCGGCCTGTTGAAAGATAGACACTGCTGGGCTGTGGTTTTAAAAACAAGCCCTGAACCCTACTACAGCTCTGCAGACACGATCACCGCTGGTTTTGACTTAGCTGAGAAACTGACATCAAGCTTCAGATTTGACTATGGGACTGTTTTCCTGACAAGGAGTCACTTGCTGCATGGCATCTTTTTGCTTGATTATTAAGATTTCCCTCTTGCCGTTCTCCCTCGAGCTTTAATTACAGGCTTGCAGCTTGTTCAAAACATGCTGCCAGGTTTCTCGTTGTACAGGAGACAGAGCGCATTTCCACATCCCCTGCGCGTCCTTTATCCCTCTTATTGATTTCCTAGGCAATTCTATATTGATTTTATCTTCATATTTCAATGCCTCCTTGGTCTTTTCTCTCTCTTGTTTCTGCGAGCTCTTAGAACTCTGGCTGTTTCCTTGATCGGTCAGGTCATCCAATTAGGATTTACGTGTGATCCTCTTTTGGTACTCAGAGGACGCTCCGTGATCCAGGCCAGAGCCCAAATATTCTTAACAGGATGACTTTTATCTAAAACTCATGTTGCCTTTCTAACTCCCAGCACCAGCTCCAGCTTCTATAAGGCCTGAAAAGAAAGCAAAATGAGTGACCCCGTGCCTAACAGTGCTATTTATTGTCCTACCCTGACCCCCACCCCAACCAAATGATCAGTATCTGAGTTACTCTGCTTCATACTGGTGATATAGTTTCATCTGAGGGTTTTGCTCTCATAAAGCACTCAACGGTGTTAAGAACCATGTAAGAATGCATCCTCTCATTATTCTAGACTCTCTGATAGGAATATTTATGTCTTGAAAATTACATCTTGAATTCTCTTGATAAAATTTTTAAAAGATAAATAAAAATCAAGGAAATATCAGAAAACTATAGGCTCTCCATTGGAGCAACATTTGATCAGGATACTCCAGCATCTAGCTCAAAGCAGAGTATTTTGTGACCACAACAAATTTAGCTACAAGGACAGTGAATAATGAATAACAATTATAAATAAAAATTAGCTAAATGACACTTAGTTACAAATAAAAACATGGTATATACCTTCTTCTAGATGTGTTTTTAAAAAGATAGGTTTAGTCTAAGAGATCAGTGCATGAAAATATAATACATATTTCACAGGACCTTGAAATATTTCACAGGAGACACTTGAGTTCAATATGAAAGACTGGAATAGAAAATACTTCATCTTAATAAAAGGTTGTTTAAAATTCTTTCATGAGCTGGAGAAATAGCTTAGCCAATTACATGCTTGACCCTGGAGCAGAAAGACCTGGATTCAAGCAGCACCAGTGCCCACATAACACAAGTGTGTTGGCTTACACAAACCCTCAGCACAAATGAGGCCAAGACCATTTGATTATTAAGGCACTGGCTGGTATGACGGCTTAGCCAGATCAACAAAACTCAGACCAAGAACAGGTACTGTCTTAAAAAAAGAATGCCATCTTGAATATGGAACCCAAAGTTGACCTCTTGTAAGGGTCTGAAAATAGCTGAAAGAAGACCCCAAACTCAAATAGTATGCAAAAACGAAGAGAGTTTAGTCAGCAGAAACAATCAGCATGAGGGGATCAACCATCCTTTGAAATGGTGACCCCGGACAAAGACAGCAAGCAGCCTTCTTATAGGGAACCAGGGTAACTCTCTAGAATGATTAAGTAATCTAGAATTTTATTGTTGAGTGCTAGGCGGTCACAAGTGGCCAGTGATCTGCATTCCTGTCATGAACATTCAACCATATGCAGATGGCCCATTCTGAGATAACATATTTCCCCATTTTTGTGATTATCCCCAGGGTATTCTTTGGGAGGGGGCTTATGTTCTGTTCTGGATTTTATGGTCTTTTCTTAGAGCTGGTATCTTATGACCTAGTTTCTGAGACTTAGAGTCCATTCCTGGAGCTGGTGCCTTATGGCCTTTGTTGTTGTTGTTGTTTTGGGTTTTTTTTTTGTTGTTGTTGTTAAATTAAATCAGGCTTGATCCTTAAATGGAGAAAAATGGAGTTTATGTTGCTTTTTTACTCTGGCCTTCAGAGAACATGCATGGATACATCTCTCTCTCTCTCTCTTTCTCTTTCTCTCTCTCTCTCTCTCTCTCTCTCTCTCTCTCTCACACACACACACACACACACACACACACACACACACATACACACACATACACACTCACAAACACTTCTTTTATACACCCTGAGCTCTATAATGAAAAATATAGGCATGTTTTAAAATTATTTCTTCTCCAGACCAAAGAAAAAATGTTCTGATACTTTGTTGTTCTTGCTCTTGTTGGTTGAATGTGTATTATTTTAGGATTGGTCACTTGGTGTTGGATAACCAAGTAGGGGCTGCATCCCAAGGGAAGGTTAATTCTCCTTCTCTCAGTTGTCCTTAGTTGCCTATAGATCTTGGTCTAAGGATGGGAACCACGAGAATTCATCTTTCACAGTAGCATTTCTGTGGTCTCCTATTTGTTCAGGTCATCTTTAGGCAATTATATTACTGAGGTGTCATGGTGTGGCTCCTCTGGCTCCTCTTTCATTTCGAGGATAAACCAACTCTCATCCTACTTTCTGGTCCTCTCTCTCATACAACCTATCTGCCTCTTCACTGAGGATGATCTCTGAACTTTCAAGCTGTTCTCTACATTTTGACAAATGGTGGCTTCCTTTGAAGGTCTCTCTTTGAGACTTAATTTAAATATATTACTTCTGGCCTTCCAGTCTGTGTGCATGTACTCTGCTTGTCTCAGATGTAATTGCAGAGTGTTCCAATTAATGTTAGACTAATGTTTCCTATTAATAAGACGATGGAAACACAGAACTGGACAGCAAGTGGCTGTAATCTATTAAATGTTACCTTATCCATTTGCTTGCTTGCTTGATAAATATGCATTCAATATTCTGTTCCTAGTATTTTTTTCCTTAGAGTTTAATGATTTTGTATAACTACTTGATTCTTTTTCAAATACACACACACACTCACATGTATATGTATATATGTTTATGTATGTATATATATATATATATATATGCTTAAAGAATAAAAATTCATTGCAAATCAATTAAGAAGGATGAATTATAATAAATGAAATCTCCCCTACATCAGCAAGTTTATAGTGGAGAGCAATTAGGACACAGGTTTGTATTTTATTCTATTTAGATACATTCTTTGGTAAGGTTCTATTATTCTGTCAGAAGTCCTATCACCACCTAGACTTCTAATTTTTCATAGCAGGTCAAATATAGTGAACTAAAATACATACCCTGCTTTCTGTCCTATTAAATCAGCCAATGGAGGGAGATAGACCAACACAGGGACTACCCAATGTGCGTCATTATTCCCCTGTGGAGGCAGACTGAAGACAGAACTTGGTTTCAGCTCATACCAGTCTCTTGCTATAGTCTGTCTTTCACCAAGTGAATCCAAATACTGAGAAATACAGTCAGTGTTGTATATTTTAAATTCAGAGACGGCATCTCTGTGGAGTGCACAGTGTAAAAGGTAACTTATAGAAATATTGTTAGGAAGAGCAACACAGGCAAAAGGACAGAGAATGTACAACTCTCAAAGTAGCAACAGCAAGTTCCTGTCTCTGGTTATAGAGGGAACATTGCATTACTTTTCAAAGTATAGTGAGCTCACATTACAGTGCTTACAGACTGAATCAAAATATTTTCTCAAAGGAAACTTATGCTGTGTGCAGAGTCTGGTGTGGCCCTGGAGAGAATAGAGTGACATGGTTCCTGCCCCTGGGACAGGGCTCCAGCATGAGCTTCCAGAAACATAGGTGGCTGCTGTTGGCATGAAGGCTTGTTTGTATAATGTATATATTTCACATTCCTTCGAAGAGTCTTCCCTTTTAACAACGACTTCACAAGAAAATTAGAAACGGTACTAGTCTAGAAGTTAAGGGTATGGCTATGCTGCCTCCACAAAACGGTAAACTTTGTGTGGGACCTTCAGGACTGCCCTTAAGTCTATTGGAATGGGCTCTAAATACATGAGTTCCAAATATATATAATTTCTCAATCATGCAAAAATATAAGGATTCAATATGAATTGTGAAGGGCTTCATGAATCTAAAGGATCAAAGAAGCTATATTGTGAGCCAGCTTGTCAGAAATATACAAAGGTAGGCAGATTCCTCAGTTCAAGGTCAGCCTAGAACAGAACAAGGTTAGGCCCAGGTGTAGTAGAAATGGGGATTTCAGGGCGCAGTCCCACACAACTACCTTACCCTCGATGCTTAACAAAGGCAGATAGACCTCTGAATTCTTTTGCAAAGTTAAGAAAGAAAAATGTATGCTTGCTGTCTCTTAAGAATCAAAGGGCTGAGGTCATGGGATACTGATTTGTAAGATAATCAAAAGGAAAGCTGGACTGAGTACTTCTGACTGGACTGATATGTAAAATAAAAGACTGGACCTGCGTTCTGCAGGAGAGGAGCAATCCAGCGGTTTTTTTTGTTTTGTTTTGTTTTGTTTGGTTTTTTTTTTTTTTTTTGTATAAGAAGAGAGAGCTGCTTGGAGAATGGACAGACAGATTGACAGGTAGAAGGACAGGGACACACACACACAAACACACAAAAGCAAGCAAGACATGGACAGAGAGATCTCTTAGGATAACAAACAGAACACAAGTCATCAGCTTGGACTGAAGACTTGACTTCAAGTTGTTCTTTTCACCACTCCCAGACACCATCTCTCTCAGAAGCCCCTTCCAAGTCAAGGCTTGTCCTTGGTACCTGTGGTGGAGAGATATGGCTTCTAGTTTTTTTTTTTTCAGAAGATAAATTTTTATTATTCTTTTCTGAGACACTGACAGAATGTGTTTGGGTAACTCCAAATTCAAATTTCCTCTAGGCATCCATGAAGTGGTATTTACTGATAAATGACTAATTTGTTATTAAGGAAATTAAGGAATGAAGCTACTTCAAGGTTCTATTATTTTTACTGAAGTTCACAGAAAAGCAGAGACTGTATCTGTGTATGATACAATAAGAAAGATAAAGGAACATCATGCATTTTTACCATTTAAAGTTTTAGTTCCTTTCTGTGTTGAAATTTTGTTTTATATTTATCATTTAGAATTATTTGTGAGTTGTCTCACATTCCAAACATTTTATTTTTAATAGAATATAGAATTTATTTACTCTCTGATGAGTTCAAATAACATTATCATTACAGTATTAATGTTACTTAAAAAACACTGGGTTCATTATCTAGTATTTCATGAAATCAGATATGGAGGCACACACTTATATTCCAGACTCAAGAAGAAGAGACTGAATGATCAGAAGTTCAAGGTCACCTTGAGCTACAATGAAAAATTTAGACAGACTGGATACTGGAGACCCTGTATCCTTAAAACACACACACACACACACACACACACACACACACACACACACCAAAACAAACAAGCAAACAAAACAAAATAAAACTCTCCCTAAACACAAACGCATCCATAGTACTCTTTTGCTGAAACAATTCTTTCTTTTCAGTATTTCTGAAAGAAGACAAAGTTTTTCTAAGTTTAGTGGATGGGTCTTAGGATCTATAACAGATTTACACAAAGTTTCGTGTCCAGTCTGCTTAAAGGTCAATCATTTCAATAATTCCTTCATAAGTAGCTCCTGACATGAAATTTTAGCACCTATATTTACATTTTTGAGTGTGATCAAAGAAAGCAGAAAACATTTCATTTTTCTCAATGACATTAGGATAATAAGTCAAAGTCAGGAAGTAAGATGCTAAATGTGTGGTTGATTGTGATATAACAAAAATGGGTTTACATCAGGACAGAAAATAAGAATTATACTTTTAAGTAACTAGAATATAATTATCTCTTGGAACTTGGTTGATAATCTTGCATAATAGGAGTGCTATATTCATTTTATCAGTTTATTATGTTGCATGATATTCTTCATCAAAAAGATTTCATAAGATTTCTATGTTGTATGTATTCAATTAAGGAAAAATGATCTATGCTACCACTGAGTATTTGTGAGAATTTGTTCCTATTTGTTTTTTTTTTTTTTTATGGTTACAGTGATTTTACTAGTAACTAATAAATCTCTCTGGGATAACTTGACACCCGTGAAGTTTCAGGTTTTAAGCTTGTAGCATAAGTTTGTAATTTTAGATCCTTAAACAATAGTACTTTCTCACCTCTTTCTAACCCAAACAGATTTTAACACATTTGCACTAGTTTTTATTTTTTAAAGAAATACAGTTTTTCAGCCTAATCCGTATTATAGGATATTTGCCAAACATATATGTTTATTGTAGAGGGATTTTAATCCAACAATATGGGTACTCTGGATGGAATACAGACACAACTTTAGTGCACACAATTAATCACAAACAAGAAAGATAAAGTTAGCTTGTAGAAGGAAGCACCCATGTTTGAAAGTGATATGTAATGGAATGGCAAAGTGACAAATCAGAGAAAGATTTGACAGAATAGGATATGCCCAACTCTCAGAAAAACAGAAAGGAAAGAGAGGCTACTTGAATGAGAGCAGCAAAGGAAGAGAAAAAATAAAGGAAAGGCAGTTTTACTTGGAGAGTTTTACAGTCAGGCTGAAGAGAGAACAAGTTAGACACAGGTGAAGAAAGAACCAGCAACAGAATGAGATGAGGGCAGAGGATTAGAAACGATTGTCAGAGTTAGTTTAAGGCCAAGCAGAGCAAAAGTCAGAGAAAGAAGCCAGATTGAAGCAGTCAGCTTGGAGAGGAATTTGAGCCAGAAGTTCTCAGTTAAACCAGCCAACAGAGTTCAGAAAAAAATAGAAAAGGTGAATTTATTCAGCAGTAAGTCTCAGAGACTGAAAACAATCTAGGCCTAGATTAAATTATCAGGAGGCTAGAAGCTTCCAGGACTAGGCCTAGGTTGGTAGACAGAAGCAGTAAGTCTTGAAGATGACAATTAAATCAGGTAAATAAAAGTTATTTCTGCAGTTCCCATATCGTAAAAACCACAGTGACGTGTGTATGGCTAGTAGTCTGTATCTGTCTGTCTGTCTGTCTGTCTCTCTCTCTCTCTCTTTTACCTGCTCTGTGTTTGTCATATATGTTAATTAATGTCATATATATGCTAATTAATGTCATATATATGGACAAACAAAGCTAATAAACACTGATGATATTACATAAAAGTTATTGCTTATAACACTGGTAATGTTAAGTGAATAAATTACTCCCAAGATACTAAGCACTGGAAATATGCTTATGTCAAAGTAAGAAAATGAATGAAGAATCCCACGTGTTCTTTACATATTAGTCTTTTAATGTAATTTAATTTACTTTGCAAAATTAAAAGCGACTGGTCATTTCAAATTTATTTAAAGGAGCAAGGTTGTATCCACCTTAATTGTGGAAGATAAAAACCATCTGAAAGTCTACTGATATAAACATTTTTTTTCTAGTGTGGAGAGTGGAATTTGAAGCTGATGAAAATAAGGCTGGAAAAAATAGAATGATAAAACAGAAGTGACAAATGTGTGTTGTTCACATATTTCTCAGATTTAATATTCTGAAATGTGTAGTATTTATAGCTGGGCTTCACTCTTTTCTTTTGGCACCTTTAGGCTCTTTTGAGAACAATCAGTGCAATACTCAATACTCAGAGCAAACAATGGCTCTTGAGTCATTCTGATAAAGTGAGTCCAGGTGAGTTTCTTTGAAGTAGAACACGTTCATGATGACTCAATGCATATGTTCTGAACAGAAATCTTAAAGAGAAAATGAGAAAAAGCAATGTTGAGGTTGTGTGTGTGTGTGTGTGTGTGTGTGTGTGTGTGTGTAGTAAATTTTCCAAAGTGAATTAGAATTCTCATGCTGTTATCCTGACTCACAATAATGCTTTAATATACTTCTGAACAGTGAGGCCACGAGGAAGTTAAAGCCGAAACCTCTCTTGTAACAATAACCAGAATAAGATGAAATAATACTATAATTCAAACTTTAATACAAAAGGAAATAGCCTAGGATATATGAATTGACATGTATAGGAATGATGTAAAATAATTAAGCATTACTCACAGAAATATACTGTGTATGGACTTATTTGATATTTTTACATTAGCAGATGAATCTTGAAGATTCTCTAAGGAAATGTGTACTTATGACTAATGTCATTTCAATGCAATATCTTACAAATAAAAATTTGAGAAAAATGTGCTTTTAAGTATTAAGGAAGTCTATAGAACATTTAAAAAAATTCATTGTCACAGCCCAAAGGAGATACTGGAATTTAGATTTAACTTGTAATCTAAATTCCAGTATCATCGTTTTAATTCCTTTGGTCTATTTTCTTCATAATTATAGAACTATTAACTATCACTTGGAATTTACTTATAGTTCCTCTTTTTTACTTATTTTTAATTTAATTCTCTATAGAAGGATTCAATTTGCATACTCAGGTATATAGACAACAAATTTTCAACATTTGAGGATTTTATGCTTCTGCTTGTCTGTAGCAGTAAAACAAAAAATGGAGTATAAATCCCCCAAACATCTTGTAGGCAACACTGTTATGATGCCTGCCATCTCAAAGACTTAGGCTGAACAGAGTGAATGATTCTGCAGGTGAATATTCTATTTTTATTTCCCTCATGTCCTCTTACTGCATTGTGCTCCTTATTTTATATTCCAGTTTGAATAACAGTCACATTTTAATTTCTGATGCTCCCTGAACACCCCCAATGTCTTAACCTCAGTCAATGCTAACTGCTCTCACCCTGAATTGCCTCACAGAGTCATCAGTGTGTGCAGGAGCATACATAATCTCCTTGCTTCTCAAGGCAATGCCTGTGCATCTATGCAGTCTGGCAATAACACCCACAATTTCAGTAGTGAGGGCCTAGCTGTGAACTATGAAATAGCATATGCATGACCTTCTGTTGAAAAAACAAAAATAGAAAAAAAATTAATATTAATATAATGATCTTTTTCCCAAGAAGAAAGCACTTATATGCTTCTCTCCTTTGCTCACTTTTCTCTGGTAGAGAGAGAGAGAGCTAAACTTATCCATCAAAATGAGCAATTGTCAGCACGTCTAGACCCAAAGTTGAATAAAAGTGAAGCTGTTATCGTTGGTAGAAAACTAGGGGAACCTACAGGGAAGTGAGGCACTTTTGATATATTACTTTTCACATGGTCATCCTGAGTCTTTGAGATCGTAGGCATCATAACTGTACAACCAGGGCTGGTCAGAGTAAAACTGCGTCTCTGTGATACACTGTCACAGCTTAGTTCTTTATCACGGCTGTCACTGGAGCAGTCCCCCCATTGTCCTCTTCATCTTCAATTTTTTTCCCAAACCTGTACCATTTTGCTGCTAACGAGTTATCATCTTGATTCACAAGTCTGGTCACATCATTTTATGCTTCAGAGATGGCTCCCTGTCAGCAAGAGCAACAAGTGTAAGTTTGTTAGCCGAGAAAGTGTCTCCTGTATTTGATCTTAGCTTGCTTTCCAAAGATTGTGTTCCATAGTACTGTTTCTACAGCCTCCTCCTAGTGCTTGCCCTGTGCTGTAGCTGTTTGCAGAAATATGACACCCTCATTCTTATACAGCCAGGCTTCTGTTGTGAGGTGTGCTCTTTCCTAAACCAGTACAAGTAACTGTACTATCACACACTAGCAATGAATACAAATGAAACTCTTTATTTCTTCAGATTTCCTTGCCATATTACAGTGTAAAGTGTGTATCAAGTACTGTACAGAGGTCTTAGTTCTCTTTCCAATAGAATTTGAACTACAGTACCCATATTTTATTATCCTAGGAACTCCCTTCCCCTAAGACCTTCTTCAGGTTGGTTTACAAAATAATCCTCTACAAATAACCTTGCTGTGTAGCAGGTTGGAGCTTTGCAAATATGAAAACTACTCTATCATTTGTCAATGACTTAAGTGCTACCATTGTTAAAATAGAGTGTTGAGCCATGTGTATGGGAACAATACTAGATATTTATTCAAAAGGCATCCTCTAATAGTCTGTGCATTAAATTGAAACCTATTAAGTATGCTAATAATTATAATTATTTTTATAGTAATGAAAAGCAAAGTGTTTATATTCAGAGAAATCTTTGTTGACATTTTATCTCATACTGGATACTATTAATAAAGATTAATTACTTACTTGGTGTTATACTTCTAAGTGGAGATTAAAATAGTTACATTTGGAGGATGTTTACATTTTTCAGTAAATACAATGGGGTAAAAATAAATTGCCAATATTTACCACATCTACTTTTAGATAGAAGAAGGTCTTCCTTGCGGAAGAGAGTTTCACCTTAGATACTCTAACTGGGTGATAAGAACTATTCTTTGTAGTCTTTCTTATTAAGAGTGTTAATTGATAGTATCAATCAGATGTTGAGTTATGATGAGATGAAGTGATGGAAATGTATAGTGATGAGATGCTCAGAGATGGCTCATTGAGAAAACCAGTGCACAAAATTTAAATTTTTCAAGTTTGTGCTTGAAAAATACAAAGCAAGCTGGTCCTGTTATAATTTTGACCCTATGAATTGGGTTGTTATTCTCTAATTTGACACGTAAAGAGTTAAACTTAATGAGATGCTTGACAGCTTCTATTCTGAATGTCTAATCTAACTGTATGGACGTTCACTGAATTGTATAGACTTTGAATCTGGTTAATATTGACATTTATAAAATTAAAAATCTTTGTTATGCTAATTAATGGCTAAACCACAAGCTGCCATTGAATAAGCTTCTACTGTGGTCCTTATTTTTGATGCAGCAATATAAAAGCAAGTGAGGTTCAGGCCCTACTTTTGAAAAGCTGTAGAGTGAGCTGTCACTCAAGACAGGCATCAATGTATTTGAACAGACACTTAAGACACTGGCTATTGGAAAGTATAGTGGATGATCTATAATTGTTTTTGGTTTTATATATATCTAGGTCTTTAGGAAGGCTCCTTCCCTTTTCTATATGTCTAGGAATTAATTAGTTTTCTCTTGTAATCCAATCCATTCATTTAAATGAGAATTCTGAAGAATTTAGAAGCACATAACAAATTTGTAAATAGGGTCTATATATCCACATACCCAATGACAGAAATACATACATAACAACGACATATCATAGAATTTGAGACTTTCTGCAATAATTTGGTTTCTGGAAAGGACTCTAAACTTAAGTAATAGATAACAAACATTCAATCAATTTGTTGTGAAGGTGCATTTCTTGATTTGGCGGAATAGAAAAAGTTGTAAAGACCCGTGAGGTGATAAAGAATAATTGTACATAAAAGCATTATATCTTAACGAAATGGTTTTTAATATTATTACTTAACATTTTCTATGAAAATACAGTGTTATGGTATTTTATTACAGAATTCAGCTTTTTGACAAGCAACAAATGACTAAATTTGATTAGTGGATGAAACTATATTTCTAGAACACAAATGTAGCTATAGCAAATAAGAAAATAATTTTAACATTCATATTGTAAGTACTAGCTCAAGTTTGTCTTTGCTTTACTTTCACTTAGTATGAAATAAACCAAGAAGATTTTTTTAATTCACAAAATGTGCTCTGAACCATTATTTGCACCCATGTGCTGTAGAAGCAGACTTCCAATATTATATTGTATCTAAGTGCATGAATGTCCAGCTAGCAGATCAAACCAGTAACAAAATATTTAATAGAAACAGGTCACCTAAAGCAAAACAGATTTTTAAAAGAATTATTCTTCTTTTCTTTTCTCTGTAAGTTCAAACCACAGACTTGAAATTGGAAATTGTTTTAATATGCTAGAAGCCAAAAGCTCTTATGATTTTCATTCATTTTGTTCCAATATAAATTACACATCTTGAAGCAAGGTATCTTTTGACTATAACACATTTGTTAAGAAGTAGGTTATTTTGTCCCCCAATGACAGAATAGATACATTTCAATTTGTTGCTTTTATAACTCACTACAATTCTCATATTCTTATATTATTTTAAACAAAAAAGTATATACTTTAAAAATAAAAAAAAACTTTGGTAAGTAGGAAATATTTTTATTTTAAAATATGTATATGCATTTCAACAAATTTTAGTTCTAATTATTTCATAAGGCACTTAGTACCCATAAAATTCTAGTAAACTAATATTGTACAATAACCAAGATTTTCAAGAGGCAGATGAGCAGCAATAAAACAGTGAAGACTACAGACATGGAAAGGTATATAGAGATGCCCAGTCTCTGCCCAAGCATGTCTCTCTCTTATTTAAAGAGTTGCTTTACTGGGTCACTTTATGTTCAGTATATTCCTTGACATGTAGAAAGGACAAAAATTTGTGAAGTTACACTTTATTTACTTAAGAAATTTACCAAAAGAAGCTTTTCATATATAAATATACATACATACATACATATATATGTATATATATATATGAAAATACCCATATGAATATATAGAAATATTTTATTTCTACTGCCATTGATAATATTTCTATGTGACAGTTTCTTAAAGTGTATCATGAAAAACAACATGGTTCTGTTTTTTATATTTATTTATTTATGAATTTATTTATTTATTTTAGCTTGCAATGAAACTTATACAACTCTAACCTTTCCATTAAAGTTCTGGTTAAAACTTTCAGGTATGTGCAAGGAGAATATGTTTTATATTTGTATTTTATAACTGTTTATGTTATACTAGCTGTGTCTTATTTCAACATTGTGGAATAAGTTGGAGGTCTGAATGAAAAAAAAAATGTTAACACAGATGAAGAAAAGAAGAACATTGCTACATATGAGGCCATCCCAGCCATTCTGTGGATTTCGGCAGCAGTGCTGAATGAACAAAGAACCCACGTTGATATAATGCTGAGTCTCAGTTTGTGGAAGACGCATTAGCCACATTGAACACATGTGCTCTTGCGAATCTACCCCAAGTGGTATTTCCTACAAAAGTTAAATTTATAGCAAAATAAAAGCCAGCCCTTAGCATTTCAAGTTTCAAAATAAATCTAAGCTATTACTGCCATTTAAGAGAAAAATCTCTTATTTCAAATCACAGATGAAGATATGTCACTTTAAAACAAGCTATTTGGTTTTTGTGTGTGTGTGTGTGTGTGTGTGTGTGTGTGTGTGTGTGTGTGTGTGATGTATGTACACATAGAAAATGCAGAACATAAGAAACATTGGTTAAGTTTTCAAATTGAAAAATATTTTGATGAGTTGATTCCTATTGGCTAGAAGCTATAGAATATCACAGCCAAACTGGAAGCTGACGAACAGTTTATTTTTTTCTTTTAAAAAAAAATCAAAATTAGCTTAAGTAACAGACACACAGGCATATATTAGATCTCAAGAAGGAGAGTAAGCAAATGCATGTACGGGGAATCCAAAGACGAAGAGTAAGTTTTAGGCCTTTCCCTTTTCGTCGGTTAAAAGCAAACACCGTACATTTCAAGGTTAGGGGTATATCTGCACAGACACTCTAATTATTAGTTCACTTTATCTCTGCTGGCTCAATGTGATTCTCAGCTTTTTAATCACTTCTCTATTGGCACAGCCTACAAGTTGTCTGGAATTTTAATATTACTAAATTTAGGGATGCAAGTTGTGATTAAATTGCAAAAACTTGTTTAATGCAGAGCCTGATTGAAGAGAATACATGCTTATTTAAGGAAAATGTACAACTTTGCAAAAATTATAAAGCTCTATATATAGTTTCGCATTTAACAGCTTTACCAACCTGCAAAAAAGTTGGTTCTTGTAGAGAACTGCCAGGCTATGTAGTCTGAAATCTGGAGTCGTAATACCAGAGAGCTGTCAGTCAGCCATCCATCCATCTAATTGGCTTCTTACCATCTTTCCATCATGTTTTTTTTATAACTGGTCGCCTCTGGCTAAAATGCAAATCATGAGGAAGAGCCGTCTAGAAAAAGCTGCTGCTTTCTTAATTATCTGTCAGAGTATGGACCAGTGGACCCAGGGCCGCACTGTAGAGTTATGCTAAGCAGCAAGGCATCATGGGAATTGGAGTGACAGCTCATTTTCCTCCTGTGTTTTCTGTGTTCGAATGACAATGCAGAAATATGGGTTTTCCCACACTTTCTCTGAACACCTGGGCTATTGCTCAGGGGAGCACAAAGCCAAAACTGTCACATTTCCAGACATGGTCTTATTGCTGTCACTGTGACAGGATTGTTGACAAATGCCAGCAGTCATCTCGGCATCTTGGGAAATGTCTGCCATGATTGTGTCAACAGCCTGACAGAAATTGTTAATGTTTAAACTTCTTCCACTGACAGAATCCTGTCTTGCTGACAACATTTGTCATATGAAACTCAATCTTTGTCAAAGTTGCTTAAAAATTAACACTTTCTCAGTTTCCTTCTTTTCCCAGTTTACTGCCTAGCAGTGCAAAATTTTAGCAATATGATTTCAGCAAGGTAATGCAACGCAGTAACTGAGGTCCACATGCCACCCAAATCTTCCAACTGTTATAGCTCACGGACATCTTGTCCTTTTGACCCTTTCTGCCAGAGTAATTAGGCATCTAAACACAAATGAAATATACATCTGCAGTTAAGATATGCAGACATATATAATATATGTATGCCTTAGGATTCAAACTTGTGAATTATTCAACATATACATAGCATTATTACTAAGTATACAACAAGAAAATTTAATTAAGCTTTCCAACTTTTACTTACATAAAATTCATTTGCAAATTTACAGATACACATTAACCAATTGCTTAAATTAAATATTTTAATTAATACCTTGATAGCGTGAAATTTGATAATGACATTCACCTGATAGACTAAAGAGGCATTCTGTATGAACTGAAAATGTACAATGATCATTTAATGCATTATATTATCAAACTAGAATACTGTGATGATAGTCTTAATTTTCTCATCCTGGCTTTACTGGAAAGTATTTATGTGAGCAGTGTAAAATCAATGAGTTCTTAACAAAGAAACATCATTATTATCATCCACAGGTGGCACATTTGAGAAGATGTTACTGTTTCTGTACAGTGCTTGGGCTACACTGAGGTGGATAAGATACATCTGGCTTAGCTAGATACACATGTGTTCTTCTACACATTGTTACCCTTCTCATAAATGAAAGGGAAAGAGCAACAGATTAAAAGAATTAAAGTGTCCATCTGTCCCTGAAAAATTAATCCATGTGAAACTAAGTGACAGGTTGTTAATAATAGTATAACTATTTCTAATTCTAATATTATTAGATAGTGTGTAACAGTGCATAAATATGGGATACAGTTCTATCAGTGGGAACATTATCACAATAATGTATTATAAAAATAGAAGTTGCCTAAAATGGAATGCATCTAGTAGTGTAGTTTGCCCAAATTGCTGCCAGATATGATTTCTAATATTTTACTGACACTTAATATACCAGGGACTGCCTATTATAATGACATGTATAGATTTTTATTTGTCATTAGGGCATTATCTTATTTTGTATGTATTTCATATTCAAACATTATAAATACCTCCAATAGTAGATGGTAAGGTTACAAACATGAAATTGGCACATGTATTATGCCACAAACCAAATAATAAATATTTTAGGCATTTCTCCCTCTCTCTCATGTCTACTTAACTCTGCCATCATGACAAATGAAGCATTGTTAAGATGAAAATCGTTTTGTTTTGGTAAGATGTTATTTAGGGATAGACAGTAAGCTGTTTTGATTAACAGGTTGTAGCTTCCTGTTTCAGACTATGACAAGCAAATGCAGTCTCTGATTTCAAATTTCTCCACTCGTTCTCCACACTAGCTGTATAATGCTTAGGATATTTGAAAATTTCATTTCATTAATTAATAGTTATTTCTCAAAATAATATTGAAAATGTTATTAACTCCCTCATGTTGTAAGTGGCAATTGGTGACCATGACATTAATACCTCAGATTATGAGAAATAAGTCTGTGATTCTTATATGGGTCTCTCATAATTCAGAACTTTCTATATTTTACATTTGATGTTTCTTATAATTCCTACTTAATGATTTTTTAGGAATAAGTTTTTTAACTTAGAATTTCATACAATGTAATTTAAATATTTTTCACCTCTCTTCCCCAAACTCCTTTCATTGTCAATCTCTCTACCCTTCAGTGAACACTATTGATTCTTTGGTGTGTAGAAAACAGAGTCCAGAACTTTCTTGCATTCATAATTCCTTTTAATTTATGTTATTTTACACACACACACACACACACTAATAAAAATCATGCATTCATATATATATATATATATATATATATATATATATATAATTTATCTCAGTTTACAGAAAAAAAATGAATCTAATACAATAAATTATTTACTCATTTTCTCACTTTATGAGGATTTAGGATTTATCCAGGCCTTGTTCTATGCAATTGTACACTTGTTATCTTCCACTGACATTCTGTGGATGGCACACAATTACTTCTTAATGACCATAGATCCAGACAGACATAGTAAGAGGTATTTCATTAGCAACCTGATGATATTCTTTCTGCACCATTTAGCCAGAATTAGTCAAGGCAACTCTAGATATTTTCTGTGTTTCTCTGTGATATTTCAATATAATACCATTTTATTAAAATCTACAGCAATGCATATATTTTGTTTTATGTTATATGATACAAGAAACTTATAGAAGCATAACACTTGACCACTGATATTGTCGTAACACATTAAGAAGTCAAAATAAGTTTAAGACTGTTTATAAAAGCCAAATAGAAAGAGCAAAGACTCTTCACCTCTACAGTAGAAGAGGAGTTGAAGCCTAACCAAGTTAGACTTAAAGTTTCAAGATTCTGAGACAGAATTATTTATATATGTTTTATGACATGAAATTTGTAATTCGTTATTGCAGAAGTTCTGGGAAACTAATACAGACACCAAGACATGAGAACAGTACTCATCATATAGATTCTAGATTTAGAACCACATAAGTCTAGATTACAATCACAACTCCTGCATAGAGTCCACAGTCAACTCTATACTAGAATTGGAGAATATGGTTAAAACATAGCCAATGCTAAAGACATATTGTAAATATATTCACCATATATTTTGTTGTTGTGATTTGACCTAGGCTAGCATCCAAAACCATTACAGGTCTTTAACAGAATCTCATCTTTTCTCGGAGGATGTTCATTGTTTATGCATGCACATGCATACATACTTGTACACACATATGCACAAGCATCACACAGACACATCACATATATCATATACACACATGCACACATCCATCATATACTTTAGACACACAAACACACACACACAAACACAAAAAAACCTAAAACTCATAATAAGAATTGTTCTCTACTTATTTTCTATTTCAGTAAGGTATGGAATTTGTCCCCTAGAAACATTAGTCTTTGGTGATGTTGAGTTAGGGGCTATTTTCATCATGACTTTATTAATTCTCACACTCAAAACAGTTATGTATTTTTGTAAAAATATGAATAAAACTATCGATGTCATGTGGGTGAATATCTTACATCTGGGACATATCTGCTTATGGATAAAAAGACAGATATAGTGACCTGTGACCTGAAATTCTGGAAACATTCATTGCCCATACAGACTATCTTCACTGGGAATTTCAAAAAACAGAAACTGTGAAGGGTAGTATATGCTAATTTCCAGAGGGTAATCACTGTTACATTTTCATGGCTCAAACTGAGAAAAGAAAAATACCACAATCTTCATCCATTATTTGATCAGTGAATTCTAATTTTTTTCTGTGTTTTAGGTATCTTATTATTAAGATATGGGGCCGAATATGAGGAAGCAGATCTTTGGGCATTTATGTTTGAAATGTGTATATTATTGCAGGTCTCCCTTCATGTCATGAGGAAGTACCCTTGCATACACAGCGTGTCTTCCACCATGATGTTTGGTTTTATCATACAGGAGCTCGAAAGCAATGGTGCTCAGAGACCATGAACTGAAACTTTGGAAACTGTGTCCAAGGTGAAGATTTCTTTTGTTAGTGGTTCTCTTAGTTTATTTTATGACCTAATGTACAAGAGTGACCCCTAATGGACTACATAAAAGTTCAAGTGGCTCCCAAAACCTCAAAACAAAAACAAAAACAAAAACAAAACAAAACCCCACACAAACTTATAATGCCTTCTGATTTCAGTGAAAAGAAATTAAGAGAAGCCAATCTGCTTCCTCTGGTGATCAAAATGAAAAGAAAAGGAAGGGTTATATTCAAAGGACTTAAGGAAGGCAAATTGTATGTATATTCTACACATTTTGTAAGGGATATGAATAACTACATTATCTATTATAATGCTATAATTAAAAGTATTTCTGCTTATTACTATGTGATAGAGGATTTAGGAAAGAGGATATAGGGACTGAATTAATAAGCTGACGAATGAAGCTTAATACATTATTATTCAGGTTGCACATAATTGACATCACTTGGGAGTAAGGAGAAAGGAATAAGACTCAGAACGGTGATCTGCAACACCGGGGCCCTTTAGCAAATGAAGCATTTACAGCCAATTACCATGCTATTTTGTCTTCACTCCTAGGTTCTATTAAATGCCTTGATATCCTTTGGGAAAACATGTCATACACATGATAAAATGAGGTTAATTATAATCCATTCAATAACGTAACTCATTTATATCAAATTTCACTCAGCGGTATTTATTTTAAGTAAATCTATCAATTTTGGGTTTATGATTACATAAACTTTGGCAGAGGACCACACTTCTGAACAAGTACTTTGTTTTGCTCTCCAATTTTTTTTTAACCAATTTAAATGTTTATTTTTAGGATATAACTCACCTTATTTCAACAGGGATTTCTCTTGTCTTCTCTGTAATATCTCTCTACTTGGTTTTTCTGTCTAAAGACAGTAATGCTACAACCTTGATCATCTGCTGTGCTAGTGGCTAAATATACATTTGAATGTACTGTAGAAGTCATGACTCTGTAATTACTTCCTCCCCTAAAGAATATCAACCATCTATTCACATTTCCAACCTGGTAGAAGAGGTCAAATATTCCTGATGCCATCATATCTATAGGCACAGGCTTACAGAGGCTGGATACTGGCCAACAACCAATTTCTCCAACCTCTTTCAAGTAAGATCTGAGTTTTTCAAAGTATAGTTCTTTTGCATAATGCTGAAAATTCTGCAAAGTAAGTTTTGTCCCTATACATAGAATTTTAGTATTGAATGTTAAGATTTGAAGAAGTTTCAAAAAATGAACTAGACTGTACAATAAGTGCAGAGATTAACACTTGTGACAGGAACAGCATGGCAACCTCTATGTAAGCACCAGGGGCCACACAGCGAAAAAAAAAATTCCTGCAGGAGGACCTAATTGAGAACTGCCTGAGAGACCAAGGATTGCTGGTGCACACAATTGGAACTGCTGTTTAGAAGAGTTGCTTTCTTGGGACCAAGGAGGCACGGGTGGAGGTTATGAAAGGAGCTTGCAGCGGTGTTCAAATGAGTTTGCTGCATTTCTCACCTGCTCTTGGAGTCTGAATCATTGACTCTGTGCCACTTCTCCTCCAGTCCCCAAAGGCAGCTAGGGTCAGACATTGAATAATCCAGGGCACTGGCAGCAAACACACATCACAATGAAGTCTAACATCAATGAAAATTTTAAAATCGAGTGGGTGGCGATATCTCTTGAAGTTGAGGAAGGTATTGTTTGAGATAAATTACCCTTGGGACTCTGTGGATAATGAGAGTCCTGGGAATTTTTTTGTCCTATGTCTCTAAATCACTGTCTTCGTTAGGGTTTTACTGTTGTGAACAGACACCATGACCGAGGCAACTCTTATAAGGTCAACATTGAATTGGGGCTGGCTTACAGGTTCAGAAGTTCAGTCCATTTTCATCAATGCAGGAAGCATGGTAATATCCAGGAAGACATGGTTCTGGAGGAGCTGAGAGGTGTACATCTTATTTGAAAGGCAAACAGAAGAGTGACTTCCAGGAAGCTAGGAGAAAGGTCTCAAAGCCCACCTCTACAATGACATACTTCCTCCAATAAGGCCACACCTACTCCAGCAAGGCCACACCTATTTCAACAAGGTAACTCATTCTAACAATGCCACTCCCCCTAGGTCAAGGATATTCAAAACCACCACAATCACCCAATTCATCAGCATGATCTGCTCAGGCTCCTCAGAACAGTGTGTGAAGTTACATGGATTTTTACTTTACTGAGCAACAAAGTCCTTCCTGCTCTCTCAGTGAGTTCACACCCGGAAAGGATAATTAAAAGATAGCAGTGAAAGAACTTCACAGAACGTCTGGAAGGTAATATGATATGGTATGATATGGAAGGATTTAAGGAATGACTCTGTATAATTTTTAAGAGTCATTTTGATGTTGTATCTAGAAGATACATGTATTGGACCATAGTTCTTGATGTTTTTGAGCCCATCGCCTCAATTATGTTAGGAGTTGTAATTTCTAAGAACAGATATTATTGTAAAGAGTTGTCTATGATCTTGGGTTTATAATAATGGACCATGAGTAGCAATAGCCAAATTAAACTAATTAGTTAATAGTCACAAGACTAAATGTTAAGGTGTTTTAGTTTGTCAGGCTCGTACAAATAAGTAAAACAATGGAAAGGCCCAAATACTTGATAGGTAGCAATTGTTTGGCTGCTGATGTTATGACTTTTTAGGCTATAGGAATTAGAATTGCAATTAGAACATTTAGTATAACTGGGAGCAGTTAGAATAATCTAAATAAATAGACAGTCAATCCCCCTTCTCTGTCTAAATGCAGACTCAAATGACTAAATGACAAGGAAGAAATCTATTTATTCATTTATGTATTTATTTATATATTGTTGTTTTGTGTGTTGTGGTGAGGTAGCAAAAATCAGCACCTGTAAAAAAAAATCTCATTTTCATTGTTAAATATCTTATTTCTCTGTCATTTAGGCTTTCTATACTTCTATGATATTTAACAAACCTCACCATTTCTCTATCCACAAATTTTATACAGAAAACTCCCACAATTTGAGAGTTCCAAGAACAAATTGAGAAGTAATAAAAAGCCAATTAAGTTGCTGCCTATGTGTAGGCAGGAGTAATGCCCCCTTAAAAGAATGCCTCTCAGTGAAGTTTATCAAAGCTAGCTGCTGCACTTTGACATGAAGGTTTGGGTATAGCACATGTCAGTCTGGCCACTCCATCACAGAAATAACTTCCAAATGTGCAGCAGATGGTAATCAAATTTGACTTGAGGCTTTTGAAGATATATGTTCAGATTAGCCAGACGTGGACTGCACAATTCAGAAATTAAGGAATGTCGAGTCCACAATAGGAATGTGACAATAATTTGGGGTATCAAGATCAGGTGGTGACATGAGCCATTGCCAGAACAGCATGGGATGTGACAAGACGTGAGATGGGGTGATAGAAGGTGTTGGCAAAGTCATGTATGAATGACACTTCCTAACTTCTCTAGCAACCCTGTGGTAGATTAACATAAATCTAAAATAGCATAACATCTGAACCAGTACTTGTGACAACTCCCAAACATTCACATCCACAAAGGACATTTGCAGCTTATGAGTGAGTGTGCTCTGTGGAGGAGATTTGTAGAACCTCACCCACACTCCATATGCCTGCCGAAACGTCCTCTTTGCGATCCGGATGTGAATTAATGACAGGCGTCAATCATTGCTTTCTTACAGAGCTCTGACAATGACGGCTCACTGGTAGTTAGTTTATCAAAACAATCGATTTTCCTGTAACCAGTATCCTACAGCATTCAGAAGAAACCACAAAGTGGAACATTGCAGGTGAAAATAAGGCAAGACCCTTCATAATCACATTCATTGTCTCCAACTGATGATATTTCAACTTTGGAATCATGAAACCAAAGTGTCATTGCGTTTAATTAGAGTGGATCTACAGCAAAATCAACCAGAAAATGTTTGACAATTTGCTTTGCTTTCATTCTTTGAAATATGAGACTTTCGAAAATTTTAGTCTTTTGCTGTCATAAAACCTCTTACCCCCAGTTGGCTGATAAATTGGAAAATAATTCTAGACTTTTATTTGAGACTTACCAACTATTTTGTAGTCATAAACTCATTTAATCTTTATCCCGATTTTATGAATAAAGTATCAGTGCTTTTATCTTTATTTTATTGTCAGGGACAAATAATCATACTGAGGTCTGAGATTACACAGCTAGTAATGATATGGCTTAGGTCAACCAGGTCAAAATGGCTGCCTGATCCATATCTTAAAACTACTGTGAGTTGCTGAATCATCCTTCTACACAATTTATCATACTTCAACTGCCTTGAGAGCACTGGGTTCAATGTCCTGAGAATAACACTCTTCACTATTGTGTAAGGATTTACTGAACTCATAAGAATGCACTAAAGGTATCTACAGAATTGTACAAAGCTGTGTACTGAGCTTTCTCATGTCCAGTGTCTTCACAAAATCTTGAGAAGTTTTAAGGACATCACTTCCCTTTTCTGAACTTTAAACATTTTTTTTTTTGTTCTTGTTTTGTAAAGTGAAGGCACCAAGAATACCATTTCTGTGGACAAGTAGAATTATAATACTTGTATGAGTATAGGCTTCAAATTAAAGCAAATTATAATATTGTTGTATGTTTCTGCTTAAAATCAACAGGTATCATCCGCTTCATTTAGTTTCTATGTGAATGCTTTTGCTTTGTATGATATCATCATTGATGGATAACCATTTCTTATCTTATTATGTTGTGATAAAGTACATTCTCTAGACTGGATAATCTATTATGGAAGGAGGTTTTGCATTTTCTACAAATTTAAACTATCCTGATAGAAGAAATGTACCATGATTACCCTGTTTGCCCTTATGATTGGCAACCAACTCTCATACAGGTAAGAGAGGCTTTTGTGACCTTTGAGCCTTACAAAGTATGCTAGCTTCCTACAGATTCATGAAATAACTATGTCAAATTTGAATAAGTTTGGCCAGATGAGAAGACATCCCCAGTAAAAGGAACTCAGTGAGTTGTGCTTGTTGTAAGCCACTGTTTGGATTGGTTTATTACATAAAAGAAACTAACTGACAAACTCTAATGTAAAGATATTCTGAAGGTTGTGGTGATTTAATATACATCGTGTGTATCTTTTAATATACATCTTGTGTATCTTTTGATATACAGACATGTGTGTCTTTTAAGGTACATCCAAAAGTGTGAGGTCTCTATATTGGCTTTAACACTTAGAACTGACATAAATTTTCTTGTCTTTCTTTTACTTGAATAAACATAAAGTCAGTGATTGTTTTTTAAAAGCCATACCTTCTACAATCTTCTGTGGTACAGTGTTCTTCTGTAACACAAATAAGCTTTGTGTAGTTACATATTTTCATAAAGAGATCCTTTGAAATTTTTCTTGTAATTATGATTTTTAAATAGAGACCTTAGTGCTAGCCCTTCTGTGTGGGTGAAAACTGTGGGGAGCTGACAGAAGGCGGTTATCATCCTTGCAGCCATCTTGAGCCATATACCCTGACAAGAAATTTGATTACAATAGCCTACAACAGCTGAGCACACTCTGATAACATCTTCCTCTAGATATCCAGGAATTTCCCTTGGGTGTGTGAGACTTAAAAGTGTGATTTAGAGCTGAGACTTAAGGGCGTGACTTAGAGTTCAGATTTAGAGATAAGACCTAAGGGTGTGACTTAAGGGTGTGACTTAGAAGTGAGACATATAAAAGGTGAGAGGCAGACAAAAGAGTTCAGTACAACTTGGAGTTAGTTATCAGACATTAGGTGTTAGGCACTTGGCACTTGGAGGAAGAACTTGGAATTAGACAGTACAACTTGGAGTAGTTATTAGTCATTACGTGGAAGACAGTTGGACTAGAGAACTCAGAAGAAAGCAACAGGTTATTAGACATTAGACATTAGGCACTTAGCACTTGGAAGAAGTAACTTGGAACTTGGAGGCACTAGGGACTAAGAACTAGGGACTAGGAACTCAAGACTTGGGACTTGGACTAGGAAGAGAGACTAAAGAATAAACTAGATTGAATCACAGTCTGTCTGGTCTCTATTCTTCAAGTCCATCCTCACTCTCTCTCTTGCTGAACCCCGACCCATGGACCAGAGCAGCTTGGGGCAGTACGAGTTCTAACAACTTAGCCCCCAAGGCTTTTGGCAGTGTGGGTTCAAACATTGACACAATGGTCTAAGACATTTTGGCCCCCAAGTGTGGGGCAGCTTGGGCCATGGCAGAAAATATTTATTAATAAGTGTGTTTCATATTGCTTTCTTCCAGATTCTAGTCTTTACTCAGTATAATTGAGGTCGCATGAAAAACAACATCCAGGTATGTGTGTTGTTACCTAATTGTTGTCAGATTTTCTGCACCCAGATGGTATCAGTCAATTTCCTTGTATTCCATATGTCACAGCCTCCCAGGGCAATGAGTCAGGAATGAAGTTAATTTTGTTGAAGTTAATTTTGGACAGAACCTTAATACATGATTTTGCCCTCCTTTGAAAGGAATAGCTTATGATGCATTAGCTTTAAGACTGTAGTGGACAAAAGAGGAATAATCAGGCCTAGAGAAATCATACCTAAAATAATTACATTAAAATTAAATTGATGAATGAATGGTGTTCTTCAAATACTGACAGCACTAACTCTGATGGCTTCTTTACACACTGCTGGTTTCTTCAAAGTGGACATTTGGTCCACATTACAGTTTGATGCATATGCTCAGATGCATTGGAAATTCTATCTGTTCTGCATTATACTTTCAATGAAGGAAGGTCTCAGCCAGCATTTGAAATTCTGGCAAGTACTTAGATGAACATTGGACTATAGGATAAACTAGAAGAAGTGACAGGAAGTCTATAAATACTTGGATGCTCAATGAATAAGAGAGCATGGTAGGTCAGAAAGACATTCCTAGAGTAAGAAAAATTTTCCAACAATAGTTGTCATGAGGTTGGTGTTGATCAATACTGAAGGAAGAGGTTAATAGAAGAGAAAAGATTGAATAGTAATAGTATCTCAGCCACATTTAAGAAATTGGATAGCTTAGGACAAAACAAAATTACCAGTGATTCTAGTAGGCTTAACAGAGAAGCATCACTAAGGCAGAAGAGAGTGAAGGATGAGGGATGAATAAAATCTAGGGATAGTGTATGAGCAATAACACACAGGGAAGGAACAAGTGTTAGTTAAATATGATTTGGCCCTAGTTGTGTTTAGAGTCCAAATGTTTTTTTACTTTTAGTTAACAATATAATGGCCTTCATTTATTTTTCTCTCTTATTTTGGACATGTCAGTTTGCTTGCAGTCATGATTATACATAATTCCTTCATGTCATAATGCTTTGGTGGCATAAGTTAATAAATAAAATTGAATATGTAAAAAAACAAACTGTTGAAACGTTTTATAAAACAAAAATCTCAACAATGTATTTGTGTGTTTATTGAGCATCCAAAGCAAAGAGCTAGGTCAGATGGCTTTTGAAAAGAGAGGAGAAGGAAGAAGAGGATGATGAGGAAGAGGAGGAGGAAGAGGAGGAGGTGGAAAATGGACAATGCAGAGGGACCATGACAAGAACCAATCTACTCGGATTACCCCTGCTGTAGCCCTGAGCAGTGCTCTGAGAAGTTAAGGAGACAGTCAGAAACAGTCTGTGCCCACTGTGGGTATTCACTTACTCAGTAACAGTTTTGTTGATGTTCCTGGATCTCAGAAAGTCATCCTTCAAAGAATTAAACTCTCTTATGTTGCTCTAGGCATCTTTTATTTCATTAGTCTGTTTTCTCATTTTGATGCTTCACATTTGGCGGCTAAAAATTCCAGTCTGTGAAAATAATAATGAACACAGAGATTGGAAAGCAATCCTGATGTGATTCTGGTTT
Organism: Rhabdomys pumilio; assembly: GCA_030674055.1. Classification (NCBI taxonomy): domain Eukaryota; kingdom Metazoa; phylum Chordata; class Mammalia; order Rodentia; family Muridae; genus Rhabdomys; species Rhabdomys pumilio. The sequence goes on from JANHMN010000017.1 coordinate 45,062,063, forward strand.
GTGTTTCTGATGCTATATTTAAAGTTGTTTCTTTTTGGTTGCAAACTCACATATAAGGAAACGGTATATAATTAAGTTTATATTGATCACTGATTTATTAATTAGTTTTGTCAGCATGGTTTTTCAGTTGGCTATATTACTTCCATTTGAAAGTAAAGTATGCCATTCATAGATGACTACCTTGATGACAGCACACAATAGGAGATTGGAAATGAGATGCTTGGTGAATGACATGAACAGATATGTTAATGTGGACAAGTGAAATCTCAGGAGACCTCAACTCTATTCAAGGAATTACAGGCAACTTAAGAATACTGATTGTAGGATGAATAGTCTTCCATGGGGAAAAATACACCAATTAGTTATCCAATACTGAATGGTCAGCCCTGTAAACCTATATACAAGTAACATTATACAGACTAAGCTAGTCATATTTACGATACATTATACAAACTAAGCAAGTCATATTTACTATGTACTGTTGTTGATATATACACATATTGGCAATCAATGACAAAAGATGCCATGACTTTGAAAGAGAGCAATAAGGGGTGTGTGGGAGGGTTCAAAGAAGAAAATGAGGGAGTTTGTTTTTTATAATTATACAATAATCTCAAGAAGTAAAAGGCCAAACCTAATACTAAGTAGAAGGATTAGTGCAGCTTGTAATCATGGCACTCCTGGGGCCGACAGGCAGTTTCCAGGACCCACTGGCCAGGAAGCCTAGATTACTATGCAGGGCCAAGTTAAACAAAGACCTTGTGTTAAAATAATAAATTCATTCTTACAATATTTTTACAATAATTTTCAACAATGGATGTTGCAAAAAATCTATTCTTTACAAATCTACTTTTAGGAGGTCTGAAGAATATAAGGTGATGTTGTCCTGTAGACTCCACATGCACACACACACACATACACAGAGGGAGAGAGAGAAAGAGAGAGACAGAGACAGAGACAGAGACAGAGAGACAGATACAGAGGGAAAGAGAAAGATATGAATGCCTGCACACACAGGTTTATCCACATACTTGAATTTCCATACAAACAGGCAAATACACATAAACACAAAAAATGAGAAGAAATAAAATAAAATAGTATCTCCTTGAGGACACATAAAGCTAAATAGAGATTAATTGTAAAATTTTGGAGGGCATGCAACAGGGAGAATCTAACAGAGAAATACTGTTTTTGTTTAGTATTTTATATTGAGAGGAAGCTATAATTGGACAATTTTATATTAAGTAAGACTTTTTTTTTTATTTTCCAAGAGTAAGGAATAAATTTGGAATATAGTAGAGATGTATCTGAGAAGTGAAGTGTTTGTAAAAAGATAAGAGATAGAGTATGTTCTGTGGGTGTGCGGAGAGGTAAGAGGAAAAGGGATGTCTCAGCAGGCCCACGCAGAGGCATCTCTTCCCCCTGAGGGGCCAGTCACACACTGGTATAGTATAGAATAGAGTTTATTGAGGGCATGGGAAGGGGAGCCAGGAGGGTAGTAGAGGCAGAGAGAGTAGAGAAGTAGAGGTGCGGAGAAGTAGAGGCCGGCCATGACCACGTGGAGAGAGGGGGAAAGGAACGGGGAGGGGAGAGGGGACAGAGTGGAGCTAGAGTCAAGAGACCAAGAGAGAAAGAGATTAAGAGATTAAGAGTGGGAGGAGGGGCAAGCAGCCCCTTTTATAGTGGACCAGGCCTACCTGGCTGTTGCCAGATAACTATGGGGAGGAGCATACCTGGCTGTTGCCAGGTAACTGTGGAGGTGGAGTTTAGACAGAGTACTAACAAGAAGGCTTTGTGATTTTAACAAGTCTGTATAAATTAACTGAAAGGCAATTATATATAAAGTATACATTGAGGAGCCATGACTTACATGTCTTTGCCAAGAAGGGTTTCAAATAAGAGCAATGCCTTTCCAGCTGTGTAAGTAAGGGAGGATGGTCTTTTCGGGCATAGGTGGGAGAGTAAGTCCTTGGTCCTGTGAAGGCTGGATACTCCCATGTGGGGGAATTAGAGGGCAGGAAAGTAGGAGTGGGTGGGTGAGTGGGGGCACATCCTCATAGAATCAGGAAGGGGGGTGGGATAGGGGGATTCTGGGTTGGACTGCAAATGGAAAACGGGGATAACATCTGAAATGTAAATAAAATATCCAATAAAAAAGTTAATTTTAAAAAGAAGAAAAGTTTTGAGAACTCAACACAATCACATATGTTGTTCTAGAATTACATTTGAGAAATAACTGTTAATATATTCCTATATATGAGACTGAGTTATTTATTACTATGTATAACTCTGTAGTCAAGTCTCACAAACATGATGGTGTATAAAAGAAAATGGACTCTATAAATATTAGTTAATATATGAGTCTGGATAGAATTAAGTAGTAACAAGACTAGCTTGTAACAATAAAAGCAAAATATTGCTTATTTTTTTTATTCTTTCAAGGGGAACAATAGGTAGAGACTGTATTGTTGGTAATGACTTAATTTGAGTCTGGGAGCTAATTTTATCTAAATCTATATATAGTTTTGTTTTTTGTAAACATTTTCCTTCCTTCATGTCTCTTTCCTTTTCTTTCACTATTTGTGCCCCACAACATGCAATTCGATAGCATTATAACAGCTGGAGATATTCTTTAAAGCACAATTATTTCTAATGCCATTGTGGATTATTAATCTGCATACATATGAAAATAGTAGCATATACAACCTGATGGGCTATTTGTAAAAATAAAAATAGATTTTCAGGTAAACTTAAAATCATTGTCTGGTTATAGTACATATTATTATAATGCCAATCTAAAATAACTCTCAGGTAAAACAAAGGTAGGCCAACTTGAATATTGTGTTGAATATATGTGGCAGGAAAGGTAGCAGGGAACATGTAGGAAAAAGGTTTAATTGACAGACTACTCCGTGCCTCCAAAATTATTCTAATGTCATTCAGTTTTTATTCAGGGTGAAGATTTGGGTCAGTTGCTCATTAATCCAATCTGGCTTTCAAATCTCAGCTACTATTATTAACTCTTTTGTCCAAATGTTATTCAAATGAGTCTCTCTATTAAAATAAGTGAATTGATGCAAACAAAACATATTGTTACTCCCTCTCCCCCCTCCCGGTTTGGCAACATGCTAGTGATAGATCTGGCATTCTTGGTGTCAAGAGCTCCATTGGCATCTGTTACAACAGAGCCAGGATAAATGGAGTGAAATGCAAACAAATGGAGAAGGGACAAGAAAGAGATACAGAATATTTGAAATGTTCTTCTGATTCTTTGTTCCTGAACATACTCCTGCCTTTTCACAAACCTCTCTAGTCTTTGGGAGTACATTCTGTAAGCCTTTCTTTTTTCTGCAGCAATATGGACGGGTAAACACTGCACAGACACGCTCAGGGCAGATAGGCTAAAGGTCTTCAAATGTATAAGCAAGAGTCTGATGAACTTCAGTCTTGTGACTGTCTTACTTTCATACCTCTTTTCCTTTATGTAGGTGGGTGGGTGAGTGGCTGTGTGTGAGTGTGTGTGTGTGCATGTGCATGTATGTGTCTTCACCCACATATCTTAAGACCTTAATTGGTGCCTGACTGAGCATTAAAAAGGACTCACCAATCTACATCATCGCTCCTCATTATTAGTGCTCAGCAATGCTGAACCCCAGTCTAAAAAAGATTACTTCATGAATCTGCACTATCAAGAAATCTGACCATATCAGATAATTCACAATACTAGGAGAGACTGATGGGAATAAGTAGGCACTGGAGTGGGATTCAATTCCTTACCCCAGCTTCAGAATCTATTCCCATCTCTTGACTTCAGTTATCCTATCAGGATAAGGAGTGATAAAAATCTGACTTACTCAAAGAGCTTAATAAAATTTAAATGAATTAAAATTTGTATCCAGTAAAATAATGTCTGGCACACGGAGGGCAGAATTTGATATTTACTTCATTCTTATTTATTAATAACTTCATGGAGAAAGTTTTTAAAGAATAAATTTTGAAGATGTCAATAATCTATGTCAAATGAGAAATTTTCTGAATGAGAGATCACCAGACATCTTAGGAAACAGTCAGAAGGCAATTGTAAGCAAATACTTTAGGAGCTCTCAACCTGAGCTCCTCATAAGGCACAGCTACCATGTAAGATAATTGTAGCCAAGCATAATCAATTATTCTGATTATAGAAAGACAGTTAACAAAAGTAAAGTGTTGAGTGTGTGCTTTCAGGTCATGCAGCACCAGAGACTGGAAACAGGCCCTTACACAGTCAGCAAGCTTCTGCCGGCCAGCCAATTTCCATTGCTCGTTATCATGGATCTCATTAGGATTCTGCATCAACCTGCTGGCAGTATGTCTTTCTACCTCTGAGAAACCACAAGGTTTAGATCCTAAGGACACTCCAACCATGGAATAATCAATAGCAACCTCTCTTTTAGATTTGATTCCCTTGCATTCAGCTTAGCCACTCAGTTGGAGTTCACACCTTAACTCATAGATAAATAGAACACTAGGCTGGGGGGGGGGGGAAGCAGTCTTTCAGAATTAACTCACAAAAAACCAAAACAACAACAACAACAAAACAAAACAACAACAACAAAAATATCTTCCTCTATAGTCATCACATAGTCCATAGAAATTTTAATACATTTTAGCTCAGTTGTACATGAAACTCTTTCTGGTCTCTGAATGTGACATGTCTCAGAAAATCATCTTTTTTCTAAACTTCTGTGGTTTTTATAATTCATCTATTTGTGGGTTTATTTTTAGTAAACATGGAAATCCACAGTTTTCTTCACAGTGATTGATATTGGGAGATATGAATGTGCTCTAAAAGAGTACACTATTTATATATCTACTATAATTATAATTCTAGGTAAGCTCGTAGAGACAGTATTTATCGACTTATGTCGAGATTATCCCATATAATGAATTAACCCATACAGTCTTCAGAACCAAGATAATGTCAAAACCAATGACACTAACAGTAATGTGTGGCATCTACTAAGCACTGGAGTCCCACATTCATTCTTCAGCTCTAAGGGAAGCAGAAAACAGACACACTGAAATATTCAGAACCTTTCCAAGTTTCTCATAGCAAACGGGTGATGTATGCAAGATAAACACCCAACTAACTACTCTAAGTCTTATGCGCTATGCACCTCACTTTACAGTGTCCGAATGGTGAATGCTTTGTCTCAGGTAAACATTGCGCCTCCCTCAAGGCATTGCTTCTAAGTTTTATGTCCATATAAAATAAGTGGAGAATGTTAAAATGTTTGAACGATAAATGCTGCTGAATGTTCTGTAATTACGTAGTACGACAAACAGATTCTCTTTCTTTAAGGAGCTTGCCGGGCAGTGGTAGCACATGCCTTCAATCCCAGCATTTGGGAGGCAGAAGCAGGTGGATCTCTGTGAATTTGAGGCCAGCCTGGTCTACAGAATGAGTTCCAGGACAGCAAAAGCTACACACAGAGAAACCTTGTTTGGGAAAAAAAAGGGGATATTTTGGTCTACTATTATTTCCGGTACCTTGTTTGTTTACCAAGCTTGAGGAAAATTGTGTTAAGTTGATCTTTAGCAAGCCAGTCATCAGTGTCTGTGTTCCTCACCACTTACCATATTTAAACCATGAGGAGTGTCATTCTTCTCTCACAGTGGATAACTCAGGGTCTTTCCCTAAAACCAATTTATATATTCTTTAATTAGAAAAAAATATTCATGCAGCTTCATTGCACAAAGGCAGAATCTCAGCCCTTCTGCACGCAATGTGCATAGTCTCCACCTACCACAAGAGGGCGGTAGTCATATTTTCAGCGTAGGGTTAATTCCAGTCAGAACCACTAGCTCCAAAAATTGCAAAGGCCAAAGACCATTGTCGATTCTGAATGGAAAATATAAAACCTACTAAAATGACACAAAAAAAACAGATAGCTTTATGTGCACATAACACACAGCCTTCTTCAAGAGTTTCTTATATACTTAAGAAACCATCTGTATATATAACAAATCTAAGTTGTGCGGACAGTAGATTGATAATATGAAAGAAAAAAGCAGTAATTAAACAATTAGCGTTAGATATTCATAGAATGTTTAGAAAGTTTGCTCTTTTCATTTCGATTTACTAAATGTCTCACGGTTTACACTGACGTGTAACTGACGTGTACTTCATGGATGAAAGGACTGAGAATTGAAGACGTTGAAGAACAATGTCTGCTTTGGACAGTGATGCTTCTTAACTTGTGCTGCCTTCAAGTCTATGGTACAAGCATTTTCCTTTTGCGTTTTGGTTTTCTAAGAGTGGGTTTCTCACTGTGGCCCAGCCTGGCCCGAAACTCACTATGTAACTCAGGCTGGCCTTGAACTAGTGGCAATCATTCTGCCTTGCCTTAGCCTCCCGAATACTGAGATTCTACATGTGTCAATATGCTCAGCTAAACAAAACAAAACAAAACAAAACAAAACAAAAAACAAAAAATAAACAAAACAAAAAAAACCCATTGGTTTTATTTCTAAAAAAAAGTTAGAATGAAAATGATAAAACTTGACAATTTCCATCAACTTGAAGTTTTAAGTAATTGGTCTCTTCCCTGAAACTTTCCATCACTCTTAATGTGGTTTGGTGATTTTTTTTTTATTGCTGTTCCCAGAGTTAACTGGCTGAATAGATCAAACATGTATGTGTGTGTTTTTAATTTCACTAAAAAGAAAAAAATAATAACTTGGTTCTGAGCCTCAGATCTTGTTTGCCAAGTTTCTACAAGGAAAGCATTTTTATGGCCAAGTTATCAAAGCCTGAAAATAGGACTTTATAATAGAAATGCTGATACGACCGTAACTATGGTATTGCATTTGTATCAGGAGAAGAAAATTGGTTTAGATAATGTACCCTTCCGGAATGAACGCCATTGTAAATGATTGCACAGCTCCATAAATCTAAGCTAACTCAGTAATTCAAAATTACTAAGATTTAAGTTTAGTACCAATAAGCAATAAACTTATGGCTACTGCTATAATAACTGTTGGTCTCTCTACCCTTCTTCCACAGCAGGTGGTCTGCGCCATGCTGGTAGCAAACTGAAAGAAAGCAGGCAACACTTGCAAACTAATTCTGAAAGTTGATAGAAGATTCCAGAGCCATTTCCACAATTGAAATAGTGTTGTAAGGCTGTCTCCCATGTTTCTTTGTAAATTAAATGTTCTGAGACTTGACCTTTCTGACAAAGGAGAAAGGGCAAATAGCTTCGCTCTAATTTCACATTTCAAGGATGGGCCCCTTGGGTCTTAGAATTTTCTTGAGCAGATTGTTGTCAGTTTATAAGTCATTATTATCAAACTACCTCTATTAAGAAAAAATATCATTCATTTGTTGTTGAAAGAAGTTCATCAAGTCCAAAATCTTAGATAATATTTCAGTCCATTTGTGCTTGACACTGACTGGTTAATCAATTTTGAAATTATACTCCTTTCTTCCTAATACTTAAAGTTCATACCATTCATTCAATCTATGTATTTAGTGGATCACACTGACGTGTCCAGTTGTCAGATGTAAGAGACATTAGTGAACATTTCTTTCCTCAGTTTACAAGGAATTGTCTATGCAGTAACTGAGTTTTGCATGCTTCAGAGTTAGAATTTTTCTTGAATATTAGTAAATATTGTTCTGAATAATTTGTAAATTCATTTACAGTTTTAATTGACATCTACAGCTCAGGTGAATTAGTTTCTCCTACAATAATTGTATAATTTGAATCTCAAAATTCTTTTGGTTATTATCTTTTTTTTCTAAACTTACTCAGAAGAATACTTTAGGTACAGTACTCTCTGAATATATTTCTTTCCATCGTGTATTTTAAAGACAAATGAGGTACTCTGAAAATAAAAAGTGATATTAAAGGTAATAGATAGAAGATGGTTGGTTAATCTGAACTCTGACATTAAATGTTTTGCTAACGGCTCTTTACTATGAACCTGTTAGAACCTAGAGACAGTGGGGAGATGAAAACTAAGCCAAGAAATTTTCTGCATCAGATTGGTCTGTGGCCATGACTGTGAAAGATTTCTTGATTGACAATTGAGGTTGAAGGTCCCAGCCCAATTGAATGGTACTATCTCTAGGCCGGTGCCTTCAGCTACAAAAGAAACCAGTGAGCAAGTTACTAACAAGTATTCTTCATGTTTCTACTTCATCTCCTGCTTGAATTTCTGCCATGACATCCACAATGATGAATCATGACTTGAAAGTGGAAGCCAAAGGAAAACTTTCACCCACCAAGATGTTTCTCCCTAATGGTAGTTTTGGGGGGTAGGGAAGGAAGTATAGATCATACTTATTTGTATTTGGCTTACAGGTATAGGTCATAGTCCATCACTGAGGGACATCAAGGAAGGAACTCAAGCAGGGCAGGAACGTCAAGGAAGGAAGTCAAGCAGGGCAGGATTCTGGAGCCAGGAGCTAATATAGAGACCACGGAGGGGTGCTGTTTACTGGCTTGGTCCCTAATGGCTTACACAGAGAGCTTTTTTTTTTTTTTTTTTCAAAAAAAAAAAATAGAAAGTACCAGAGACTTGAGAAGTGAGTGACTCTCAGGACTCAAAGGAAGGAACCATAGATGAAATGTCCAACAGTGGGGAGAGGGAACTCATAGAGGGAACTCATAGAGAGGGGTTTACCTTTAGTAGAAAGTCAGGACATTAAGTAGAGGAATGGAGTTGCCATGGCACAGTCAAAAATTATGACCCAGAATTATTCCTGTCTAAAAGAACTGCAGGGACAAAAGTGGAGAAGAGACTGAGAGAAAGGGGGTCCAGAAACTGACCAAACTTGGGATCCAGCTCAAGGGAGGGCTCAAAGGCCTGTCATTGTTACTGATGCTATGGTGTGCTTACAGACAGGAACCTAGCATGGTTATCCTCTGAGAGGCCCAACAAGCAGCTGACTGAGACTGAGGCAGATACTTACACCCAATCATTGGGCTGAAGTTGGGGACCCCTATGGTTGAATTAGGAAAAGGCTAGAAGAAGCTGAGGAGAATGGCAACTCCATAGGAAGACCAGCAGTCCCAACTAACCTGGACCCTTGATATATCTCAGAAACTGACAAGGCAGCATACATAAGGTGGTCTGAGTCCCCCTCCTCCCACATATAAAGCAGAGGACTGCTGGGTAGTCCTCAGTGGGAGAAAACATGCCTAACCCTCATGAGACTTAGCCTCCCACAAAGTGGGGAAGTCTGAAAGGGGGTAGCCCCTTGGAGAGGGAGTGAGGAGGTCTGGTAGGGGACCGGGGGAGGGACATCCTCTTTGAGACAGAAGGAAAGAAGAATGGGATGAGGAACTGTGGGAGGAGGACAGGAGGGGTAAAAGCAGAGGACTGTAAAACAATAAAAGTAATAAGAAGAAAAAAAAGAAACAAAAAGAGAAAGAGAGGGAAGGAGGGAGGGAGGGAAGGTGGGAAAAGAAAAAATTACTTTTATTTTTTTACTTATTCATTTTACATCCTACTCACTGCCCCTTCCCAGTCACCTTTTATTACAATCTTTTCCCCATCTTCCTCTCCTCCTCTGAATGGGTGGGGGGGCTCTCTAGGTATCCCCTTCCCCACCCTGGCACTTTATTTCTATGTTGAAGCTATGTGCTTCTTCTTCCACTGAGGTCAGACAAGGCAGGCCAGCTAGTAGATCATATCCCATGTGCAGACAACAGCTTTTGGGATAACCTCAGTTCCAGTTGATACAAGATACATTGACTATGGGCCTATATGTGGATACTAACAACTTTTAGGTACTGCAGAATCTTGGAACTATGAGTATAGTTCTCATTTGTCTCTTCCTGTATTAATGAATTCAAGACTATTTTCCACTTTCTTTTCTATCAGGTTCAGTGTATCTGATTTAATGTGTGGTTTTGATACATTTGGAGTTGACATTTTCCAGATTGGTAAATATGAATCTATTTGGATTCTTCTACATGCAGCTGTCTAGAATGACAGTAAATTGAAGATGCTGACTTTTTTCCCAGCATGCATCTGTGCCTTTTTGTTGCTGTTGTCAAATATCAGGCATCCATAGATATATGGATTTATGTCTGGGACTTCAACTTGATTCCTTTAATCAAAATGTCTATTCTCATGCCAATATCATGCTGTTTTTATAACTATAGTTCCATAGTACAATTTGAGGTTGGGAATAGTAATATTTTCTTCAGTTTTTTTTCATTATTATTCAGGATCATTATAGCTATGTGGGTTATTTATGTTTCTACAAGAAAATTAAAAGTGTCCTTTCAAGATCTGTGAAGGATTCTCTTGGATACCTTATGGGGATTGCATTGAATCTGTAGATTACTTTTAGTTCAGTAGCCATTTTTACTATATTAATTCTACCGATCCATGAGTATGGAGTTCTTTCCAGCTTCTGATATCTTCTGCAATTTCTTTTCTCGAAAGAATTGAAGTTTGTATCATACAAGTTTTTCACTTGCTTGAATATAGTTGCCCCTAGATATTTTATAATATTTGCAGGTATTGTGAAAGCTTTGTTTCCTGATATCTTTCTTAGGTCATTTGTTATCTCTACATTGGAGGACTAGAAACTTTCTGAGTTAATTTGGTATCTGGCTATTTTGTTGAAAGTGTTCATGTGTTATACAAGTTTCCCACTGGAAGTTTTAGGGTCACTTTCTGTATACTATCATTTCATCTGCAAATAAAGAATCTTTGCCTTCTTCCTTTCTACTATGCAGTTCTTTGATCTCCTTCAGTTTTCTTATTGCTCTAGTGAAGGCTTAAAGTACTATATTGAATAGATATGGAGCGAGTAGACAACCTTGTCTTGTTCCTGCTTTTAGAGGAGTTGCTTGGAGGTTCTCTCCATTTAAGTTGATATTGGCTATGAGCTCCTGAAACGTGCCTTAATGATGCTGAGGCAAGTCTTTGTATTCTTAAACTTTTCATAACTTTTACCATGAAGCTGTGTTGAGATTTTGTCAAAGGCATCTTAAGCATCTAATGGGATGATCATTTGTTTTTTCTTGCATTATTTTTTATATGGTGGATGTTTTATTGATTTACGTATGTTGAGCCAACCCCGCGTTTCTGGGGTAGTTACTCATGATGGATGAACTTTTGGATGTGTGCTTAGATTCAATTTGAAAGTATTTTACTGAGAACGATTGCATCTTTGTTTGGAAGCAAACTGTTCTCCAATTCTCTTTCTTTGTTGCATCTTTATGTGGTTTAGGTATCAGAGCAACTTTGATCTCATAAAATAAATGGGCCAATGTTCCTTATATTTCTATTTTGTGGAATAATTTGAAAGGAATTGGCATTAACTCTCCTTTGAAAATATTGTAGAATTCTGTGATAAACCTGTTTATTGCTATTATTGTTTATTATTATTATTATTATTATTATTATTATTATTAGTAGTAGTAGTAGTAGTAGTAGTAGTAGTAGTAGTGTGGTAGATTTTAATTACTACTTACACTTCATTAGAGATTATAAGTATGTTTAAATTCTTATCTGATCTTAATATAACTTTGGTAGGTAAAATGTAGTGACAAAATAATTAACTTCATTTAGATTTTCCAAACTGGTAGAGTAGTGTCTTTCTTTTTTTTGAATATATTTTATTTATTTACTTTCCAATCCTTGTCCCCTTTGGTCCTCATTCTTATAGTTCCTTATGCCATTCCTTCTGTTCTTTGCCCAGAGGGGGTACTCCCTTCTGGCACCAGGCTTGCCCCTTCCCTGAGGCCTGAAGTCTCTGGAGGATTAAGCACATCTCCCACCAGGCAGCTATATATGTGCCATGGTCCTCGGACTGGCCTGTGTGTGCTCCTTATTGGTGGCTCAGTCTCTGGGAGCTCCCTAGGGTCTGGGCTTGTTGAGTCTGCTGGTGTTCCTATGGGGTCACTCTCTGTTTCATCTTATTTAATTTTTTTCCTAATTTATCCTTGCAGGTCCCTGACTTCAGTCCAATGATTAGGTGTAAGTGTCTGCCTCTGTCTCAGTTAGCTGCTGGTAGAGCATCTCAGGACAGCCGTGTGAGGCTTCCATCTGTACACACATCATAGCATCAGTAATAGTGTCAAGCCTTGATGCCTCCCTCCCACCATGAGATGGATCCAAAGTTGGGTAGTCATTGGACCTCTTTTCCTTCAGTATCTTTTTCATATTTGTCCCTGGAGTTCTTTTATTTTTTATGTTTTATTTAAACCTCTTTTTACAATCCAGATTTCATTCTTCTCCCAGTTCATGCTCTGACTGTTTTACATCCCATATCTCCCCATCCCATCTCCATGAGGATGTCCCCATGACCTCAACCCTCCAGACTCCCCAATCCCTGAGGCCTTCAGTCTCTTGAGGGTTAGGTGCATGTTCTCTGACAGAGTCCAGACCTGGCAGTGCTCTGCTATATATGTGTTGGGGGTCTCATATTAGCTGGTGTATGCTGCCTGGTTGGTGGCTCAGTATCTGAGAGATCTCAGTGGTCCAGATTAGTTGAGACTGCTGGTCCTCCTACAGGGTTGCCCTCTTCCTCAGCTGCTTCTAGCCTTTCCCTAATTCAACCACAGAGGTCAGCAGCTTCTGTCCATTGGTTGGGTTTAAATATTTGCATCTGAGTTTTTCAGCTGTTTGTTGGGTCTTTTGGAGGTAGTCATGATAGGCTCCCTAGTTGTGAGCATTCCATAGCCCCAGTAATAGATAGTGTCAGGCCTTAGGGTCTCCCCTTGAACTCTTTAGACAGGAACAATTCTGAGTCAGAAATTTTGACTGTGAGTTAGTAACCCTGTCCCTCCACTTAAGGCCCTGTCTATCTACTTGAGGTGGACTCTTTCGAGTTCCCTCTCCCTAATGTTGGGCATTTTGGCTAAGGACACCGCCAATGATTCCTGAGATTCTCTCACCTCCTGGGTCTCTTGTACTTTCTAGAGGGTCCCCCCAATCTCCTGTCTCTTAAGGCTGCTTATTTCCATTCATTCTCTTGGCCCTCTGGGCTTCTCTCCTGCCCCCATATCTGATCCTTTTCCCTTTTTCTACCTTCCCTTCCCCTCCCCTACCAAGATCCCATACTCCATCTATCTCCTGTGATTGTTCTCTTTCTCTTTCTAAGTGTGACTAAAATGTCCTCACTTGGGCCTTTCTTCTTGTTAAACTTCTTATGATTTGTTGTTGTATCACGGATATTCAGTACATCTTGGCTAATATTCACTTATCAGTGAGGACGTACCATATATGTCCTTTTGGGTCTGAGTTACCTCATTCAGAATGATACTTTGTATTCCATCTATTTGCCTGCAAACTGCATGATGTCCTTGTTTTTAATGCCTAAATAGTATCTCAAATGTATGAGAAACATTTGAAGAAATGTTCAAAGTTCTTAGTCATCAGAGAAATACAAATTAAAATGACCCTTGAGATTCCACCTCACACCAATCAGAATGACTAAGATCAAAAACATCTATAGAACAGTGCCAATTTTCACATTTCATTGACAGCAAATGAACATTTACCATGCTTGACCTGTGAACATGCCTCCAATGAATTGGTATATATGTTGTATATATGATCTAGTTAATAGGCTTTCTAGAACCTTAATTTACTCATTATACTAGAAATAGAAATGACCATACATCAAAATTATTCTGAGAACAAAATGAGCAAGGGTAAGTATTGTGGGAAACATTTTCCCTTAAGATTACGAAGATTAACTTGTGGTGTTAATAAAAGGAAAATATAATCTACACAAATGGAACACTATTTTAGTTTCAGTGATATGGTTTAGGGAAACAAAAAGGAAATTTGCTTTTACTACAATTCTTTGCTTTCTATGGTAGATTTCCATGGACCACACATGTGTGTGCAACTTCATTAGGTCAACCTTTTATCACCAAAACCCAAGAGCTGGGTAGAGTGGTAAGGTAGCTGTGTAGAGTGGCCCTAGTGACTGGGGAAACAGTTCTCAGCTAAGTATTTGTGCTTGAAAAATAAAGGCACTGTCTCCTAACTTCTGGCAGAGCTAAATTCTTTTGTCTTTTAGCCAATATAATCTATATATTTAAATGTCTAAGAAAGAAGCCTTTGAAGTCCATTCTTATATTTTCTAACACTGTGTCTGTGTTTGTAAACCAATTGCTTTAACAATTTTTTGTTTTCTATGATGTCATATTTTTCATTGTCCCCACAATGCAATAAACTTCTATCACTAATGGAACACCTACCCGTACTCAGAAGAGCAGTGAGGCATAGATTTGGATCAAAGAAAATGTGGCATTTTAATGAATAGCTCTTCTTAAGTAGCTGTGAGGTTGGGTTGAAATATTACATGCTGTCCTGGCTGAACTCTTTGTCTTTAATTAAGTGGGTGTCTGTGCTTGCTATACAGAATGTTCTTGGGTTTTTCAGCCTCAGAAGTTTCACATTACACAGTGTGAGAACAGTTTCTAATTTGGAGGTCACTGAAAATTAGCATTGCTCCAAGAGTGCCTGACCCCTCTCTCTTCTACTGCAATACTAGAAATTTCCTTCATCTTGAATTTTTTTCCTAATTGATTTCCCTTGATTGTTTTGTTGTTTGAAAATCCATGTGTGTGTGTGTGTGTGTGTGTGTGTGTGTGTGCTCTAAACTGTACCACACCTGTTGAAGATTCTACTAAAATATTATTCTTTTTTCTCATTTGCAAGTTATATGAGATTAGATGAATGCTACAGATTTCATAACCTTTAATTTTGGACTTGAATCCATACACTACGCATTTCTTTTTTGCTGTTTACTTTATTGAAAATACTCCATCTCTAACAAAAATCTGAAAATGAAACTCGCATTTATTTTTATAGTTCACATAATATTGTCCTAAGAGGCTAGTAAAGCTACTTCTTGAATTCAAGAATGATAATTTTAAGTTACAAAATTGGCAAGAGACAGATTTATATTTTAAAAGATCAAGATTTTTATAAAATAAATGATCAAATAAAAAGAAGGTCAGAGATCTGAAATCAAAAATAGGCAGGTGAATTGTCTTCAAGGTTGAAGGCAGCGTGAGCCCATCCTGACAAATAGTCTTCATGCAAAAGAGTATGGAGTCTTTGTCTTAATATTGGTTTAGAGGTTCAGTCCATTATCATCATGGCAAGAACCTTGGCAATGTCCCAGCAGACATGGTGTTGGAGACAGAGATGAGAGTTCTACATCTTGTTCCAAAGGGACACAGAAGAAGACTGTCTTTCAGGAAGCAAGCAGAAGCATCTCAAAGCCCACCTCCACAGTGACCCACTTCCTCCAAAAAGGCCACATCTACTCCAATAAAGCCATACCTCGTAATAGTGCCATACCTTTGGCCAGGCATATTTAGTCTACCACAGGCCTGATGGCCATGTGTATGTGAACACCATAAACTACACTTAAGGAGTTATTGAAATATGTTGTATCTATGCACAAAATTCTCAAAGAGTTAAGGAATGTTCTATTTTTAAAACATAGCTACACAAATATTCAAAAATAAGTAAACAAAAAGCACCAGAAAATATGGTGATGACAAATAGGTATATGTTGGTACAATTACAAAACAAGATAGTCTATGATTCAGAGTCACATTATATTTTTAAATCTGCAATGCTTGTTATTTATATGAGTTTAATTTTTCTTTTTCCTTTCTTGTTGGCCCAACCTGATGAAGCTAGAGATCAAATGACATAAATCACAAATGCTAATAAGCATCCTATCACTGAGGTATGCCACAACATTGCTTTATGTCATGAACTAGATTTTCAGAGGTCTTGGTGTATGAAATTCACTACATAGACAATTTTAATTAAGTTTTTGGTATCATATATATATATATATATATATATATATTCTGAATTATATTCTCTAATTAATTTTAGTGAACACATAAGTAAGTGATGTAAAAGAAAAGACAAATGACTCATGAGTTTACATCCCAATGGAGCTGACATTGTAAGGAACATTGAAATTATGTTAGACTTTTCAAAAGAATACTTAACCACCAATCTTCTATGTATTAACCACCAATCTTCTATGTAGTTAAAAAAGATTTATTTACTTTATATGCAAATAGATGTCTTGCCTGCATAATTGTCTGTGCACCATGAGCATGTGGTACCTGCCAAGAGTGGAAGAAGTTATCAGATCTCTTGGAACAGGAGTTATAGATGATTGTGAACCATAATTTGACTGCTCTGGATCAAACCCTAGCTAGTCCTCTACCATAATAGTCAATACTCTTAAACTCTGAGGTATGTTTTTCTTTATGTAAAGTCATAGTATTAGTAAATATTCAGTAAAAAATGCCAAGAAAGTATATGACCTTGGTTTAGTGAATATAAGTAATTAAGGATGCTTTATCCACTGTCCCTACTTCCTCCCTTTTCCAAACTAAACTGTGTTTGGATGAAAAAAAATTATTAAGTGGTAAATGTTAAAAAATAATCTGTTAGAGAAGAGAGTAGAATTATTTTACATACATGTATTCTTGAAGTAACAGTCTAAGTAGTTCAAAAGGTGTGACTATACTTATTCACTGACTAGCATTTGGTACATGCATTTTGTACAGCCATATAATCCAAGGTGGTAAGGGTTAAAATCACTTTAAATAATGAAATTACCAAATCGTGGACTGTATTGAATGTACTGGATGCCAGAGCTATGCAGTGCATGGCAGTCGAGAGAAAATGCAATGAGAACTCTTTTCTTCAGCCTACCCTTTCTTGCTTTGATTTCACAGTCCACGTCGGACTCACTAGATCATCACGGCTTTCCTTCAGAAACAACACTTGGCTTGACAGTTTCATTGGGATCCATAGTCATCACAGAGGGCTTTAAAGTGATAAATGTGAATGAACAGAAAACAGCCATGGAGGCACTTGCCTTTGATCCCAGCACTCTGGACGCAGAGGCAAGTAGATCTCTGAGTCTGGGCAAGCCTGATCTACAAAGTGAGTTCCAGGAAATCCAGAGATACACAGAAAAATCTTGTCTCAAAAAAAGTCAACTTCTGGAATATTAAAATAATTTTTGTTATCTTTAAGTTTTCAATTTATACCATATTTATGTAACTTGCTTAATTTTTTATAGAAAAAATTTAAAAGAGAATTTTGAAGATGAGATATTTGTCTAGACATCACTAGCTTTCTCTAGGCTCTATAAACTTAGCCACTATTCAACCAAGACTAGCAGTTATTTCTCCTAATAAAAGAAGAGTTTTCTTTCTTCTATATCAACAAAACAGAACTTAAGACAGAAGACCAGTACCTGCTGTTTTGTTTAATGTCACTCATAAGGGAGATTCATGCTTTCTTCTCTTTTTTTTCCTTTTTTTTTCATCTTTTGTCTTTCAACAAAAAGATAATACTAATATAATTCTCATATGAATCAACCTTAAACATCTGAGAGTCAGAACTTCTTAAGTTATTGTCACTAATGAAGAATCATTACCTTAATATGACAACACCAA
Organism: Rhabdomys pumilio; assembly: GCA_030674055.1. Lineage (NCBI taxonomy): Eukaryota > Metazoa > Chordata > Mammalia > Rodentia > Muridae > Rhabdomys > Rhabdomys pumilio. The sequence continues at coordinate 45,079,534 of JANHMN010000017.1, forward strand.
GATACTTTATATTTATTTACAGTGCCTGGACAGAGACAATATTGGATTAAGTTTTTAAGCATGGTATACTGTTAACAGCTATAATTTAATTTGACTAATCAAATGTTATCATTGTAAGACAAAAATCAATGTTATGCTGATTTAACTGATGCATAAATATGTGTATAATTTCATTGAATTTGGCATAATAGATTAGAAAACTGAGGTGAGATAATGTTAGGCTCAGAAATCATTTATCCCCAGGAGTGTAGTGTTTATAAGAGAAAATAAGTCAATTAAAAATCCTTGACATAAAAATCCTTTCAAATTTTCAAATGAATTTCAATGTGGCTTAAATTGCCATCTACTCATTTCCAGTCCAACGGTTCTGCTTTCTCTAGTTCACCAAGACATCTGCTGATATTGAGAAAAGTGCTCACCATAAAGTAAGTCAGTAGCCTTCCCCACTTAAACCATCTCCCCTAATACAGGTCACCTTTACTTCAGACAGTATTTCCCATGAACAACTGGTTAAATTTTGACAAACAATGTAACTCAAACAGTTAAAAAAAGAAAACATGTTCTTTTTTATTTTCATTAAAGTTTATATTTTAATGGAATTATCATTATTCTAAAAATGATTCTGTTATTTAGACAAATATTCACACTTTTATTTTTATAACAATGATTTTAAAAGTCAGCAATTGTATTTCCTCCTGGATTAACTCAAGACAAAAGCCGAGGTCTGACACTATTACTGAGGGCTTATGGAGCACTCACAAAAGAGACCTATCATGACTGTAATCTGAAAGACCCAACAAGGAGCTGCAAGAGTCAGATGCAGATATTTGCACCCATCCAATGGACGGAAGCTGCTGATTCCTGTGGTTGAATTAGGGAAAGGCTGGCAGAAGCTGAGGAGGAGAGTAGAAGAATCTGAGGACTGTAGAAGGATCACCAGTCTTGATTAACCTGGACCCCCAAGTCCTTTCAAACACTGAACCACCAATCAGGCAGCATATACCAGCTGAATGACGCCCCCCAACACATATACAGCACAGCACTGCTGGGTCTGAGTTCAGTAAGAGAAGATGCACCCCTAAATAGACTGGAGGCCCAGGGAGTTTAGAGGTCTTGCCGGGTAGGGCTGGGGAGTTGATGACATCCTCCTGAAGACAGAGGACATAGAGGATGTATGAGATGTGGAACAGTCAGAGGGTGAACAGGGAGGTGAATAAAATCTGGAGTCTAAATAAATACATAAATAAATAAATTAATTAAATTGAAAAAATACAATGTTTAATGCAAAATAGCCTTAGTAACTTAGTCATTCATTTAACAATTGAAAAAAATTTCAATGTGGAAAGCTAATTACATTTATATTTTTAATATTTATTTACTTTTCTGTGTATGAATTTTTCCTGCGTGCATATATATGTATGTGTAGAGTACCTATGTGTCTAATGCCTTAGGAAATTAGAAAAGAATATCAGATCACGTGGAACTGCAGTTGTAGAGATTTGTGAGCTGCAATGTGGGTGTGGGGACTGAACTCAGGTCCTCAGAAAGAGCAGGAAGAGCCTAAAGCTCTAAGCTCTCAGGCCAGCCTCATCTTTCTGGGTTAAATAATCACTCACATAATATATAAAGCTACAATATAAAGACACTTGCCTTCGTGTTCTTATTTCTGGAAATAAATTTTCCTATCTCTGAATGTAATTTCCTGCTTCACAGTGAACACCCAGCTACTTATTACCACCTCTTTCGAGATCATCAAGAACAGTATGTTTCCAAAAGTTTGAAAACGTACCCATGAAAGCAGTTCAGACTCCCATAATGTTTGACAAGACTTCAAAGTGTAGAAATAAAATCAAAGCAATAATGTGAAAGAAGACACATTCTCATCACTGTCATTTGAAGTAGAAAGCCTATGAATATTCACTTTTCCAGTCCCCACTTACCTTTTAAGCTTTAAAATGAACACATTTTATTCAAAAATTAGAATAGCATCTACTTATTTGGTAGAGGGTCAGTACAAAGTATCATATGTATCCTGAGGGCAAATGTTCTGATGATAATTTCTTTTCAAAACATAATCTCTTATAATTCATGTTTACTTCTAATGGATATGTAGCCAAGGATGGCTTTGAATTTCCGATCCTCCTCTCTCCAACACCAAAGTGCTGCAATCACAGGTAACATGCTCATTTTAAGCAGCACATCCAGAAGTCTTGTGCATACTAGGCAGTGTATCATCAACTGAGCTGCACCTCCATTCCCTTTTAGCAAAGTGTCTAGCATCCACAGTCTCTTTATGAGTGTCTCAGGCGTCAATATATGTCTAATGTGTCAATGACCATTATACACATCTAACCTCTTTAGATAACTGAATCATAGTTCATTTCAAAAGCATGATTACAATGTCTCATTAATTCAAAGCTTTGTAATTAAAATGGGCTAAGAAGGAAGTTGAATGATGAAAGTCTAATTAGGGATTTATTTTAACTAATAACACATTTTGCTTATTTCAATAGGCAGCATCAAAATCAGAAACTAGAATAGTCTCAGTACGAACTCCACCCAGAAAAGCTTTAATGTTAGTACCTATGTGCAGACAAAGCCCTTCAGAAGACTAAAGAGTACTGAATGAGAAGATGCACCATGGAGACACAGTGCTGGGACAAGAACAGATGCTTTGAAAATAAAACAAGTAGTTTTATTTTTACCTCCCTCATCTTTCTTTAGCACCAATCAACAGAGAGTGGAGGAAGATACTCTGTGTAGGTGATGAGGAAAGACATGAGCACATGAGCACTGACTACTGAACATTGCTTCTAACCCAAGTGCTGGGCCTGTGATGGTAATTCCTTCACAAAGCCAATACCCTGTCATATCACCCCTCCCCCAGACTTCAGAACATTAAAAGATTGAGCCTCCAGAGATACTCTGCCGCAAGCTCCTATCAAACAACTCGAGGCACTGAGGACACACAGAATCTGTGTCTGTGTCGACCCCACTATCATGTTTTACCAGTTAGAAATACCTCAGATATTGTCCAGCCCCCATAAAGTTACCCCCCACAGACTTATGTGATCCAGTTATCCTTGAGTTCTGAAGTATATACCATCAGAAGGTTAGACCACAGAGCCTGATTTCACTGCTATAAAGCATCAGGTGGGCCTTCTTTATAGCAATATCAGCAGAATCACTGGCCGTTTGTCCATCACTGAAACTACAAAACTGAATTACAGAATTGATGCGAGCCAGGCAGTCTCTGAGATCCAATGATACTTATCCCAGGATACACTAGCTCTTAGCTAGCCACACAGTTCTAAGATTTTGTGTAAACTCTATGGACAAGGAGACCTGCTGTCATCCTGAGCCTCCAGTCTTAGACAAGTATATGGCTCAGATATACATCAGGCCAGAATCTAGAATCTCAGACTTTAGGCCTTAATCCATATTCCAGGGAATAAAAGTTCTGAATTTGTTTGAGAAGATACAGAAGAAGTAGCTACACCTACCCCAGTAGACATTAGAAATAGACTTATATGCAGTAAATACAGCTTCAAATAGATTCATAATAATCATAATAATCATTTCAGGCTGTCAAAAACTTAAAAATCTAGGACTTTCTTTGTTGGAGCAGAAGGTAGTTCTAAGGTGCAGGCACCTAAGCCTATGGCCTAGCCTGATGAATTGAGAGACAAACTCTTCCTTGGCAACAGTTAGCTTAGGTAGACTTGATCTTCCAGGTTGTCTTTTTTCTTTTTTTCTTCATTAATTAATTAAATTATTAATTGATTAATTTTACATCCTAATGGCAGACCTGTCTCCCTCTCTCCCAGTCCAAACCTCACAACCTCCTTCTCCTCAGAGAAGGCCTCTAGGTTTTCCCTCGAACCCAGTCATTATCCTTATCAGGATAATAAGGATCTATACTCAACTTCATTTATCTACTTATCAGGATTCCTCACCTACTGGTCAAGTCACTGAGACAGCCTGTCTAAAAATTCTAACAAGAAGCCTGACCACAGACAGTAGATGGCCTGTCCAGAGGACTTAGAATGGCCTCTTTGTCAGGAGCCACCTAGGACAGGCCAAGGCTAGCAAGTGGTCTTACTGGATCTGGCCACCATCTTTGCATGGCTTACAAAGGGTGATCTCTAAGAGATGAGGTTCCAAAAGACCTCAGATCTGTTTTGCTTCTTATAGCTGACATACCTTTGCTGTCACTTTTACATAGCCTCAGAATTCCTGGACATTAGCCAACTCTATTGACCAAATTTCCTTCAGATCACCATAAAGATGAACTTTCATGAATTATCACAATTTAGATGAATTAATAATTGTATAGAATTCTTGATTTGATTCAAATAATTTTTTTTGTTTCGTTTTTTGAGACAGGGTTTCTCTGTGTAGCCCTTGCTGTCCTGGAACTCATTCTGTAGACCAGGCTGGCCTCGAACTCAGAAATCTGCCTGCCTCTGCCTCCCAAGTGCTGGGATTAAAGGTGTGCACCACCCCAGCCTGATTCAAATAATTTTAAAACAAATGTTTTAAAAAAATGGTTTTAATCATCTTGCTTCAAAAGATGTAATAAAGTTAGAATCAAGAATAGAATATGTTTTTTTTTTTAGCTTGTTTATATAGTGGATTACTTTGATGGATTTCCATATATTAAACCATCCCTGAATCCCAGGGATGAAGCCTACTTGATCATGGTGAATGATTGTTTTGATGTGTTCTTGGATTCTGTTTGAGAGAATTTTATTGAGTATTTTTGCAACAATTTTCATAAGGGAAATTGGTCTGAAGTTCTCTTTTGTTGTTGGGTCTTCGTGTGATTTAAGTATCAGAGTAACCGTGGTTTCATAGAACAAATGTTGGGTCTTTGTGTGATTTAGGTATCAGAATAACTACAGCTTAATAGAGTGAATTAGGTAGTGTTCTTTCTGTTTCTATTTTGTGGAATAGTTTGAAAAGTATTGATATTAGATCTTCTTCGAAGGTCTGATAGAATTCTGCACTTTAACCATCTGGTCTGGGTTTTTTTGTTTGTTTGTTTGTTTTTCTTTTGGTTGGGAGTCTTTTAATGACTGCTTCTATTTCTTTAGGGGTTATGTGACTGTTTAGATGGCTTATCTGATCCTGATTTAATTTTGGCATCTGATATCTGTCTAGAAAATGATCCATTTTATCTTGATTTTCCAGTTTTGTTGAGTACATGCTTTTGTAGTAGGATTGGTGATTTTTTTTTTAATTTCCCCAGTTTCTGTTGTTATGTATCCTTTTTCATTTCTGAGTTTGTTAATTTGGATTCTGTCTTTGTGCACTCTGGTTAGTCTGGCTAAGGGTTTATCTATCTTGTTGCTTTTTCTCAAAGAACCAGCTCTTGATTTTGTTGATTTTTTGTTTCTACTTGGTTTATTTCAGCCCCTAGTTTATTTCCCCCTCTCTACTCCTTTTGAGAGTATTTGCTTCTTTTTTTTTCTAGCACTTTCAGATGTCACAGATACCAGGGAAGCAAGAGGCTTTCAGGACCCAACAGGAAAGCCATTAGCTGAAATACTCAACACAGGGGAGATAGAACCTGCAGAGATCATATCTAGTGGTTAGGTACTGCTTCTGGTTGAGGGATGGGGCCAACCACTCATCTCAAAAAATATTAATCCAGAATTGCTCCTGTCAAAAGGAAATGCAGGGACAAAGAGTGGAGCAGAGACTGAAGGAAAGGCCATCCAGAGACGGCCCCACCCTAGGGATCCATCCCATCTCCACACACTAAACTCAAACACTATTGTTGATGCCAAAAAGCCTTTGCTGACAGCAGCTTGATATAGGTGTCCTGTGAGAGTCTATGTCAGAGCCTGACTAATACAGATGTGGATGCCCACAGTCAAACATTAGACTGAGCACTGGGACTCCAATAGAGAAGTTAGTGAGAGGACTGAAGGAGCTGAAGGGATTTGCAACCCCATAGGAAGAACAACATACCAACTTCACTTCCCAGGGTTCCCAGGGACTAAAGCACCAACCAAAGAGTACACATGGAGGGAACCATGAAGACTATTGGTCAGGATGGGCTCACGCTTCCTTCAGCCTTGAAGAAAATTCACCTGCCTGTTTTTGATTCCAGATCTCTGACCTTCTTTTTATTTGACTATGATATGTAGTAGAAGGTTACCCTATCTGGCATCAATGGGACTGTGGCCTCTTGTCCTGTGGAGGCTCGATGCCCCAGCATAGGTGTATGCAATGGCAAGGGCAGTGAGGCTAGAGTGTGTGTGTGTGGGGGGGTGGGGAAACATTCTCATAGAAGCGGGAGGTAGGGTGAATGGGATAGGGAGTTTGAGGAGGAGAAATTGAGAAGGCAGAAAACATTTGAAATGCAAATAAATAAAATAGGCAATAAAAAAAAGAATAGAATGTGCCACTTTTTGTAATAGTAAGTAGAGGCTCAATAATAAGAAATATAGTGGACTTTCATAAATTACAATAAAAGGACTTATAGACTTGGCACAAATTTTTGTTAAAAAAAAACATTAACATCCAAGGATAAAGTCACCCCTTTCCATTCCTTTCTGGTCCAAAAAGAATTAGTGAGATCTGAGTGTCTCATCTGGCCAGCAAGGGTTCCTAGATGACTTGCCATGGAAAGGAGCTTTATGAATAAATCCTTGGATTTGTTAATTTGCCAGAATTTAGCATTTACATAAGTACAAATAATAAGAGAGAGTTACAATGTAAGAGATCAATGTTTATTTAAGCATAGTTAAGTTTTAAGCACTTTTGAAGCACAGAACGCTAAGAAAATTTCAGTCTCCATCATTTCATAAAGCACAGAGATTTATAAAGTAAAGATAAAGCACAGTGAGTTACGAAGTAAAAATAAAGCAGAGAAAGTTGAAGAGAAAGTTCAGTGGTTTTCATCCACAGAGTAAGCAAGAGATGGTTAAGTCTCTAGAAGCCATCAGCTTCAAGCCACAAGTATAATCAGAGAGAAGTACAAGGCCAGAGATCATCCAATCATCCAAAGTGAACTACGTGTCACTTCAGTTCCAACCCACAAAAGGCCCCTGGCACATCTTGGTGAAGAATTTTTCTAGACAATGCAAATTTGTAAAGGTAATAAATACCAACTTCTTCAAATAAATACAAAGTTACAAGGATCATGAATAATCGTAGAAATATTTTCCTGGTGTCCTGTGTGTCCTGTAACTAATGGAATTAAAAATCAGTTACTGAATTCTAACTGTCAATGCTCTATATGATCTCTTTACTGGGTGTTACATAGTAAAACAGATATGAACTTTTTCTGTTCAACATGGTGAATTCCCTATGCTTTTTTTTTTCCCCAGGAAGAAAATATTCTCTCTTGGAACCTGAATCCCTTCTTTGACTTTTGCTTAATTCCACAGTTGCTTTTATGATATTATAGTAAGAAACACTCATTTTACATAACATCACTGAATCTGTAAGTTCAGCAATATTTGGTTTTCCCTGTCAACTGTGGTGAAAATGTAGGATGGAAATCTCAAACCAGTCTCGTATAATCTTCATAAAACCTCAAACCAGTCCCATACAATCATTATGAGTCTGTTTTATTTTTCTATTATATTTACTATTCATATGGAACAAATAAATCATATTTGCCAGATCAATGCACTCCCTTATAGTAGTCGTAGCATTTTTGGCTCATATTTGAAGTACAGATGCTGATCTTCCACTTGAAACATGCCAAATCAGCATGAGAGGGCTGGAGGCCTTCAATCTTGGTTGAACAAGAATCTTGGAAATTATTATGTAGGTAAAATTTAAGAACCATAGTCCCAGGTTATTTTTGGTTTTTGTTTTGTTATTTTTTTGTTGTTGTTTGTATTGTTTGTTTTTGTTTGTTTGTTTGATGTTTTTAACCTGACTCTGTGATAGGAGAATTCATATCTTTCTTTTTTACAGTAGTATCAGATTCTGTAAGCTGGGTCGACTCCCAGCAGTTTCTATTACTCTATATAATATAAGCATGAAGATTGAATATGACATCACTTTCAGGTCCATAAAATGTCTGATGAAAAGTACATGATTTTGAAGTTTGAAAAGTGTAGATGTCTTTCCTACAATCAGCAGTGAATAGAGCATTCCTGGCTATGTTACATATAAATGATTGTATCTTAGAATAGAAGCAAATCACTTGGTCTCTGGGCCTCTAGTTATTTTACCTTGTAAAACACTAGAATTCAATTGATATTTCAGCTTTAACATCCTGAGAGACAACACCAAATGACAACAATAACAGCCCTATTTGAATAGTTAGCTCCAAACATATCATATAAATGAAGTCGTGTAGGTATAATTTTTAACATTCCTATTTTAACAGTCATTTTAACCAACTATTTGTTATTCAAATTGTACGGGAAAAGGTTGATTACTGTGAAGTTTCATTAAAATTAATCTAATTAGGTATTGATTTCTTCAGGAAATCTACTTGGAATATTTTTTGACCATGTTCTTTGAGAATGGAAGGAATCACCCACACGGACAAATAATTTTGGTTTTTGCAAGCTTCAGTAGTTAAAGGTGCTTTAAATAGAAGTGCTCATTGTTTCCTGACTGCAAAACAATCTAACTTTCAAAAGGAGATTCATTGCAACTTCTTGCCCAAGAAACTGTACCATGAAGCTTCATCTCATTTTCTTTATTCTGTTCTTTTGGGCCACAATATTAACAGGTAATACAGAAACATTTGTCGGGAGTACTTGCAGTAATGGAGTTGAGGAGGCATCAGTTGTTGTTTGTTAAAATTATAAAGAACTGGAAGAATGAGAATACTATTATACTGGATTTACTATGCTATTTTTGAATTGCCCCTATAACAGAAAACAGGTAATAGAAAGTAACCCGGTAAGACATAAATAAAATATAGTTTAGTGAATAAAATTGTATTGATACTTCTTACTGCTGCCTATGAGTATTATTGTGCATATAAAGGTTATAACACATGGAGGGATTGGCTTCTACTGTGTTCATACTCTAGTATATTAAAATATAAAATGATTACAAAGTTTAAAACAAAAGTAAGTATAATCATCTTATACCTTGTTGGGAAAATTTATTGTTAGGCCTTATCATCAGCAAGGCATAAATAGCTCAGTGTTAGAATATTTACTTCAGTTTCACTGTACTCTACAATAATAGACTATTAATGAAGTCCTTTTTCATTTCTTTCTCAAAATCACAAGCTAATTATGACTCTTATTGGTCTTTTGTTTGTTTGTTTTGACAGTAAGGTGCATTGTCTTTTTTTTTCTTCTCAATACAATTTCTTCAGCCTTTTCCAGAGTTCTACACAAGGACATAATTCCTGACGCCGTTCATATGACAATTTTCTAACTAGAGCAATAACTATTTGCTGTTATGATCACCTACTACATTTAGGTGAAAAATTTACCCCATGAACTAACTATCTCTTTCCATGAGGAATGAAGTAAAATGCTTGTCGTCCTATGAAGTGAAATACATGCATTAACTTAAAAAATGGAAATTAAGAATATACATTTTCAATTATTTATTTATATTAATTAATTAATCAACACATTCATTCATTTTAGAGTGTTTTCCCATTATGTACCCTAGGTTTCATATGGCCTACATAACATAATAGATCTGTTTTTCTAATTATGCAGATATTTATTATATAAATGCATTTCAAGTCTTTATCTTCTTTACAGCATACCTCTTTAGGCGTCATAACTAACAACTGGTTACTTATTTATTCCTTCAACAAGGAAAAACATTAGCATTCAATACCGACTAAAAAGTTATAAATCATTTAGATCATAGAATGACATAATTATATTGTCTATCTCTTTATGTACGATTGCTTTTATTTCCAAAAGGAAGGTATGTTTCTTTAAAATTATACATGAACTAAACCTATAGAGAACTCATTATTACAGACAAAAATACTTGAAAAACAATTACTATCACTATGTCTGAATGCTATTTTCTTTTCAAACTCAGAAGATGTATAATATAACTTTAAACCCCAATCAATAAGCTTATTTTCAGTTTATATCTCACAACCTAAGTAAAGTGAACTAAAATAATTAAAAACATACATCACCAGATCTGGGTATATGCCAAGTACTTAAGAGTGCTCACAGTTATAATATAAAGTCTTATGTATAGGACCACAGTTCCCAGCAATCACAGTAGGTATTTGAACTCCACCCACAACTTTAAATCTAGGGGATCTAATGATCTCTCTGGACTTTATATGAACCTTCATGTATATGCTAAACACAAACTATTCCAGGGACAAACACAAACATAACAATAAGTAAATATCTTAATATATAAAATGTCATATGTGTCATTCTTAAAATTTTGTGAATTATTTTCCTTCATTTTCTAATTTTAATATAATATTACACACCGCATATTTCAATTCCCTCTTTGTTCTTTCCAGTAACTCATATAAGATCTGCCCACTGTATCCACTAATGTTCCAACTGCCTTCCATTTTGTATAACCCCATGTCATTATATTACCACTAACTAATGTCCTTAGAATTTCTATAGAGGAGTTTTTCATTCGCATAACAGCTTTCTTCTGCATTTTCTAGACACTAAAATTGGAATACTGTTTTGTTGCTACACTTTTTCCATCATTTTCTGACAAATTGGAAATTGTTTTATTATCAATGGGAACTTTTTAAAAATCCTACATATGCTGTAAATATAGGACAATATATTTTGTATTGAAGAAAAAGAATTGTCTTTTTTGCCTAATCCTTCAAAAACATTTATGGTAACATAAATAAATAAATGAATAAGTGTAAAAAGAAGTTGTAGATGATGAAATTATTTTGGAAATAATTCTGTTCAGATTTATACTGTATATTGCTACAGATTCATATGCAATTTAAAGAAACTCTTTATCTTATTAGAATATTAGGTTGTAGTATAATTCCATTACATAATTCTGGACAAGAACATGACAGTGTTCACCATAGCTGAATATCAATATTGGTAGAACTCCTCATGTCTCCAACTACAAATTCTTCAATTGCTCTTTTTTTCTGATTTAAAAGGAACCAAAGGCAGTGTTAGCAAACTTCATTTTTCCAAAGAAATAAAATAAGCAGATATTTTTGTTTTTATGCAGCCTATAAGCTCAACTCTCATTAAAATACAAACATTTATATACAATTTAGAAATAAATCTGTGCCAATGGAATCATATGCCATAAGAAAATAGTGGGAAGATGGATTTGGTCCCTATGCAAATTTATTCATTGTCAAGATTAACAAACAAAATTTTGAAGAATGTCTTATTAAACAACTAGTATTTCAGAAGTGGTATGATAACTTTAAAAAACATATAAGAGCCAAAAATGAATGTAAATTCTAAACCCTCCTTTCCTTCTTCCCTCTTTTTCTCCCTTTCTCTTTATTTCCCCTCTTCTCTTTTCTCTTTGATCAATGCTACTGTTACATATAGATACAATTTAACTAATATATTTGGGGAAAAAAATCACAAAATGTCCATGAAAGTTGTGAGCATTTGAATAATTTTGTTAGCATTGCCTAATTCTACATATTTTGCAAGATAAACCTAAATTGTAATGAAAGTTTTAGTAATAATTAATGAAGACCCAAGATTCAGGCTGATTATTTATGAGAGCAGAAATGGGCATTCATAATTCTATGAACAGTGTCAGAAAGAAGGCCAGACAATGTAAATCCCATTTTTCTATTGTCTTCAGGAACTGCCCTTGAGTCAATGCCACCCAATCACTTCTGAACAACTACTTAGTCCCAGGACACTTTCTGAGATATCCTTTATATTGTGTGACAAAAAAATTCACTTAAACTTTCCCCACCATTTGAGAATGGTCATCCTATAATCTTTTGTCTCTATAATGATCTCCTGATGGCTACGTCATACATTGATTCCTAACTGTAGTCATTCTTTACTTCTTACAGCTAAAAAGAGTTATCCTGTGTATGGTAGCTTGGATTTGAGTGAAGAATGCTTAATGAAAAAAGGTCATTGTAAACTTCAGTGCTCTGAATATGAAATTAGGATTGCTTTCTGCATAAGACCTGGAACTCACTGCTGCATCTAGAATTAAAAATGGAGGACAAAAAAGAAACATATTACCCAAGAAGAAGAACAAGTCTCATTAAGTTTTCCCAGCAGGATTTTCAAGATATGTGTGTCTCCATAAAGCAAAAATGATGAAATACAATTTAATACTGAATCTTTCAAAAGTTGTCCTAGCTCATGTATTAATTGGTACATTCTAAAATAAGCTGAGACAATATTGTGAAAGTTCCTCAAACAGTACTCAGGATTATGTGTCTTTCAATAGTTGACATATTAATATGAAGGGAACACCTAAGTCAAAGGAAGGGAATATCCCTTGAGATACAGCCTTCCAGTAGATATACACTGTCAGTTTATTACCCCTATGAAAATGTATAAACTACTAGATGTTGAGATTAGACACTGAGAACATGGATCATTTTCAAGAGAGATGAATGGCTTAAGAGAGAATAGCCAAGGTATGAGAATAAAATGGTGAAGAAAATTCACATTGCCATTAGAGTGTACTCATGTTTATTAGTTAGTGGAGGAAAATATGAATCTAAAAGGATGAGAAGCATTTCAGACAAAAGAATGTAGACATAGTTATTTTCTATCAAAATATAAACTATTCAGTTCTGCTCTTTACTCCTAAGAGTTGATATTACATGAAGAGATACCCATAAGGAAGCAACACACATCTTCAAGGATTGTGGAGATGCTCTTTAGCCTTTGTTTAACCTCAGATTATTTTCTGCCTCTAAGTATAACAGTATTATTCCCTGTAAATATACACAGTAAATCCATATAATAATCATCCACAATTTCTGATTTTTATTTTTTGCATATCAGTACACTTTACCAGTTTCTATCAATATAAAAATTCTTGTGAAACAGTCCCTCGCCCAATAAAATAGAATAGGAAAATTAAATAAGGAAAAGGGAAATTTTAAAGACTACATGTTTATTAGACTATGAATCAGAAAGAGAGAAAATAATAATTTATTTTATTGTTGCTTCTCTGTGAATTCATTCCTAGATCCAAATGCAGATAAAGGGTGTGAGGAAGTTTATAGTAAATATTTTTTATAACACGGTGATGATACACATGGTAGTAATATGTTTTCACCAAAAAATTATATATATATATATATATATATATATATATATATATGTATATAATCAATTTTTAGTATTTTAATTCAATGAATACATGAGCACCATTATGAAGCAGTCATTTTCTAAGCATACATTGGAGTTTTTAGTATACTTTCCTTTTTAAGGCTTTAATAACTTCAATAGTCTAACTATCTCATGTGTTTCTTGCAACATACACACTCAAAAGTGTTTTACGGTACTCATTTGCAGCTGTCTTTCTCTTCCTGGTCTCTCTTGGTCACGTCATTTGGACAACTCTCTTTAGAAGAGCTACACTCTGTGTGTTAACTGGCAGGACACATCTGAGCACCTCAGGCTTTTACCCACTAGATGTCAACACTTCCTCCTTTAAAGATGAAAATCAAAATGTGTGCATGCCTTGATAAATATTTTCTATAAGGACTAAAACACATGCAAATACAAAGCATCCATTCTCACAGAAATAAAAATTTTAAATGAAAACAAAATAATCACCAACCCTGTCACCTGGTCATTTCACATTCTCTCTGTCTTGTAAGAATAATTTTTAAAAAATATTTATTATATCCATATATATTAGCTAGTAGTGTATTGAGAATTTCAGGGGAAAATAGACAAAATTTTCTGCAAAGATATTAGTCACATCAAAATAGATATTAGAAAATTATGACTATAAAATGAATATTTAGGATTTTAATTAACCTGTTATTGAGTCATTACTACAAGTCCTCTATGAGAACAGAGGGGTGTAATATGCCATCAATATATATATTCCAGAATTTAGCTTGGTAAGATCTACCAAAAAGTTGAAAATGGTTAGGAGTTCTTCAGTCAACAATATAGCTATGTCTACATTTAAAGCAGGCTGCCCTAGCATGTCTGATTCTCTGTCTACCACCTCTACCAATGCTCAACTGAGAGAAATCACACCCTTCTCAGCTTCTGAGCTGTCCTCCCTCAAGTGTACACTCAAAACACTGTCCTAGGTATTCAGTTCAGGACAAACAGGCCACAAGAATATGAAGAAGATACATAGAAAAATATTCAGTATTTTCTATTTGTATCAGAATTAAAAACTGAGGTAAGTTGTCTGTGTTTGTAACCCTAGCATTGTGGGGTAGAGTCAGACAGAGTGTGGGAGATTTCAGACCAGTCAGTTTAGCTGAAAGAAAAGCTTCAGATTCAGTCAAAGACTTTTTCTCAGAGAATAAGGAGACTACAGTGAAAGAATTCTGATGTTCTTTAGCTTTGAATGCATATGCCCATGTGTACACACAACATACTCATGTGTACTGCAACATACACACACATACACACACACACGCACACACACACATTCATGCACAAATAAGTGAAAATATGAAGTTGAGTGCATTCTTGGTATGTTAGTTAGAGAGGCTAAAGTTCATTAGAGATTGACAAAAAGAAGGACAAAGATTATTCTCAGATTTCTTGTATGGGTTCTCTACAGAATAAGTTTTGTTATTTCCTGCAAGATTTGAGTCACTGAAACAAACTCATTCAGTACTTGACATGTGAGCTTTGGAAAGCAGAACAGATTATAGAAATGCTTATTTGGAGAAGATAGAAAACCACTGGCTGTCTTGCACCAAATAAAAGCCATGAGAGTATGGTGTCCCACTTATAGTACCAGATCTTGGATATAATAGAAGTGGCTCCCTACCATGATGTAGCTAGATAAAATAGCCAGTGAGTAGGTATGCGCTGAGTCCAGTGAGGCTCTGTCACAATAATGGAGGGAGGAAAGTACCCGACTTTAGCCTTAGGCCTCCACACTTATGCACAATATTGTGTATGTATACTCACATATGTAAGGACACAGACGCATAAAACAATAAGAAAATCCATTTATAATGCATATCTTTTGTTTCCAGATCATATGATTTTTAAAGAATTTAGACATTGCTGTTTTAATAATGATAATAAAACAAAAATATCAGTCATATTGTTTGGCCAATGATTAAGATAAGCCATTCTTTTTGTGAATTTATGGCATCTGAAAAATTGTGCAAAATTGAGTGCTGAGAAACTATAATGGTTCCAGAGTCTCGCTTAATTTATTAAAGTGCTAGAAAAGGTTTTGAGCATACTCTTTAATCCTTTAAAACATATTAATTATAATTCTTAAAAGTTTCATTTTCATAGAAATATAGCAGTGGTCAGAAACTGCCTTTACTAAATTGCTTCCAGTACTCATCCAATGACCACAGAATACTGGAGAGTTAAGAAATGCCCATTGTATGGAGTGGAAGGATATACCTGTCTGAATTTTATTTATTTTCTAAACAGTAAGTTCTCTGAAATGACATAATTTAAACCTAAACAGAGTTACGTTTACTCTCCAACTTTTAGTAAAATTGTTTTACATTTTTTCCTTTATGTCTATTATTTGATATACATCTCTGATGAATAGTATTGAAATGTCATTTGTATAGGTAGAATCGTGGGCTCAAAATAATAAGTCCATTGTTAATGCTTGAAAAATAAAAATCAGACATTAAAGTATGTTTTATTCTAAAGAAAAACTTAAATTGTAGATTACTTTGTCAACAATAACATCCTCACATAACAGAACTTGTATCAACTTTATCATAGATTTCTATATTATTAAATATTTATGTAGCTTAACATACAAAGCAATAATTAAAAAATTTCAGAACACTATTTTCTCTTTAGATGGCTCATTAAAACCATTTAATGAGTCTTCATCTGTAAATAAATGCACAGCTCCACTTACATTTATTTGCACATAGACAGCATGTCAGTCTCCCAAGTAACTAACCCTGTCAGCATGTCTTGCATAACCACTATCCTGCTATTACTTGATTACATAGGTGCAGTGTTGAAAATTAGAAAAAATCAAATTATCATATAAAGGTTTGGGTCTAGGCTAGAGGAATGTAAGCAACATAGCAAGCATGTTATAAAAATATATACAATTAATTATTGGCTTATTTTCTTTGTTAAGCGTTACTGGTGGATGGTAGAAGAAATGGAATTTGTTTCTAGTGAAAATAAAATAATTTTAACTTAAAAATATCTGGTTTACATACATATACGCATGTATCAACAATTAATGAGATTATAAAGAAGCCATAAATGTGGAAGAGGGCAAGAAGGAGTATGTGGAAGGTTTTGGGGGGAGAAAGGTACAGGAAAATGATATAATTATATTATAACCTTAAAAACTAAAAAGTAATTAAAAACAAAGAAATCTCTGGAATGAACAGCAAAACCTTTGGTAAGGATATGAAAGACAATGGACTGTCCCTTAAAAATGGTGAAATGCAAACTTTACAGAAACATATAAATATTGTTTTAATAAGTGTATGTAACTTGGTTTAGTAAATGCTTACTAAGAAAAGTATATTTAAGAGCTCAGGTGCTGCTGACCTTCAGGTTTGTCATTAGTGTGGGGCAAGCAAAATGCTTGCAGTCATTTGTAGTCAAATGACTGCTGAATTGTGAATAATGAAGAGTTGCTCCTCCCCCTCTTCTTTGACCTCATTATTTCCTTATCAAAACATATATTTTCTCTCAAATTATTAATGTATCTCTAATTACATATATATGCATGTATGTTTAGGCATAGATAGCAAAAAAGAAATTTATTTTCTTATTTTTATTAGCATCTGTTAATTATACCCAATAATGGGTTCCATTGGGGCACTACCATGCATATGTAAAATATACCTTGACCATATTCACCCCTGACTTCCTCTTTTGTCCCGTACCTATTGTTTTTTATTTATTTCCAGAGAGTTTCCTTCCACCTTTCATGTCTCTCTTTTTCTTGATTGTAGCCAGAAGTCATATTGACACCAAGCATAGAATAGAGAGATGTGAAAGAGTGCGAGGAATGTGTAAGACCTTCTGTGATGCTGATGAATATGATTACGGATACTGTATCAGATGGAGGAACCAGTGCTGCATTTAAACTGCCACACAGAAGTACTACTTAGTGTCCATTCTGGAAAAGAAGTGCATTGAAGCCCAACTCAAATGTTCATCTGTGCGCATACCACTAAGTTTAAGAACTGAGAAGTAAACCATTGTATAACCACACTGGAGTATATATTTTCCTGCATCTTTTGAACAATAGCTACATTGTTTTTTGAGTATTTTCTATTGCAATAAAAGTGTTGTGAACATTTTTATCAAAACTTTGTGTGAATATGTGTATTTTTGTATTGTTCTTAAGTAACTGCTTAGAAGATAGATGAGGTATGTGATAAATATACATGTAATTTTTAAAAAATATAAAGCATCAAGCTATTTTCTACACTTATTTTATCTTAAACTATTTCTGCCTGCCTGACTGTTTGTCTATCTCTATCTCTTTCATCTTTGTGTGTGTATCTCTCTCTCTCTCTCTCTCTCTCTCTCTCTCTCTCTCTCTCTCTCTCTCT
>JANHMN010000017.1:45097178-45131123 GCA_030674055.1 Rhabdomys pumilio
TCTCTCTCTCTCTCTCTCTCTCTCTCTCTCTCTCTCTCTCTCTCTCTGTGTGTGTGTGTGTGTGTGTGTGTGTGTGTGT
Organism: Rhabdomys pumilio; assembly: GCA_030674055.1. NCBI lineage: Eukaryota > Metazoa > Chordata > Mammalia > Rodentia > Muridae > Rhabdomys > Rhabdomys pumilio. Next base: position 45,097,258 of record JANHMN010000017.1, read on the forward strand.
GTGTGTGTGTGTATTGTGTCCATGTCCATCTACCATGGAACACATGTGAATGTCCCAAGGATCAAGTCAGGTCATCATTCTTGCTGGCTGATCCTTCTTGTCAGTCCTGCTTTTAAAGTTTAAGATTTTACAATTCCTTAATACTAATATAAGTAGGAGTTCAGGGAATCAGTCCTAAGAGAGGAAGGAAGGATTAGAGAAGCCAGTAGAGTCAAGAATACCATAAGAGCAGGGCTCACATAATTGACTAACCAGGATTCATAGGAGTTCACAGAGACTGAAGCAACAATCAAGGAGTGTCCACTGGTGTTCTTGTGGAACTCTTCACAGTGGAAACAGAGACTGTCTTTGAATCTTTTTGCCTGCTTTTGAGATTCTTTTCCTGTTACTGAGTTTCCTCATCTAACTTTGCTATGAAAGTTTGTTCCTAGTCTTATTTTAATTTGTTATGCCATGTTTGGTTGCTATCTAAGATTAGGGAGGCCTGATCTCTTCTAATGGGAAATGGAGGATGAGTGGAATTTAAGGAGATGGAGGTGTGTAGAGGGCCAAGGCAAGAGGTGGGAGAGGAATCCACAGATAGAATGTGATATCTGAGAGAAAAAATAATGGATAAACAATATATAGGTAGATAAACAGATAAAAGAATAGAGTTGCAATTTGGTCATTTTCTAGTGAAGTTAAATTCAGTCCTTCCTTATTTTTACATGTTCTAGTAGGTATGATGCTGATATTTTATTTGAAGGCAAATATGTAGTTATAGTGAGCATTCTAAAGTATTTCCTCAACACACACTATTTAGAAAGTATCAGGTTACACTTTGTATATTATAAATCCAGAATCTGTTTTAAATTCCATTTAGAAATCTTTGCAATGTCTATACAAAAAATTTTCTTCTCTGATCACTATTACAAGATGCACGTCAGAAATTGGGTACACTGACTTCCGCCTTTTACCTTTCTTCTGCCTCAGTTGCTCTAATACCTCTAATATATACATTCTGAGAGGCAACTTATTGTTTGAATGACTTAAGAAGTTTAAATAAATGACTTGTGTTTCCGGTAATGATATACTAATTGTTGATAAATGAATATTGACATTGCTAATTTTTAACTTCATACTGTGTCATGTTATAGATCTCTTGGTTTTTAGTTCATATATTTTGAATCACTGTAAGTGAGTGAATAATGGGCAAAATTTTCCCTCCTCTTATTTTATATATTTAATAGAATTATGTAACTTTGCTCCTCTTTTACTTCCTTTCAACCCTGCTCATCCACCCTCCCTAAAACCCTCCCTCCTATCCCCATACATTCAAGTTCACAGCCTCACTGTCTTTGATTACATTAGTTACATCTATATTTGTATATATGTATGCCGAAACGTACATAAGCAGAAACCTCTGGATGCATGTTGTCATTTGTGTGAATATGCTTTCAAGGATGGCCACTCTTTCTACAGTTTCTCTTAACTCTTTTAATGTTATAAAATACTACATAAAACTGCTAATGGCATTCTATGTTTGAATTTTTTTATACCTTAAAATGATATGTTCAAGCTTCTTTGAACAAATTCTAGCATTATATCATTTTCTATTTACTTATAATTTATCTTTGTTTTAGAAGTGGTGGTGTATCTCTCATATCTAGTTGACTGATTAGATCATGTACCAAACTCATTTCATAGGTGTTTTATAAAATTTTGCATATATATATATATATATATATATATATATATATATATATCACCTCTGTTTTTTTATGACCATGTCTTATTGAAATTTATACTTTAAATAAATTTATTTAAATTTATTTTGTTTCTTTGACTCATGAAATATAAACAACACATTTACATTGTGTTACTTCAGAGAATGTTCTGATGTTTTATGGTGTTATTTTTATCTTGGTTTTCTTGTTTCTAGCATAGAATAGAGTTTATTCAGGGCATGTGGAAGGGAGTTGAGAGGGTAGCAGAGACAGAGAAAGCCAGAGGGAGAAAAAGAGAGAGGGGGAGGGGGGAGAGAGAGAGAGAGAAGTAGAGGCAGGCCATGAGCACATGGAGAGAGAGGGAGGAAGGAAATGAGGAAAGAGCAGGAGCAGGAAGGCAAGAGCAAGAGCTATCTTCGTTTTCTTCTTTTATTTCTCACTTCCTAATATTTGAACTGTCACAGATTTTGATTATATATAGTGATTTTCCTTTTATTTCAATTTTATTTAAAGTATATTCTTGTATTTTTTCAGTATTGAAGATCATACCCAGGACCCTAAATATACTAGCAGAGCACAGAACTGCTCTTACACACACTTGCCAGTGTTTGTTTCTTTTTGTTTTCTCTTCTCTTTTGGAATATGTGTCCTTACTGACTCTAGTTTTATAAGTGGTTGAAACAAGAAAAAAGGGAGAAGACCTTGTCTTAAAACTACATAGATTTTCATTTCAATAAGAAGTATTGTCATGTAAATGTTACATGACATGTTATTGTCATGTGCATGTCTACAAAAAAAAAGGCAAGATCCTTACTACAATGAAAATGGGCTAGTTTATGCTAGATATAAAGAAGAATTCGCATGCCTCAGGAATATAGATTTAGGTCACCCCAAAGTCCATGTTTCATGTGCGGACAATATAAAGAGGTTTGCACAGCAACTGAAAAAGGTCATAGGCAATTTTCAAGTGTATTGGGAGCATCATTTCAGGAGACAAAGCAGGGAATCATGTGCATCAGGCCTCACATGCTATTTGATGTCACTCTTTTTGAATAGTGGAAAGTAGGAGCTAACTTAATGCACTTTACAACTTTTCACTGGGTATTCACAAAGTTATAAGATCAGACACACTAGTGAAAAATGATTGGCAAATAATGGGGCTAATGGCCTTTTTCATAAAATCATGAAATAGAATTATGTTTTCATGTTGTTTCTAAACTTATATTAAAATATAGACACCAAAGGTCCTAGAGTTATCAACCTAGAATGTTCTATAGCATTTTTAACAATTTCCCCACCCTAGGTAATGGAGACCAGTGAGAATTCCAACAAGGAACCTACAGGTATGTCCTTTGATCTTGGAGTTTTCACTTTATGATAACTGTATTAAAACTTCCTTCAGGCCCATAATTTTAGATACAATAAAGAAGTAGACTTTTTAAAAGGTTTGGAGGCACAGAGATGTATAAAGGTGATTCCCGATTTAAATGTCTACTCAAATTTAAACTTTGATTAGGACCACTTAATTACATTATTTATCTGACTGTATCATTTCTACAGTTTATTTATGATAGAAGTGCCCATTTAATTGAGATGACAGAAAAATGAGAGTTAAAAGATACAGGAGTTTGTACTTCCATTATATTTCAGATACCTGTAAAGGGATCTTTCTGGATTTAAACTATGTTTCCTTTCTCTCTGCCTACAAGTAAATAATATGGAAAAAGGAGGAATACTTAGGAAATTACGTAAAATAATACAAATATAGGGGTACCAATTCCACAACATGTAGAAGTGTGTAAACATCACTTTAATAGTTTGAGACAGGGCTTCTATATTTAACAACCCTATCATAGACCTCACTTTCTAGAGCAAACTGGTCTCCAACTCCTAGAGATCTGTCTTACTCCACCTCCCTCCAGTTTATATGTAAAACAAAAAAACATAGAGTAGATGACTCCTGCTACTTAAAGTCACTTCATCAGGCCAGTTGGAAATTGGTTCTAATAGTTTGTCTTAATTCAACTCCCCAAATCACACTGGAATCTACTTGTCCAGACTCTGAGGGTCCCTGCACCCAATTCGTTTTTGATTGGTCAATAAAGTTACTAACAGTCAATGGCTGGGCAGGGAGAAAGAGGCAGAACCTTTAGATCTCCCCCCGCCCCCCACTAAGGAAGAAGAGATGAAGGAGCAGAGTCACCATGATAGGTAAGCAGATAGATTAGACTTAAGAGCTACAGGAGAGAAATCATTCAGCCACAGAAGAGTCAGGGAAGCATCCCAAGGGGCCACTCCACTGATTGAATGTGGGGTAGCAGGGAAAAAAATACAGATGTTAAAAGGTAGTAACTCAGCAATATCGGAGGGAAAGTGGGTTAATCACGTGGAGGTAGGGAGAAACTCAGCCATTCCCATGTTAAGGCATATTAAAATTAAAGGCAGCGTTTGTGTCTTTCATTTCTGGGATCCAGAGAACTCTGGTTGTTGGTGAAAAGTATGATCACCCGCAGGGATGATCATGATGTAGGGTATTGCAACCCCATAGTAAGAACAACTATATCAACCAACTAGATCCCCCGCAGAGCTCCCAGGGACTAAACCAGCAACCAAAAAATACACATGGAGGAACCCATGGCTCCATCTGCATATGTAGCAGAGAATAGTCTTGTCAGGCATCAATGGTAGGAGAGGCCCCTGGTCCTGTGAAGGCTTGATTTTCAAGTGTAGGCAAATGCCAGGGTGGGAAGGAGGGACACCCTCTTAGAAGTAGGGGGAGGGCGAGGGAATAGGGAGGATCTGGGGGGGGGTGATCCTTGAATGGGAATAACAACTGAAATGTAAATAAAGAAAATATCCAATAAAGATGAATAAATAAAAGATTAAAAAAGAAAAATATAAACAAAAAGAGAGATTTTACCAAGAGGGATTAACAGCTTAGCACTACACAGGCCAGTGCCTGTTGTGTGTCCTGGCCTTACTGGACATTCCTTGGAGAAATTCCTTCATATTTTAGCTTCAAGATTTAATTAAAGCCTGACACGTTATAATTTTTGCTCCAGAATAATAATGACAACGGTAGACTTTTGGCTTGGTGTCAAATTTTCTCTGTATCTGTAAATTTTCCTTTGCTTTCATGGCTATACAGGCTGGTTTTCTCTTTACTTTAACTCAGCCTCACTTCACACGTTTTTGATAGGCATAAACACAAAGTGGAGGGACACTCCACTGTGAGCAAAGCCATGAGGAAATTTTTTGGACAGAATATTGTTGCTCATCAGAAACACACAGCCACTCCTGATATGAGCTCCGTGCTTAACTATTTTTTTTTCTTTTTACTCTCACATGTCATGAAGTTTTTTTACATTTATGTTTAAAATACTTCTCGTGGAAATCTGTTAATGTGTAATGTAAAATGCCCACCTTGAGGAGAGGATCCACCTAAGTGTCCTAACTGATAAAGCAAGGTGACTCTTAGTCTGGATATAAGTCAGAGGTAGGAACCTAACATTTAGCAGCCACATGTTTAATGCATAGCATAGCCAGAAAATAAGCAAACAAGACAGGGCAAAAACTTTGCTTGAGATTCTGACAAATAAAATTAAAGCCATCATATGTATATGCCAGAAAAAATAAGAGTATATGGATATACACTTTGCAAGTTTGAGACATTAGACCTTAAGTCAGTCAAGCAAGTTAGCTGAGCAGGTCACTTGAGGAAGTGGCAACTGAGTAACACAGCAACCAAATTCAAAGCCATGGGTCAACAACAGAGCTCTAAGATACTGAAGACTGCCTTGCCACTTCAAAGGAGAACTCGTCGGCCATCACAAAGAACATAGCAAACATAAAAAGATTCAAATGGAGACAGGAGATCTGTGGGCTGGGTGCTCCAAGCGAAATGTTCCTGACTAGGACACAAATTGTTCAAAATCTTTCACCCACAACGTTTTGATATATCCCACAGATCATGAAGAAACAGGAGCAATGTTTTAAAAACAAGGTTAATGAAGCATTTTAAACTTCTAGAAAATTAACAATGTGGCATTTGAACTTTAAAATGTTGCTGTTCTCTTTATACAACAGAGACTGAATAACCAACAAACTTGCTTTAATTTTTTAAAAACTTATCTACAAAGTTTTCAAGTAAGAGTCTCTGTTGAGTCACAGATTCAGTGGCCATCTAAGATTCATTAATTTTAAAGATTAGCCTAGTCATAAGTCATTTGCATAGTATACCTGACACTCTGGGATCATCCCTCAGTAGAAGAAAAGAAAATGAGATAGTCTATGTGCCTCACAGATGAAATGTTAACGTGGACTGTAAATGTAAACATGAAATGTAAACAAGTATTGATTTTTGCTATCTGAAATGATGTTCACTTCCCTGTTTAAAAAAATAAATTAATAGGCTAATTTTTGTCTCCTGACAATTGTCTAACAAAAATGTATGTATTCACATGTGATATTTATTGGGAAATTGAAGAGTGAAAATATTTATTAATGATTGATGTTTGATTAAAAAGTATGTTGAGAATTGGGACAGGGATTGATGAAGAAAAGAAGAATGTCAAATATAGAGATTTGTAAATAGAATATTACTCTGAAGCATAAGAACTCAAAGGTATGATGGGTGAAACATGATGCTTCTACACATTTCAGTCAGAATTATTACAGCTGAGTTGGGCCTCTTAGCATGTAGCTATAGCTTCAGCAGTAGGGAGGCTTAAGAAGAGTCATGAGTTTAAGATCACTCTGGGTTCTATAGTCAAAAAAGAGGAGCTTGATGTCAAATATTGAATATTTCAACTTCTCATTTAGAAAAAAAAAACACCTTTGGAAGAACATTTTTACAGCAGAGAGTGATTTTTCAGGAGACTGAAGCTGAGCAACAACCCACAGAGAAAATTCTCTTGTGCTAATCAGAGCTGTTGAAAACAGAAGAACAACATGCTGAGAAGAGAGATGGGCAGAACCTAAACCAAATGAAATCTGTTCTCTCACGTGCTTAACTTTGATATACCTACCTGTCTTCTAGCAAACTCTTGGTATGATGAACAGGTTCTGAGTGTTAGTATCTCATCTAGGAACAACAACCAAAGACAAATATCAGGTCTCCTAGAATTTTGCAGGTCCCTTCCTTCCTCTCCTTCTAGTCTCACACTCACACCCCTTACTCCACTTCCCCTCCCATTCTTAGAGAAGAGGAGTCACCCAACCTCTGTCAAGTATCAGTACATTAAGTCTCATCAGGACTAGGCACATCCTCTTCCACTAAGATCAGAAAAGGCAGCCCAGATAGGGGAAAAGAATTTGAAGGCAGACAACAGAATCCAAATCAGAGACAGCCCCTTCTTCAATTAATTGGGGACCCACATGAAGACCAAGCTGCACATCTACTACATACGTCTAAGGGGCCAAGATTCAGTCCATGCATGCTCTTTGCTTGGTGGTCAAGTTTCTTTGGACCACCATGGGTCCAAGTTAGTGTTCTCTGTAGGTCTCCATGTGGTGTCCTTTACCCCATAGGGCTCCTCAATCGTTACTAAACTCTTTGAGAAGACTCCCTCAGCTCTGACTAATGTTTGACTGTGGACTCTGTATCTGTTTCCATCAGCTGCTAGAAAAAACTTTTTCACATTCTATTCTTTTCTTCTCTCTTTTTCCCCTGTATCTTTTCTTCTCACTAGCCATCTTCTTGTTAACACTTTTCCATTTTGAGTTTGCTGATGTCTTTAATTAACCTGAAACACCTACCTTGGAACTTTCATTTTTTCTCTTCTAAATGGCCAAATGGGGAATGTGAATGTTCTCTAAATTAAATGGGCATCAGAAGGCACAAGAAAAACCACACCACTCTAAACTCCCATGTAGCACTGTTCCTTCAGAAACCAGATGGTATCTCTCTAAGCCTAGATTGCTGTCAATGTCAGACATCTGGCAAAGGATCAGAATATCAGCGACAGGCTCTTTTCCACGGTGGGTGATCAGATTTGGGCAGCCTGGGAAGCTTCAACATGTGAAAAACGAGCTGAATCCTAGGGAAAGTGAAAAAGCAAGGAAGAATATGTTGAATTAGTTTAGAATTCTCTGTTGAGCCACCATCTTTTCAGTCACATAATTATTAAGGAGCCTACAAACTCATCACAATTTCTATTTCTATGCCACTGCAAAGAGTGGTTATTTATAAACTAAAGGGGCCTTTTACTTCTCTGCTGTCATATACCACACTTGCCCTAGTTTCATTTAGTTACTATGACAAACAGCATGACCAAACGTTAACATACAAAAGGAAAGGGTTCATGTGATTTATATTTTCAAGTCAAGTCTATCATTGAAGGAATTCAGTGCAGAAACTGAACCAAGAACCTGAAACAGAACCAAAGAGGTACACAGTTGTTTGGCTTCCTTTCAGTCTCGTTCTTAACTAATTTTTCTTTTCTTCTCCTTTTGAGACACTTTTTAAAAACAGAGGTTTCACCACGTAGCTTTAGCTAACATGTACTCTTTATGTAGACCAGATCTCAAATTTAAAAGAATCCCTGAAACTGTCTTCTAAGTACTTGGATTAAAGGAATGAGGCACCACATATAACTATTAGCTCCCGTTTTTATACAGGCCAGAATCCCCTGTGTGTTGCCAATGTGGGCTGAGACCTTCTATATCAGGGAGTATGAAGACAATTTCCTACCGACATGCTAATAGGCCAATCTGACCTAGTTATTGTGCAGTAAGGCTTTCCTTTTGGGTAATTTGACAATTGAAACTATCTAAGATTATAATTATTAAAAAGGTCATTGCTTCTTTTGTAGTATCTGTCCCGTTTTTCAATATACATTATCTCATTGTCTTACTACAGGCATTCAGTTTCCTGAAGAATGTTTAATACAGTCCCTCTCCATGGGTCATCGTTTGGTTATAACCCCACTTGAGGTGTGAAAGAGACTTTTATCACTGATAACATTACTCTCTTCTCTAATAACTGGTTGTATTTTGTGCAGAACAAGTAAATTCTAAAATTTCTAAAATAATTTAGTTGAATACATATTATAGACTATGTGTATCTTACTCTTCTGCCATGGAGCATATCATAAAGTTGTGCCAACATACAGTCGAACACCAACAATTCTTTAAATTATTATTGAATATGATGAGATTTATGCATAATCTCATTGGTTATGTAAGCAAAATAATAAACCATATGACAATCTCTGGTGTTGAGAAAAGAAAACTCAGTATCAAAAAGGTCACATAGCCAGTGAAAACAATTCTCAGAAACAAACACCGAACAGTGTTTTGTAGGTTGTTTGTTTTTTTTTTTTTAAGCCAAGTTTAGCATTCTTCACAGTCTAGCAAATAGGTTGCAATATTGTGGTGCACAAAAGTTGGCGACAGTATTAAATAGACTTTAGAAACGTGTTATAGGTTAGTTTCTATGCTTCTAAACACCACTACCAAAATTCTGTGAGCACTCAGTAGTTCTCGATATCCTATACTTTACCTCTTACAACTAAATACTCAGTATTAATCAGTACCCAATGGGTTTATGAATTCAAAATCACATTAGGCCAGGCAGTGGTGGTGCATGCCTTTAATCCCAGCACTTGGGAGGCAGAGTTCAAGGCCAGCCTGGTCTACAGAGTGAGTTCCAGGACAGCCAGGACTACACAGAGAAACTCTGTCTCAAAAAAAAAAAATCATCACATTAGACTTTACAATATGCAAAGATATATCTCAATTAAAATGTTGTAAAGAAATCATTAAATTTATTTTATCATATGTTCTATGAGTTGTAGTAGATTTTTTTCTTTTAGAGTGGGAGTGTTGTTTGTTTTGTTTTGCCTGTTTGCTTACCAAATTAAGGTTTTTGCCATTGTCATGTATGTTTTTTGATTGCTTGAATGAGGAAAGGTTGGGCTTCTCCACTGATGTTATTCAAAGACAATTCCATAGGTAATATCAAAACAGTTGACAGGTGTTTGCGGGTATTGTTATTTGGTTTTTCATTAATATTCTTTGATATTCTTTTTGGTTTCAGTCTGTAAGCACATTATGTTGAATATACATGCATACACATACCAATGTAGTTTTTCTTTGTCTTCGGCTCCTCGACTCATGAATTATAAAGAAATACTAAAGATTAGAGTTTCTCAAAAAACACAGGCACAAGACTTCTGGTATTTTGATGCACACAAAATGTACATGTGCAGTTTCCAGGGAACAAGTATAAGAAAATTAACTGCTTTCTTACATAGTTTAGACTACATTTTTTGAAAGGATCTTAGTTTTATTCTTAATCCAAGTGAACCAGTACTCAGACAAAAAAAAAAAAAAAAAAAAAACATGTACCTTGTATACTGTAAAACCAGAAATTCATAACACGGAATCTCTACACATAGCAAGCTGTTATACTTACATTACGACAACGAGATTAGGTTCACCTATTCAAGGTTGAGATGCTTATTTGGGTTGAGTGGGGAGAAGAAAAAATTATCTATCTCTAATTCTAGGCATCATTTCACACTAGTGAAAGGAAGTGAGAGTACATAACTGGAAATATTACATAAGTGGAAAATAATACACCAGTGAGCTTATTCCTGACAGAAGCAGAGAGCTGGGCTATGCTGGTGGCAATTGGTTAACTATGATAAGGATTAGAAATGTGAAATTTGTTTTATGTTAAAAGTTTGAACCAACTTTGTTATGAGACTAGACTAAGCAGGGATGATGAATATGTAGGCTGTAAATTTTCTTTAAATGGCCAACCTGTAGGAGGAACAGCAGTCTCAATTAACCTGGACACCAAGCTCTCTCAGACACTGGACCACGAACCAGGCAGCACACACCAGAAGGAATGCCAGGGTCTGAGTTCAGTCAGAGAAGATGCACTTAACCCTTAAGTGACTGGAGGCCCCAGGGAGTGGGGTCTGATGGGTTGGGGAGTGCAGGGAACACCATCAGGGAGATGGTGGGAGTAAAGGAGATATGGGATGTGAAGCAGAGGGTGGACCAGGAGAGGAATAAAGTCTAGAGTGTGGAAAAAAAGATTGATAAAATTAAAAGAAAATAATCCTTCTTCTTCCAGCGGCTTTTTTTCTATATAAGTTGAAATATTCAGTTTTTGACCTCAAGCTCCTTTGCCATAATTCTGATTGAAAAATGTAAAAGCATGGTGCTTCACCCATCTTACCTCTGAGTTCATATACTTCAGAGTAATATTCTATTCCGTTTAAAATCTCTATAATTGACATTCTTACTTCTTCATAAATCCCCATTCCCATTCTCAACACACTTTTCCCATTTTTTCTTTAAAAGTAGTCCATAAAATGAAACTTTTATTAATAGAGAAAGAGAGCCTGAATTTCTTCCACCTTTCTCTTTAGGATTCTGAGCAGAAACAGTAGAACATTTAATTTTGCTTATTTGGTTCTTGCTCATATCTTCTGTATAATCAAACCCCTAATCTTTATTTGTGTCGCTAGCTAGCCACTGTTAATCAAATACGGGAAAAAGTTAAGGAAGTTTACAGGGTCCAGCTGATACAGTACATTGGACACTGTGGCTTACTGCAAACAATAAAATGGTTTTGACCCCACTGTAGTAAAATGGGGACTTTTGTGCTAGGTCATATTTTATTTACTTGAACATTAAGTTAATTCTGACTTTTACCTTTCTAATTGTATTTTATTTGTGCCTTTTTAAAAATTAACAACGGAACTAGAACATAAACTGGTCATTTGAGAGATGTAACATTTTATTTTTTTTTATTGGAGATTTTATTTACATTTCAGATGCCATCCCCTTTCCCCATTTCCCCTCCCTAGAAAATACCTATCCCATGCCCCCTTTTCCTTTTTGCTTTTATACAATTTTTTTAAACATTAATCAAAGGCTTTATAAGTATGGTAATGCTCAATCAGAAGTGTAACCCAATACCCAACCTAGATATATCAACTATCTTTGACTGGTGGATACATGTGAACATCTGCCTCCATGCCCCCTCTCTCTTTCTCTCTCTTTCTCTCTCTCATCACCTAGCTTCTCATCTACTTCATCTTCTCCTCTCCTTACTCCATCTCTTCCTCTCGGTGCTCCTTCCCCCTTAGCTCCTCCTACGCATCACTCTTCCTGTTAAAATAAAACTTTTGTTTCAAAATACAATTAGAGCATAATTATTCCTATTTGTACCAGTGAGGTACAAGATAGTCTTAACACCCAGTCCATCATCTAGTTGACTAACCAGAACCTCTCTCGTCTCTCTTGACTAAAACACTTAGTTTTAAACCTGGCTTTTTTCTTGGCTTTAGAATGAATGTCAGCTGAAAACTATCCACTCAGATCTTTTCTCTCAAAGTAAATAGCCAGGATTGGCTATGAGACTATAGGTCTTCAACCCCATCAGAAATCCAGAATGACTGAATTAACTGAAGTTATGGGAAGCACTAAGCATAGCTTCTAAAACTTAGCCAATTTATAGAGACCGCTGAACACCTGGACAGCCCCTATAATACCAAATGTTGGAGTATCAAATCTTCAGCCTTCTGGCCCGGACTTATCTGACAGACCTTAGTGATGCAGAATTATTAAGGGCTGATTACTCTGTCTAGGCAGATATAATTAGTCAACTATTCTGCAAGTGTGTGGGATGTAACATTTTAAAGTTCAGTATCAAGCTAAGCATAATCTAAACTGTTAATGTTCATGTGTCAATCTCACAAATGGTATTTGTTTAATACTTCATTACTACAATTCTATGTATAAAAGATTGGCCTTGCTAATACATCTATGAATGAACTGTAATAGAGTGGTGAATTTTTTAAATGTATGTTTCATGTGATCACATACTAAAACATCATAATAGAAGATATTCTTTTCCTGAGACTAGTGTTCCTTAGACCTTAACATGCTGTGTTTGAATATAAAGTATATGATTTCATAATCATATGTCATAAAAAGCATAACACTGAATATTTTCTGAGTAAAAATAGTTTTAATGTAACAGTGTTAAGACAGTTTGTAGAAATATATTTCCTGTTTATATAAAATTAAATTCCATGAACAACATCTGCATCAGGCCACACATACAAATACAGAAATGTTCTCCTAAGATGTAATGAAGTCAGAAGTGGGATGATTGAGAATATGCCCCAAGTTAACACAGTAGCTGAGAGTTCACCTTAACTTTGCCAATGATGACACAAGTAATTGAGAGCCAATCCCATGCTATAGTTTCCTCAATTAGAAACAAGTTTTTATTGATTAGGAATGCCATTAGAATTAATCTGGTTAATATATACAAAATGCAAAGAACAAGGGTTGGACTGTCGCTCAACTGTAAAGTTGGGTGAAACACTATCCTAGCATGTATAAGCTGTTGGTTCAATTCCTAGCACTATAAAAATTAAAAAGAAAAATAAAGGTTAAGTATGCTGAGACCAGTGTACAGCACATTCAAGTATGCTAAAATATACATGAATAAAAGTCCCGATATACTCTTTGTTCTTTATTTTTTTGTGTGTTGCTTCTTTTAAGTGCACAAAATAATGAATTTCATTATGACATTGTCAAATATGCATCTTGTTGTACTTGGTTCACATTCTAATACACACCTATCCAACCCTACTCTTGACTCTTTCCTTGTCTGTCCTTAAATGCTCATGCTTCTGCTCTCATGACATACGTATGTATTTACGTATGTATGCATTTATGTATGTCCTACCTTCCATATGTGAAGGAAATATATTTTTTCCCAACTGTCTTATTTAGGTTAGCATGTAGTTTGAACTAATTGACAAGGGAACTTTAAATCCCCCCTTTTTTTTTCTTTTTCTTTTGTCTCACTGAAAATGAATTCCTGTCTGGGTCACTGTGTCCATCAGAGCACTAAGTCCTCTATTATAGGTGTTTGCTGTTTCACAATGCTTTCATGAATATTTGCTTAGTCCAGAAAGGCATAATTAATCAGAATTGCAATTACTGAGAAAGCTATAAAAACAACATCCTCTTCTTTTCAAAACCACAAACTCTTTGAGCTTTATCCTAATTCCACCTGAAGAATGCAATCAACAATGAAGATATTTGGCATTATCCTGATTGTTGTCTCCTCTGTGTCCTGTGGTCCTTCGGGTAATGTTTGGAATACGGAATGAATGTGGAAGGGAATATTGCTTTCATAAATGCCTTATGTGAAAAATATTGTTCTTAAGAGACTTTTCTTGAATGATATATGAAGAAATACATTTTATTGTTTGGTTAAAGAAGAAATGAGTAAAACAAATAGTTAAATAATCAGAACGTTAATGCAAAAATGCTGCAATAGACCTGGTGGTCTTGTTAAATGATGTGATGAATCTGTTCTTTGTCGGTAGGAATAATATTTTTTCTTTCAAATCTAAGTTTGTTGACTGACTAGTTATGTCCGTGTTAATAAGATAGCAGAAGTGCTGCTAATTTCAACTAAAGAGGGGTCAGCATTTTTTCTGGTCTTTATTCCTTTAAGAGATTATATTCAAATTATATATTTGAAACATATCTTGAAAAGGAAAATGCTAAGAGCAAAGGAAAATATTTTTTTATCAAGTAATCCTGAAAGAGAAAAAGTTTTATTAATGTCATTGAGGTATGATTTTACAAACAAAAATACGAAATTCTATACGACAGATAGTTACCCATTCATCCATCCCATTCATCCATCCATCCATCCATTCGTGTCTCTTTGCCTATCTGAAAAAAACTTTGGTTAATAATTATTGATGTTTTCCCTCAGCTCCTCAGATGAGAACAAGAGATGTTGCAGAAAGAACACACCGATGTTTCATTGTCCATGGTACATGCAAGTCGGGATGCAACAACTTGGAATATGAATACACTTACTGTAACACTGGGCCCTGCTGTGTTATGCGAGATTACCAAAGAATGGTGAGATTCTTGAATACTCCCAAATATACAACTTAAAGTATAAATTGTAAATTTCATACATGATTGAAACTATACTAATTACTAATAAAAATGGATTTTTTACTTTGTATCAAGTGGGATGCTTATGACATTTTAGATTGCACTATGATAACCTGTAATTTTTTTTAAAACAAATTTTATTAGTTACTTTATTTATATCTCAAATGTTATCTGCCTTTGGAGTTTCCCATCCAAAAACTCCCCATTCCATCCCACTTCCCCTGCTTCTATGAGAGTGCTCCCCCACCCACCCACCCACCCACCCACTCCTGCCTCACAGTTCTAGCATTCACTGGGGCGTCATGCTTTCACAGGACCAAGGGCTTCCCCTCCCATTGGTGCTAGATAATGATTTCAATGTTGTATAGAGAAAATAGAAAAGAAACATGCAAATGTTTTTGGATGAGAGGAGTTCATCCAGAATTTGGAAGATGTTCCATTGTGCCTGCCTTTCTCCATTGTTTTATTTAGAAGCCTCCCTCACATGAGTTGGAGGTAGCAATAATCACTAAACCAGGGCTTATACGTCTACTTAGTAATTTCATGGTTCTTGTATACGGTTCAAACTGCACATACTCGGTCAGATAAGAAGGCACTATGAACAAGATAACTATAAGAAGAAGAAATTTAAAAATACAGAAAAATGAGATACAGAGGAAAAAGCCAAGGTGCCTTTGCTGGGATATAAGGAAAACATCTTCGTATTGGAAAACATTTGAGAGAGGTTATTTGAGAGATGTAGGCTTATAAACAAATGTTTAAAATTTTGCCTTTATGAACTGAATAAAATCAAATTTATCAACTTGTGATTTTTGAAGTCCTTTTCTTATTATGAAAATTGGAAGAGTTTTAGAATATCTCTGTAGAATATCACAATATTTAATTTCCCTCCCCAACATAAAAATGTGTGTGTGTGTGTGTGTGTGTGTGTGTGTGTGTGTGTGTATGTGTGTAGAGTGAGACAGACAGATTTCAAGAGTGTAAAATATAATTACTGAAAAATTTCTAAGATGCAGAGATTCTTCCCCTGCAGTAAATGGAAAGAAATACTGAGACCCACACCCAGACAAAGTGCAGAGAATGAGAGACCTTGGGACCCTCAGTCATTAATGGAATATTTCCATCAATGTATACCCCTAAGGGTCAAAGAACTCTATAGAAGGGAGGCAAGCAGAAAGGTATTCAGAGCCAGAAAGGATAGAGAGCACCAAGAAAGCAAGGCTGGACACAGAAGGACTCACACATGCGTAAGAGTCCACTGAGCCTGTGGTAGCATGCACAGTGTCTGCACAGGTCCTAGTCAGATGAGCAGCAGCACATGGGGGGTGGGGGTGGTTGGGCACATGCTACCACTCCTAACACAGAAGTTATCACTAACTTAAAAAAAATTAGTTTCCTTCTATAGAGTATACAAATCACTCTTAAGGGCAGGTCCCGTGCCCAGCAGTGGGTGACCAACACAAGACAAATTCTGGTAATTTTGGAGGGTTTTGTCTCCTAATGCTATGTTTGGGTATTTCTTTTTCATTCATTCATCTCTTTGTTTGTTTGTTTGTTTGTTTATTTATTTACCCTACCAGTCTTTTGTTAAATATGATGATTTCCACTTTTGAGTCTTTATAGGATTTTTCTGTATAAATGTGTATGTTATTGTGTCTGTAAGTTTTTCTGGTTCCATTTACTTTGTCTCCTTTTTCTGTTTCTTTGTTTTGTTCATATTGATTTGCTTATTATATCATATTATATTTATTATATTATTTACTATTATCTTAGATATATACTTATTTTCTAATGAAAAAGACTAAAAAAGGGATGAGTTGAGTGGCTTAGTTGGGTGGAGAAGTACAGAGAACCTGGAAGAAGTTGGAGGAGGGGAAAAAAATCAACTGTTCTCTTGTTAATAATATATTGTATGAAAATAAACATTGGTAAGTCCATTACGATTTTTTAAAAATTTGTTCATTTTTAGCTGTCTCACACATTTGTCTAATTATTGTTAGTAAGTTTTACCCTTCATTTCCCTCTTTCCTCCCTGTTCCACTGAAACTCAGTGTTTTAGCAGGTTTCCCTCCTATTCTTATGCCGCCTTTAAGTATGTGACCTACTGTGTTTAATTAAAGGTGGGAGAATAAATTTAACAATTACTGAGAAAAACTTTATTCTGGATAGAGATATAGAGACTACACAAAGAGAGGAACTGAAAGGGAGAAGGGAAAGGAAAAGAGCAGGAGGGAGAGAGAGACAGAGGGATGAAAGGAGAAAGGGAGGGAGGGAAGAAGGGGGGAGAGAGAAAACAGTTGGTAATATGGTCATCATATAAATCATGTGAATATTTAAAAGAGAATTAAATAGGGGAAATCTACAGTTCAATGATCTCTATGACATCATTCAGAAGGTAGAAGAAGGCCAATCTGAGTTCAAGAACAGACTGAGTGCAAAACTGGACAGCCAGTTCTACACAAAAAAACACTGTCTCAAAAGAGGTAGTAGGTTGAAAATATTATTCAATAATGTGGTATTTTAGTTTGATGCTGATAAATCATTCTGTGAAATTTCCCGTGTTCGTTTAAAGAAAAGCAAGCAGAGGATATGACTAGCCTAATAGGTATAAAAGATTTTTTTTTGCAACAAATTTAATATCCATTTAAGTGAAAACTACTTTGGTAACTAGGAGGAGAATGGATCTTTCTCTACCCAAGGCAGCACACTTATGAAATATTCACATGGATTGAACTCATTATTCGTAAGATTAGCAACATGGTAAGAATTGTTACTGCTCATAGATTGATCATTATTACATACAGAACAAAATAAATTTAAACTCTTAAAAATATTGTGTCTACTGACGATAGTATATCTACAGAAATTAAAAGAAAAATAGTTTAAGGATAAATTATAAAAATTGTAATAAAAGGTTCTTGTTATGTTATATAAAATTCATTTATATTTCTATTAAACCAAGAGCAAATAACTATAAAAATGAAGTATTAAAACATTATGTAGGAAAGAAATCAAAATAATGAAATAATTACATTTATTAATTTGTACACTCCTTAAAACAAACCTTAAATATGACAACTGCATTGTTAATAGTAATTAATATATATATTAATTAATATATATTATATATTCTTATATACATAATATATGATATATATTAATTAATATATATTATATATTCTTATATATAATATATATGTATAATATATATATATATATATATATTCTTGAGGATTCTAGTCACAGTAAAGAAATCCATTTCATGCAGTTTACAGACTATACTGAAGATTTCCATGGAATACTGACTTACGAAGGGAAAAAAGGAATTTCTGGCATAATACATTCTATTCCACACCCTAATATCAAGGATTTTAATAATGTATGGAACAGCAGAATTAGTACGTAGCTAGCAAAAATAAACAGTGATGTTTCCATGGAAAAACGGGTTTAAACAACCAAAGCAGACATTCCGGATGACTTCTCATCTATGCATTGAGAGTTCTACTCTGCCAATGGAATCAGGTTAGAGATGTCTGGGAATGTAGCTTAAAGATAAATCGTTTGATTAATAACTGGGAATCTCTACATTCAACCTGCAACAATGTAAACAAAACAAGGAGAAAAGACAGTGCAGAAAAATACTTATCATATATAAGTATATTTATGATATACAAAACAAAAGGGAAGGCTAGAGCTTATGAGATTTAGAATAGGAAGGAAGTACTGAAAATATAATGAAGACACAGTGTTTTCAATAGGTAGTGAGAAACAATTATTCAATAAATAAATAATGATACTAGCAGAATGCATAGCAATCGAAAATAATGTATCTGAAAATATAATAAATGAAATACTGTGGTAAAATTTTATGTAAGGTTGCCTTACTCTAAAGGTGAGCTATCACTTTTAAGATATCAATATGAATTTTTGAATTTTGCAAATAAACATGTGAAAGAAAAAAATGATTATATTTAAAATCTACACTTACAAATTAAAAACAAAAGGCAATCTGTGGCAAAGAAATAAAACAAACCATTATCCATGAAATCTAAAAAAAAAAAAAAAAAATTAAAGAAAAACTGGTTGTTTTGAATTATTCCAGCAACATAATTGACCAGTTATATGAACAATTTAATTAGAAACATACACTCATATCAAATAATTGAAGACATAAAGATTATAAAAATTATAATAACAAATATTATTTTATTTCTTATAAAACTTTTGGAAAAGCAAAAGTCAAATACCACATCCTTTTCAAGACTCACAAAAATGATTCCAGTTGTTTGTTTGACATGTTTTTAATCTCTGTCACCACAGCAGGGAGACTGTCTTTAGCTTTAGTCCTCCTGGGTTTCTCTAGATTTTCACTGAGTTCTAAACAAGAAATGCTAACTGTTGGAGCCTTCTCTGTATTCTTTTCAGACTGAACTTGTGGTTGTGTCCTACAGTACTGCTTCAAGGCACACTGGGTTCTGCAGGGAAGGTCACATGGGACACTTGATTTAGAGTCTACAGTAGTGAATTCAGGCTGGATGGTAGTAGAGTGGATTCCATGATTGTGAAAAAACATCTTTAGTGGTTTTGGCCACCTGCATATACTAAGTTGAGTCTTCACATTTTATTTGAGCAGTGAATATTATCCTGCTTCTGGGGAGCTGCCAGACTTGTAACACGTGGACTTTTTTCAAATCCTTCAACATCTTGTAATTCTTTTACCAAATGTTTGATATTAATTTGCTTAGGGACAGTTTGTAGATTCCTTAAGCAATGTGTAAGTCATGTAAAGAAGTATACAAACCATAATAATGCAAAAGGTTGGATGTAGGTAGAGCACCCAGCACGGATCAGCCTCACGCACTGGGGCCTGGGTGCTGTTAATTATTTCTACAGACGATTTGCAGGGATTAGGAAAACATCATGGGCTCATACAAAAAGTCGTCTTCAGTACAACACTTCCAGGAATAGTAAACACATTCGCTACCATGCCACTGAACCCAAGGCATCTCCTAGGACATGCCAAAACACTTCTCGGATGTTCAGCTGTCCAGCCCTGTTGTCTTCTGATTCCAGACCTTCAGACTCCTGGATAAGACTCCCATTTGTTGTGGATAGCCCTGGCCTTGTATTTTGATGTTAATTCCACTTTCCTGGGAGGGGCTGCCAAGGAGGAGTGTATCAGTACATAGGTGACTTCTATTCAATCTTCTGCCCACTTCAATTTGTAAAATAAAGGCTAGAGCCAGTGATTGTGCAGAGAAGGGGAAGTGTAGAAATAAAGGTTGGTGGGAAGAGAGAGAAGAGAGGGAGGACAAGGGAGGAGGAAGACACAGAGGAGGAGAAGATGAGGAGGAACAGGAGACAGAAGGACAAATGCGTGACTTAGAATACTCTCAAGTTATAAGGGGCTCATAGCTGGGGAATGGAATATTGTAGAGGTGAATCTTCCCAATCTAGGCGTGCAGCTTATATTCTTAATTGTTGAGGTATGTTTTCCTTGACTGGTCTTATTTGGGCTGGAGATTTACAACACCCATTTACTTGAACATCCCCTGGATCATCACTTCTCATTGTTTCTGGCTCTGCCCCTCACTATTGAGTTAGTGTCCTGTAAATACCTGAGTCACCTTTCCAGTCCATACATTTTCAAAACTATATATTTCCTTTCTTTAATTTGTATGTTCTTCTTCAAGGCAACTTCTCCTACATTGACCTTACCATTGTAAGTGGTAATCAGAACTCAGCAATGTATATTTGGCTGCCATAAAAGAAGAGTAATGGAAATTACTAATTTATTACCTTGGCTACCAACTGTTTCAGAATTATTATTTTATTTTTGTCTAATTTCTTAACAGAAAACTGTCCACAAATATAGCATTGTGATTAAATCTGATTGTCAGGACTGGGAACTTAGACAGTAAGGTATCAATTATGTTGGAAAAAACTGAGTAATGTATTCATCCAAATGTAAATTTATTTAATTTAGAACACGAGGTGAAGACAGGGAAGATATTCATGACGTGATTTCCTATAGGATCAGAAGCTGTGTATGAGCACCACACTGGCAATTGTGAAAAAAAGTTTCTTTCCTGGTTCTAAAGCCTGAACCCTGATGTGAATTTTCATCTCTGACTTCATCCCCAAAGGAACACAAAGACCTTCTCCTCTCAATTTCTTTCCCCAATTCATCCCATTACCACAGCTTCCAATACCAACAGGCATTCCCTGTGAACACAGCAGCTGAGCAGACAAGGACAACAGCTAACACACAGCTATCAAGGTCTCTGAAAATCCAGATAGGAAACAGAAACAGGGAACAAAACAGCCACCCAACAAAGACAAATTCAGAAATCAGCACTAAGACCTATAATCATCCCCAAACCCAGATTCCTGGATGCCAGCACAGAAACACAACCAATTAGCACCCACAGCAATTTGTCCCCATTAGAGGCCACCCACCTTTCATCCACAACATTCTCTGGATATTCCAACATAGCTGAAGAACAAGAATCTTAAAAATAACTATATGAAGATGATATAAGTTCTTAAAGAGGAACTAAACAAATCCCTTAAGGAAACACAGGAAAACACACAAAAAAAATTTGAAGAAGCAAATAAATAAATCTCTTAAAGAAAGCCAAGAAAACACTAACTGTCAAAGGAAAAAAATGAAGCTGTTCAAGACATGAAAATGGACATAGCAGCAACAGAGGAAACACAAACTGAGGGAATTCTGGAATGTGAACAGGAACAACAGAGGGAACTTTCACTTTAGGATGAAAGTCATAGAGACTATAGAGATACAGAGAGCGTGACATGTATTGTTGTCTGTTGTAATGTTAACTGTGGACCCCAAACCTGGAGTCTGCCTGTAGACTTGTAACCCTGCCCTCAAGTTATGTCTGATTGGTAAAGATGCTAACAGCTAAGAGCTGGGCAGAAGAGACATAGATAGAATTTAGGTTTTCTGGCCTTGGGGTCTGAGGAGAACCATGAGGAGAGTAGAAGCTGGAGAAGAAAGGACAAACTGCCAGGGGTTAGATGAGCCATACAAATGTGGCCCTGAGGGCTGGACAGTTGGAGTTAAGAGCAGCCCAGATGAATCATAATAAGTAATAACCTGGGATAATCAATAGAAAGATAGGTTCTAACGGCATAGAGAGTAGGTATCTGCCCAGTTCTTGTGCTGTTTAAGGATTATTGTAAATATAAGGTGTGTGTGTGTGTGTGTGTGTGTGTGTGTGTGTGTGTGTGTGTGTATTTTATCCAGGAACTAAATGGTCTAAGGTGAGGTAGAAACCCCGGTTAGAAATTAAATATTTCTCCAACAAATAAAGGCATATACAAGTCAAAATACTGTTTTAAGAAGAAAAAGTTCCTCAAAGCATTTCCAGAATCAGAAACATGAAAAGGATGTTCACTTTTCATTTTTGTTCAATATAGCACATGAAGTCTTAGGTAGAACAGTCACACAAGTGAATAGCACCTTCCATAGGGAGAATCAGTTTTCTTTAAGAACATGACCTCAGGAATGCCTGCCTTACTCTAATACAGTGACGATTTTTAACCTGTGGGCCTCTACCCCTTTGTGAGGAGAATGACCATTTCACAAGGATCACCTAAGACCATCAGAAAACACATATATTTGCATTATGATTCATAACAATATCTAAACTACAGTTATAAATCAACAATAAAACTAACTATATGGTTGGGCCATTATAACATGGGAAACTCTATTAAAGGATCACAGCATTATGATGGTTGAGAACAAAAGCTTTATTGGAAGGCCAGACATTCAAAAACATATGAACAGCACAAATTAGAACAGATTGTTTTAAAGAGAGCCAGCATCAAGAGAGAAAGTGAGGGGAGAGGGGAAGCAGGAGACAGAGAGAGTTTGGATCTGAGAGAAATTGGGTATGAGAAGTGAATATGATCAAAACACTTGGCACAAAATTGTCCAAAAAAAAACCTAATTAAAATATCAGAGAAAAATAAAATAAAAAGCATGAAAGAATGGTAACAAATTAGTTTATAACAATAACTGATGGTGGAATGCATATAGTCATGAAATACTAAACTAATATTCATAAAAATATCATATTCATTGAGTGAAAAATACAGTCACTTGATCTTATTGCCTTTTCAATTGAAGTTACATTTAAATATGTGGCCTATAAAAATACTTGACTATTTATTTATCTCCTATGTTGTTTCCCTTCCTCCTCTCCACTTAAGTTTTAAGTTTTCTCCCACAGTTATTGTCCCACATTTTTTGTCAAGAAGCTTGTGTTCTACATTCTCCTCACAAGGTCTCCTGTTTCTCAAACTCTCCTCATGGTTTCATCTTACTTTCCTAGTAGTTGCAGGTACTCTAGTTTATATACTCATCTCTAAAGATCTGGAGCTCTTGTCCATGGCAAGATATTCCTACAGCTATCCTTTTGTCTTGGGGGTAACCTATAGCTACCTAACTGGACCAAAGGCCTGTTTAATAGAAAGGAATTCTTGACTAGTGCTATTAATATATATAGCTACCTGTGACTGGTGAGTCCATGGAACAAAGAGAAGAACTCACTATTTTCACTTTCCTAAACTAGTATAATTTCTGTGATGAAAATATTTATATTTATATCAATAGATAAGTGTTCATCCTCCGTTAAATCAATGGCATTTTTTTTTTACAGTAGACAGAGATCACTTCAGAGAACCAAAGTGGCCAAAATGTGGAGGTCAACTGACTTTGAGGCACCTTCCCCAACAATATAAATTAAGACCAATTAATATTTTTACAATAATTCCTACACTTCAGGCTCAGAGAACATCAATAAAGAGAGAGTGGAAAGCTTATAAGAGTGAGAAAGGACCAGGACATTTGTGATACAGTCTTACTGAGGAAATAATAGACAGGGGAAAAGGATGGATTATTGGGGAGTTTTGAGTGAGAAATTGATAGTAACTGTTACCAAGTTTCACTGTGTAAAATTCTAAAGAGTTAAAAATTATTAAGATAGCTCATTGTGGGGAGGAGGGATAAAATATGGAACAGTCAGAGGGTGGACGGGAGTTGGGGAATAAAATCTGGAGTGTGACTAAATAAATAAATAAATAAATAATTAAAAGATAGCTCATTGTAATTTATAACCCGAAAGGCATTATTTTAGCAGATATATCAGTCTGCTAAAATGATATTTCTTCATTTGAGCTAGGACTCTTCAAATTAAATGGTAAAATTCACCATTTAAGAACAAAAATCAAATATATATGATTCTCATGAACAAAAGTTAAATTTATATACTCCTATCTACAAAACCTTGGCTTCATTTTTACAGGTTTTAAACTTCAATGATGTTTTAACTAGAACTAATTGTGTATGTCAGAAAAGGTGAACTGTATTTTTCTTAAAATGAGGGTCTTTGTTCTTTTGTGTGTTTCTTTGCTTGCTTGCTTGTTTTTAGAGTACTGAAAATTGTCCCTACAGCTTCTATTATTCTATACAACAATCTATCCTCACCCTGTATCCCAATAGTAATGTTGGGTGTGTGTTATGTTAGTGTGGCTTATAGTGGATGTAAAAATGTGGTTTTTGTGTGTGTGTGTGTGTGTGTGTGTGTGTGTGTGTGTGTGTGTGTTTGTGTGTATCTGATTGTGTGTGTAGGTCACAAGACACTCTCCAGGAATCAATTCTCTCCTTCTATCACTTACTTTCTAGGGGTTGAATTCAGATGGTCAGACTTGGCAAAAAAAAAAAAAAAAAAAAAAAAAAAACCCTTTGAGTCTTTTTCCTGTCCATGTTTAAGACAGTGTTGTTATTTTGACAGGGTGGGCTCACTGTAGCCCAAGCCAGTGTTCAGTTGCCTCAGACTCATGAGAAACTGGGTATCCAATTGTGTACCTCTCAGCACACTCTACTGATAATTTCCTAAATTTAACACTATATAGAGACAGAACCATAGTATAATTTGCATTCAAAAAATATAAACTCATAAGGATATATGTAAAGTTTGTTCATCCAAATACCAGTTGTTTTTTTTAAAAAGGTTTGACTTCTGTTACTATTATAGAGGATATTGTCTCTGAGACATTTGTGGGACAACCTCCTACACAGATATCTTACCACAGAGGTCATTGTTCCAGTCTGCCATGCCTATCAGTGAACCAGGCTATAACTCTGATATATACAGGCTTTCTTTCCTGAGTTCTCAAAGAAGAACCCTGTTTTGAAGATTAAAGTTATTTTTACCATAACGTTGGATTTCATTAAGGGAAATCAGATTTACCTCTAGTGGAAAGAATGCAAAGAGTCTGAGATGAAAAAGGAGATTTTACCATCTCTTAAGAATGAATCCAGTTGAGATGGTCAATCATCTGACCAATCAGCCACCTGCAAGAAGATAGATTTACCTTATGCTAAACAAAAGAGAGAGGAGAAATAACTATGCCTTTAATGAGGCAATGTGCTATTCCATGTCAGTTTTTTTTTGCCTTCTATTGCCTGCAGTTCCTACTAGGAGCCACAGGATCCTGTGGAGATGGCCCAGCTTATCGATCACCAACTCAGAGGGCAAACATTCTTAAATTCTTTTGAAATAGGCCTAGGAACTCCAAGAAGGGACCCTGATATCCTGTCACATGACTTTATTATTGAATTTTTTGTTCATTACTTTTATCTGCCTGCTAATTAAGTAGTGATGATGAATGAGATATTTTACCTTCTGAAATCTGGCTTAAGGGATGTGATTCCTGATCACTTAGTACTTCAACATTCTCAGATGACTTATTCTATAAATTACCTATTATTTTTGAAAACGGTACAGCTGAGTGTGTATTTAAATGATTTTATTCTAATACCATACATTTATTGTATAGACACTATACTTTATATCCTTTGAACTATACTTTTTATTACACAGTACAAAAGGAAATAGAAGAGATTCTGATATCTGACTCTCTATGATCATTTACAAGCTGTATTAGATGGAACAAATTACTTTGTATTTTAACAGCTGGGTTTATATATATACATATATATATATATATATATATATATGAATTAATTAAATCACCTTTTTATGAGATGCTGTACAGAGTAAATAGATTATACAAGCACTCATAGCAATGTCAAATGATTACAACGAATTATTTAAATGCTAATTTCTAAAAATTAACCTCTGTTCTTTGGTAATAATGGTGAACTCTAGATAAATGAATTGACCAAGACAATTTTTACTACATCAGTATCAGATAGAAGAGAATGCAAGAACTTTTCCAAAGTACTTGGGACTAGCTCTGAGAAAATAGTCTTGAAACATGTGGCCAGGACCAGGAGAGCTTTTCATGTCTCTATGCTCATTGCTTTTTGTCTTTGCTCCTGGATTGCCTGCAGAGGCATGAGTTGTCTGCCTCACAATTGTTCTGCTAAAGCTGAGAACATGTTTTCAAAGTACTGGGCCTGAATAAACACCAAACTTTAATAAAACTCTTTGGACTGATGGCTGCTTTCAATCAAAGTCTATTCACCTTTGCCTTGAGCTAACTATCAAGGATTTAAACCTTCTTTATAGTATGTAACAGAATAAAAACAGTTCAGGAAATCTTATAGCACATCAACCCCCTGTTTTTTACATATCCACTTAAAAATGGCTCTAGGACTTTATTTTTTATAAAACCATCATTGAATAATCTTCCAACATTTCAGAGCAGTATTTAGCAATGAAACATAATTAGATTCATAACACTTTAATTTTTTATTACAACTTTCATTATTCACACTAAGTGCAGAAATTGGTGCTTAAGAATTGTACATTCATTTTAATTTAATTAATTTTAACTGCTTTTAAAAAGACTGAAAGATGCATTTCTAACATTTATTGTATATCCTAATCTTTAAAACCAGTGTAACCAAAACAAAGCAAGGAAAATGGGAACTCAGATCTGTTGCTGGCACTCTATTACTATACAATAACTCACAACAGCATATTACAGAGCATTTGTGCAATCAATTTTCTTATTAATGTGACATACAACTTGTTAGTATTAGGAGGTAATGTCTTACACATTTATCATATAGATTTTTGATGAGCTCTTTGGGAAGAGAGAGAGAGAAATTCATTGGATAGTTCTCTTAAACTTCATTATTTCTGAAATCTGCATTCTCTATGACACAAACTGACAGCAAAGAATGATTTATTTCATCTATCATAATGAAGATCTTCAGTAATATTTATATTTTATATTTTATAAGGACTGGATAAGAGCTGTTATCTAGTAAATTCAGATAAAAAACTTTACAGATTCTTTCGCTTTGTAAACTTTGTGCAAACACACAGGTGTTTAAGAAGCAGAGACAAAAAAAAAATTAGAGAGGTACCTGGAAGGGAAAGGGGACAGGGGTGAAAGAGGGAAACATGATCTGGTATTGGGTGGGGTAAAGGGAATGAAGGCCTGAGAGCAGCAGAAAGAATGGAAACAGGCAACCTATGGAGCTAGGAGGTTGGCGGGACCTTCTGGAATGTATCAGAGACCTGGGAGGTTAGAGACTCTCAGAACTCAAAAGGAGGGATCTTAGATGAAATGCTCTACAGTGGGGAAAGGAAACTTGAAGAGCACACTTCAGGGCATCAAGTGAGGAACTGAGGAACAACGGGGTTGCCCTCTCAAAACTCTGACTCATAGTTGTACCTGTCTGAAAGAACTGCAGGAATGGAAATGGAGAGGAGCCTGAGGAAAGGAAGGTCCATTGACAGGCCCAAAGTGGAATCCAGATCAAAGAGAGGCCTCAATGCCTGACACTATTACTGAGCTTATAGAACGCTCACAAAAAGGGACCTAGCATGACTGCCCTTTGAAAGACCCAACAAGCAGCTGAATGAGTCAGATGCAAATATTTGCACTCATCCAATGGACAAAAGCTGCTGACCCCTGTGGTTGAATTAGGGAAAGGCTGGAAGAAGCTGAGGAGGAGGACGACCTAGTAGGAGGACAAGCAGACTCAATTAACCTGGACTCCTGAGATGTCTTAGAAACTGGACCACCAATCAGGCAGCATACTCCAGCTGATATGAGACCCCCAACACATATACAGCAGAGGACTTCCAGGTCTGTGTTCAGTCAGAGAAGATGCACCTAACCCTCAAGAGACTGGAGGCCCCAGGAGTTTAGAGGTCTGCTGGAGTATGTGGGGATGGTTACATACTCATGGAGACAAGGGGTAGGGAACAGCTATGGGATGTGGAACAGTCAGAGGGTGAACTGGGAG
This sequence comes from Rhabdomys pumilio, assembly GCA_030674055.1. Taxonomy (NCBI): domain Eukaryota; kingdom Metazoa; phylum Chordata; class Mammalia; order Rodentia; family Muridae; genus Rhabdomys; species Rhabdomys pumilio. Next base: position 45,125,182 of record JANHMN010000017.1, read on the forward strand.
GGGAATAAAATCTGGAGTGTAAAAAAAAAATTAAATAAAAAGAAGGAATTAAAAAAAAAGTTATGTCTATATTCCCCAGGACATCCCGAAGGATGTCACCAATGACATTTGCCTTTGTTACAAAATAAAAGTTACTTAGAAACAAAACCATCGGCTGACAATAACAATACTTTTAAGTTCTGAAGATGAAAGTGAAGGAGTTTCTGGCCTTTTTGCCCCAGGCACAGAATAACAGATCTGTAACTTGATAAACAGGAATGACTGAACTCCTACCACTGCAGAGAGAGACAGAAAAGACACATTTTGCCCATATTCTTCTCATATAAAGATACAGGAACCTCTGCTGTGAATTACTCTTCAACATGAAGCTGCCTGTTCTCTTTCTTTTGTTTTGCTTTCTGGACCTGTTGAGGACAGGTAAAATGGGCTGATTCATTGGGAAGATGCATGTTTCAGGAGAGGAAAATCTTATCAGACAGATGTCAGCTTGGAACAAGGAAGTGATTTGGTAGCCAAAGTAATAGTTACTTAGAGCTCCCAGAGTGTAATATGAATAACGGCTTTGTGGCTTTGTTTCTACTGAGTCATATCGCTGAGGGAAACTAAAATTACATAGCTTTGATCAAACAATTGTGAGTAAAGATACTAAACATTAATAAAATGAGTATCTTCTTTGAAGTTACTGATATCTAAATTCAGATTTGATTTCTGTCCTGTCTGTTATTTAAACTAGTTCATTTGTTTATTTAATTCATTTCAAATTTAAGTATATTAATTGCATCTAGAAATTGTTTTCATAAAGACCAATTATATATAAATATGTAACATGTATAAAGTAGGTGAGGGTAAATTGTTAGGAATTTAATCTTGGTATAATTATTTTTAAATTATATTAAAAAAAACCTTGAAAGCAGATAACATTTCCTTTCATATAAAAAAAAGTCTTCTTTGCTTCCTACTGCAGGAGAAACAGAAGACAAACTTATCATCTTGAGCTTGACTGGCTTGGATGGCTGTGTTCTCCTTTCTATCCCACTAAGTTAACTATTCTGACTTTAGATTAGAGTTGACAGGAAACATTTTTATGGAGAACAGTGAACAGACTTTCTTGACACATTTCAGTCTACTTACGATAGGACAACTTTTTTTTTTTTGTTTGTGCAAAAATACTGTAATTACTTCTCAGTTTTTAAAAAAGAGGAAGCTAGCTAAGCAAGCACACAAGGAGTGTTTGGACATTTTGATTTTGACCTTTGAGTCCATTACTTAACAGCATAAAGCAAACCAAGCATTTTATCAACATACCCACTTTATTTTTTATTTTATCAACATACCCACTCTATTTTTAATAGATAAAAAACTCCCCAGGGATTTACCTATTTTTCACAAAAGGGCAATGTCTCCTGAAGTCAGATAAAGAGGGACACACCTATCGTTCTAACTACTTAAATAGTCTGAGACACAATGATCATTTGAGCACATAAGGTCAGTATTCTTGCGGGCATGGTAGGAAAGCCACATATTAAAAAAATGATGAAAAATAATGTAATGATTTGTATAAGCTGAATGTTTATAACGCAAATTAAATATGTCAAATGACAATTATTAAAGGTACTAATATATTACATCACCTTAAATTCAAGGCAAACTATCAAAATCTTTTAAAAATATATTTACATTTTTAAAGTTACATCGTTCTCCTTTCCTTTTCCTCCCTCAAATCCCTCCCATGTCCTATTTCTTATTTCTTCTAGCACTCATGGCGAAACAGTTACAGGATGCACATGCTCATTTAGCACAACCATGTTTGTATAATAAAATATTTATTCCAGTTACACTAGCATGATTTACATGTGTCTCTCATGTCACTCCTTTGGAAAAAAAAAATATTTGTGAAGTTCTTCATGACATTTTCAATACTTTTAAAACCCTCAGAGACATTGTGTATGTGTGTGAATAGTTTTATCTAAAAGTTGAGGAATTTGCAATTCTTTCTTGTGCATGAAAATACATTTTAATATGGAACAGTAGTTGCTATCTAGAGAGAAGCTATTTGTTATTTTTGTTACTAGTGGAGGAATGCTAATTTAAAATTCCCACTTAAATAATGCTATTCTTTTTCTCATACTGATGCTTGACAGCTGTCATCTTCTGTTATTTGTAGATTCCAACTAAGTCAACATATATTCTTCACACCCTCATGTAGGACAGTGTAATTTGAGGATGCATTTTTTTTTTTAATCTAGAGAAATGATGTCTTTTCCCCTGGCATCAAAGGCAATAAATAGCATCTCTCTAGATAATATAAATAAGCAAACATCATTAATTTATGCAGTAGAGTGGTGGTATTATGTGCTTTAATATATGTATGGTAAGAAATTCCTATTGGGATGGTGATGTAGGTTAAGTAGTAAGCTATTTTTCTAACACGTATACGGCCTTGAATTTCATCCACATTATACATGTACAAACATGAATATGATATGAATTTAATTTTTCCCCAAAAGTATTTCCTTCCCAAAGTAAAGGAACTATTGTTATTAACCTAAGTTCATTGAAAACAGAAAACATGAATATTTAGTTACATAAACCATCATTTCTATCTTGCTTGGATGATGAGTTATCTTAGAGGAAAGGGGATGGATACTGTTCACATACCTTCCTGTTTGGTATCTTATAATTTCCCATTATTTTTCATAATTTTACTTTGAGAGCTTATCACTCAATGGAACTGTCTTAAAAATAGAACTATATTCTAAAAGGATAAAATAGTAGCCTTGTTCCCATGAGGTAGATTAGTTTATCAGTTGGTATAAGACAGAACCCTGCAAGTATGAATACTTTACAAAAGAATCTGAATGTAAAGAATGAAGAAATACTGATTATTTAACTTTTTTGTGATATTCTTAAGGGTAGTCTTGCATAGTGATGCATGAATTTCTTGCAACCCACTGTACTTAGCCAATATGCAGATCTTTATAAATATTCAAAAATCCTCTCTTACCTCGAAATACGTTGGGAATTTTCATTTTTCATAAAAGTTAAGTCTAATGATATTTATATTGTACAGTAATATAATTACTGTTAACTAAGTTTCCTATGTTGTACTGAAAGACAAAGATATTTAAATATTATAACTTATTTGAAATCGGAAGAAAATATTTAAGACATTAGAGATAGATAAGTAAGTAGATAGATAAATAGATAGATTACAAGAACTGACAGACAGATAAATAGATGGATGGACATACTGTGAGATGCACAGAGATGCAGACAGACAGAGAAAAAGAGAGACAGACAAAATGACAGACAGTTTGAGGTGTTAATGCCATGAATATTATGAGCACCAATACTCATCTAATTATACATATGATATGGACATATTTTTGAATGTCAAGTTACATCAATGAAGCTGATTTAACAAGGCAAATCAAAGAGGAAGAGTGCCACAGAAATTTTTGGTGTACATCTCAAAGCCACTATAGATCTTGCAATGTGTATTTGATGAGCTTCATGTAATACAAATACATTAAGTCTATCAGTAATAATTAGAGAAAAATCTGACAATGAAACAAAGTATCACAAAGTTATTATCTTAAGCAAAACAGAAAAAAATGAATTCTAAAACTCCTACCACAACAGATAGATAGATATCATTTATTTTCATATTAACAATTGATTTATTCCAAATTGAGGTGTCTAGGGTATGCAGAATGGTACAATGGTTCCTGTAATGTGTTATTGTTTTCACAGTAATAGCTGATATGAAAGACACCTATTTTTGCTTTCTCAAAAGAGGTAAATGTAGAGATGTGTGCAGTTATGGTGAAAAGAGAGTTGGTGCCTGCACAAAACTAAGTGCTAACTGCTGCATCGTCATACATAAAGATCAAAACACAGTGAGTATAAAGATTAGTAATAAAGACAACTGGGTTCCCAATCTTCCTATACATCCGGGATGTTCTTTTCACTAAATGACATTGCTGAAGAATATGTTGTTTCCCAAGGACCTGACAATAGTGGGCAGCTTCTGAGAACCAATATCGTTTCATCATTTTAGATATCATGATTTTCCTAAATGCCAGAAGGATGAATTATGGCAAAAGATATTATGGTTATTGGGATTATTTAATTCAAAAATTGTTAAGATGAATGAGAGCATATCTCCAGTATGAGGGACACACTGAAACAGACCAAGGAAAAAAGACAAATACACATTTCAGCACTTCGTGGATTAAGGGACTAGATGCATCATAAGCAGGAAGGTTTAGGCTCTATAAAAAAGAAGTATCTTTCTTGTTATTTGTTAAAAAAAAACAAATAAACACATCTTGAGCAGGGACCTTTCAAAAGCAATCATTTTGGAAAGGAAGGCCCAGGTGTATACCAAAGGAAAGAGGAAGTAAGTGGCATAATGTACATTGGTGGTGTTGCTAGTATGTAAATGACAGGGAACAAATGTTCTAATGTGATCAATGTAAAAATCACAGACTAAATAGAATATTGGATATTTTATTAACAACCCTATCATGTTGCTAGCCTATATTGAGTGTTGACACTTAGTAATTAGATAAACTTTTGATGCACTTAAAGTTGTATGAGCTAGAGTAACAGATTAACCAAACAAAACAAGTGCATAGACACTAAATTAAACTGATTAGATCTATTTTTGAAGTAAAAAGCATCTGAATGAATATTTAATTAGTATAACTTAATAAGTAATGTTGACAGAGACTGTGAAGTCCTTAAGCTAAGTAAACAGACTTAACTATGGTTTGTGTTCCTTGCTACATTGAATGATGCAAACCTACGTTTAAATAGTAATTTACTCTGGAACTTTCCCACAGAGATGGAGAAACAAGCAATGTGAATAGTAAATTGGACTAAAAATTCATAGGATGAATTGAAGAACAGATGAGGTGAGTTGAAAGAGAAGGGAATATTTAATAAACATAAGTTTTCTGTATCTTTGCACCACTAACTACTTCTAATTGATTATGCTTATTGACATTGACATTGATGACCTCACCAAAGATGAATGGACTTATCATCTCTTTCATATCATAGTAAGTAGGCAGGTATGACAGTAAAATAAACTTACTTAGTATGCATTATAAAGTATGTAATACCCAATGACGTTCATCTAAAAATCTTATTCAACTAGCTGACCAAACTCACTGTCATCTAACTTTGAATTCAGAAATAAAGTATGGTATTGTGAAGTCAAGTTAGAAAACAATAAAACAGCAACAAAACCTGGCCACCCAAAGAGAGGCTGTAAAGTGAAGAAAGAATTACCCATATAGGTATAAAAATAGAAAGATATTGGCATCATGGCTATTATGAGTGTCTGATTAAAAATCATCTACTTAGTATTTCAACTGTTAAAAAACAAGTGTCTATGCTGTGACAAAAGTGACACAGCAGTTTAGCATCAGACCCTTTAGTAATCTGATACTATCTTTAGTTTAATTGAAATTTTGTTATATGCCTATCTGAATTTTTGACTCTTGGATAAGTTAGAATCTGAATTAAAAGATGCTAACACTTTATCACAGTCTCAGAAGTTTCCACAGATCATTTTAGATAAGCGTTCAATGCTGATTACTCTCTTAAAAAATGGAAAACAAAGTAAATGTTACATATTTCACTGAAAAAATCAATTGATCACAAATAACAGTTATAATCATAAAATAAAGGAAATACAACAATAAGTATTGGCCTTGTTGAATACTCAGTAAACAAAATCATTAAATTAACAGATAATTGCACTGACAAAGCAGAAAACAAATTGTTTTTCAATTAAAAATTTTCAGACATGCCTATATGTTGATCATACTCCCCTTTATCCTGTACCTTTTCTTCTCTTACTCCTCTGCCCTCCTATTGGTCCCTCATGTCCCTCTAGACAGTTTCACTCTACATAGAAAATTTTAGAGATT
>JANHMN010000017.1:45131133-45170470 GCA_030674055.1 Rhabdomys pumilio
AGCTTCAGAGAAATACAAACCAGAACTATTGAAATTGCATCTTATCCCAGTCAAAAGCACAGTCCTTAGGAAAATAAGATGTGTTATAGGAATAGCTGTGGATTAGTTGTGGAACTCAGGATGAAGATTTGTAAAAACACTAACAGAGGGTCTTCCGTGTGACCCTACTATACCATTCTCAGATAGTTACTTGAAGGAATCTTAAGCTACGTATTACAAAGATACTGTACATCAATATTTATTGCAATATTATGCAAAATGGTTTAAGTATGGAAACAATTTGGTGTCCAACAGCATAGGAATCACACAGAAAAGTGTAGCCTTTGTACATTGTACACAATGGACTTGTTTTTCAAATTGACTTTGAGAAAATTATGGTATTAAATATTCCCTCTTAAGTAAAGGCTATTCACGGCACGGACAGACCTCAGTTAAAAAAGTATTTGTTTTGCAAGTAGAATGACTTGAGTTCAATTTCCAGAAGCTATGTAAAATAGACATGGTAGCACAGGCTTGTAATCTCATTGTTAAGGAGGCAGAGGCAGATACCTAGAGCTTGATTGCTAGCTGGCTTGTCTAACTTGGCAAAGTTCTAGGTCATGGAAAAACTATCAGGGGCTAGAGTGATTAGTGCCTGAGGTGAAAAAAAATTGAAATTGTCCTCTGACCTTCACAAATATGTACACATAGGTGTACACACATAGCATACACTGTACACTTTCAAACACACACAAAATAAAATACAACTCAATATTCATCTGGGTAAATAAAGGAAACACACACACACACACACAAGAATTCCTGGAAGGAAATGTTGGATAAGTATACTGAATGGATATCGGCAAAAAGGGTGGTTGAATGCAATTGCAGTTATACAGAGAGAACCCTTTGGCTACAGTTTTCAAGTTCAAAGAGTATAGACTGATAGGGTGAACAAAGTCTGTAGGTCAGGACAGAAGATGCAGGTAGCTGAAGGGATGGCTACTGTCTTCCTTTCCCTTCTATCTGTGGTCCTATAAACATTGTATGTTTTCATGGGATGTGGTCTTTCTCTGAGTAAATTTAACCTTCTCTAAACTATTGCTCTCCCACTGGGGTCTCAAAAGCAGAAACCTCTTCTCAAACAATTTGTCTAGTTAACACATCTTGTTGAAAACAAAAATCTTAAAGATCATAAACCATTTAGGGAACATTAGAGAAACAAAATAATGAATGTTATGCTGGAGAGTGAAAGAGCCACTATTATTCATTGTATCTCCTCAACATAATGCTGATTACACAATTGCTAATTTTTAATTTAAATCTAGAGAACAGAAATTCAAACTGTGATTCACCTCCTGCTTTTTTTTCTCCTAGTTTCCACTTAATCATTCTCCATCTTTCATTTATAAAATATGAAACATCAGCTGAGCATCAAAATAGTGAGAGACTTTCTTCTGGTGAAGACAGAAAGAGACAACTGAATGTATGACCTATGTATTAAATTTGAAAATAAACTTTGTGACCATCTCATAATTGAGAATGTATCTAATTTTATAAGGATGATAGATTGAAATGGTAGAAAACTAATGGAGTATTAAATGAAATCTTTAAAAATTAACAGCCTGAGAATTTGGAAAAATGATGAATGAAAATATTCATGAAGATATATAATCAGGTCCTCATTCTGCAGCCACCAAGTGCAGAGAACAAGTTTAGACATTGTGTCCCGTTCATGTGTTTGTAAGAAGTTGTTTTCTACACGAAGACATTCATTAGTTGTAAGGAATCTTATTAGGGATGTTTCCCTGTTGGACTCTTTTTGAGGACTAAAGAGAGGTAGCAAAAAATATGAAACCTGAAAAGGCATTCTCAGCCAACGTGGGCTCCAGCTCTCAGAACTGTGACTTGAAATACACCCTGATCACTAGGACATCTTCTCTGCCCAATATCAAGTGCTGTTAAGTCCAACAGCCATTACAATGAAAGAGCAACGAGAGCAGCCTTTCGTCTAATGATAAAATAAAAAGGAGCTGTAAGTATTTCCCTCCTCTTCCTCATGGTCAACAAAAAGACAACAAACAGCTAAATGAATCAGTCAAGAATCACAATGTGTTGGGGGGGTGTTGGGCGGAGAGGGGAAGCTGATGTAAAGTATTGATGTGATCCTAGTTACAGAGATAGAGTCCTGCTCTAAGAAAGTAGTTGAGTGAATGTGAGTCATGCAGGCAACTTTCTTATTCCACAGCCGTTCTTCAAGTTCTGAACAGAACATACTCTGGTATCATGCCAGAAGAAACTTATCTGTTATGTGCCTAGGTTATTCTCTCCTTTCCAGCCTTACCTGGGATGTATACAGCATGCAGATAATATCTTTTGCATGTGGGATTTAAACAACGTTTTGGTCTGCATAGAGATGGTACTTTTTGGTTTATTATGGCCCATCACCACAGATGATGAGAGTTTTATATTCACCTGGCCAATTTCAGCCTTGTCTGAACACCACTGCTTGAAACCATATCTACGTTCTGTGCTATGGAGAGGATGGTGTAATTTCTCTATTCAGGATTAATACATCTACACATCACCTTATATTCTTCTGCCCTTAAAATTTATTGAATTTCTTTCATAGACACATTTTCTGACTTGCTTCTGTCCTCTCATGAATGTAATCTCTCCTTTGAACTACACACCCTTGTCTCATCTTAGAAATTAGTAACCACTGATGAGACCATTTTGTGAACTTCTTCTGTGCTGGTTGGCCAGGTTGGCCAACTTGACTTCATTTTGGATGTATATGAGAAGAGAAACTCTTAATGGAAAAAATAAGACTCCATTAATATTAGCCTGTAGGCAAACTTGTGGGGTATTTCTTGTTTAATGTAAAAGGTCCCAGATTGCTGTGGGACATGCTACCCCTGGGCAGGTTGTCCTGAGTTATATAGGGAAGAAAGTAGGTCAAACAAGCCAGGAGAGAAACTCAGAAAGTAGCATTCCTCAGCAACTCCTGTATCAGGTACTTGCCTTGTTTGAATTGTTGCCCTGAATTCCTTCTATAATAGACATTGATGTAGAAGTGTAATAAGAAATAAACCCATTAGTCCTTAAGTTGCTTATGGCCATGGTGTTTTACCACAGCAATAGAAATCCCAATTAAATACTTTCTTGTAAGTGATGCATCTGTTGAGAAAGGTATGTGTTCAGGAGTTTGTTGTCTATGCTTCCACTTTCCAATGTTTTATAACAACGAGGATACATTCTTTCTAAATACTAATATGCTTTTAGGGAGACAAAAGTGTCTCTTCTGTAATTATTTCTCAGTGAAAATTTCATGAGATAAGTCAGTGAAGAAGAAGGAGGAAAATATTGTGAAAGGGGGGAGGTATTTATGTAGATACAAATGGAAACCCTGTATGCCAATTAATGTTGTTAACAGTTACTCAAAACTGACCAAGATTTCGGTTTTAAAATGTTAGGAAGTAGTAAATATGAGGCTACAGTATTTTCAGAGGTAAAAGGTTTCTATTGGGATAGGAAAATCAGAGAAGTGGAGAAGATTCATAATAAAATTAGTTTAGATTAGATAGTTTTCTATTATTACTAGAGAATGTAATCCAAAAACAAATAAACAAAAGGAAACTCATATACAATGTTAGTTATATAGTGTTAGTTCTGAGATAATAACAAGAATTACATTAGTCATTATAATAGGTCACCGTTGCAACAATTAGTAAGTGTTCTAACCCCAACCTTGTAACAGTACTGTTTGTATACAGATGTCACACACTGTTCATTGTAGAAAGTATAAAAGAAAGATTCACAAATATGAATGAAACTAAAAAGACTAAAAGAATCCTGGAGTCAAGGAGTTATCCCTAGGATGGTTCAATTTCGTTTCCAGGAGTCCTTTTTGACTAGACCTCTTGAGTAAGGAGAAATGCTAGAAGATACACAAATTGATGAGTTGACCCGGAAGCTTTAAGGATCTTTTCACGGAAATAAAATGTATGAACATTTTAGAATATGACTGGCATTCTTTAGTCACAAAGTACAAAGCCAGACAGCATAACCTACCAGGTATTGAGTCCTTCCTAAACAATAATCAATCCATCGCTTGGATAAGAAGGGAAAACAAGTCAAAATAACATGGTATGGTAGATGTTGTGTTTATATACATGTCTCTTATTTCAAAATGCCCCATAAAGCTAAATCCTTAGGAAAATGAGGTACTATTTATGAAAATGACTTAAACTTTAGAACAAATTGGTGATTATCATTTATGAGTTTTATTTCCATATATAGTTGGTGTTGTAGGCCTGCTATTCAGGGTCCCTAGCATATATTTACACCCCATTTTAAAAATAATTTCCTGAGCAATTTTGTATACACAATATAAGCAAGTGAAAGAATTCAAATTCACATTTCTATTTTGAATTTGAAGATATTATCATTTGATATCTCATATAATCAGGGACAATATAAAAATCCAAGGACTGGTGAAAATAAAAATAAGAAAGACTATTTCTATAAATATTTGTATATCATAAATACCGATTTTGATATATATACACATTCTCTCTCTCCCTCTCTCTCTCCTCTCTCTCTCTTTCTTTCTCTCTCTCTCTCTCTCTCTCTCTCTCTCTCTCACACACACACACACACACACACACACGAAAGATTCAGACATTCTGCAATTGAGTAATCAGAAAACAGTTGGCAGACTCATATTTCCTAACACACACAACCAGAAAGAAGATTCAAATAATACGTAAATTTGTTTGTAACTAAGTATTGTATTGCTAGATATATGGTTTATTTAGAGTCCAAGGCTTTCCAGGACATTTGTATATAATGCTCATTTTATATTCTCTGTGATATAGAGCTAATCAGGAACAAATGTTCTTATGTGGAATAAATGGTCAATACTCTTGGGAATTTGAGTCTGTTCTTTCAAAAGCTTCTATGCTCAGATGATGATTACTTTTCTTTTTTATATTTGTTACCCTGTCTAATGCTGGGGTTTTTCTAACATATTCCCATATTATCTTACCCTATTTGTTCTTGAATAACTTCAAAATAACTATAGAGCATTTAAAACTTCCCAGAGGAAATAATTGCAGATTTGAAAGCCAGTTTCAAGATATCTTACCTCATGACCAGCTACAATCATGTCCATTGTAACTTTTACATCATGGTTCTGTCTTTTGAGGTTATATTTAACTAGTAAATTTAACACCATTAACGTATAAGGACATTGCTGTAGTCAGAAATAACATTTTGTGTTCATTTTCCTGAAAATTCTTAGGTGTTTTCTGTCATGGTGTGGCTTGGCTTTTCATTCACCCATATTATTTGGCTACTTCTATGAAGACTTTATGTTCTTTATAAAAGTAAATACAAGATTCCATGAGAACTTTTGATGAATTTAAGAATACCTCTGATATTTGTGATCATATTTGTTTACTCAAAATGTTTGACCAATTTATTATAATTAAAAGTATATTTCCTAAACTATATCCCATGAGTCTCCTATGTCTATCATTGCTACAAGTATTCCACTTAATAACTTCACAAAGATAGCAAAACTAATATTTTCTTCATTACTCTGCTTTCAGATATAAGTTTTATTTACAAATCAGAGCTCAGGCAGATAGTATGTCTTCTTAAATCCACATTTGTTTCTAGACACAGCTACTATGTTTCATTAATGATTTCTTTAAAGCATAAAATATATTTGAATTGATGTAGTACATATTGAAATTTATGCATGTTTTCTAAAGTCCTATAATTTTCTAGGTGCAACTAAGGATTATTAAAATTTAAATACCTACCAATACTTGTCAATTGGAAAACCCATACAAATTTCAAAGTGTTTCCACTGGACAGAGAAGTGGATTCTAATTAGTAACTACGTTCACTAAGGTTGTAGCATAGCATCCTTCTATCCAACTTGAACTGCCATCTTTCACAGTACACACTTTTTCTCTTCCTTCGTGGATTATTGGAACTTTTGATAGCTATTGCTCAAGACAAGGAAGCAAAGGCTGCTGTGGAGCTAAGGGACTCTGTCTCAGTAACTGACTTACTTTAGGAAGGCTGGAAGGCAGCTTCCCTCTCTAGGGTGACTTGGTAAAGAGGAAGAATGAATGTATTTGGGTGAGTCGTGTCCAATCTGAATCAAAGGTTCAAAAGTACTTATGTATCACAGTGTACACACTAGACACTGGGTGACGAATTTTTCAGTAACTTTAAAATAGTCCTGACATATTTTTAAATTTCTATACGCACACAATGTAGGGATCAACCTCTGGGGACATCATCTTTTCTCTTTCTCCCTGTATTTTTTCCATGCTTATCAGAATAATATTTATCTATCTTTCAGAATAAGTCAGCCATAAGTTTCAAGGTCAAACTCATATTTAGCCTAATTGAAGTATAACTTCAGAAAAACAAAACAAAAAAAACAGCAACAAAATAGTGTTGATTGCACAGTATCATAGAAAGAAAAATGAAAAAAAAATTTAGAAAAGGTTTAAAAGACAAAGATCTTGTATATTTGTTTTGTTTTTGATTTTTTTAAGTGTTACCCAAAGCTGTAGAAATCTGTTAAATAATGTCTGTGTTTGTCATTATCCACAAGAAGGAAATGAAACCAACTATAAAGGGATGATGGGAACTTTGATAATTCAAAAAATGGGCACTATGTTCTTTGTCAAATCATTGACACAGGAAAACTATTGAACAATTTGAGTTCCTTTTTTTATTTTTATTTTCATAAATTTTTAATTAAGATAAAATCACATCATCATTCTGCCCCTGTCTTTCCACCTTCCTGCCTCCCTCCTTCTAACCCCCAGTGCTCTCCTAGTCTTAAATTAATACCTTCTTTTTCATCATTGTTTCAGACACACACACACACACACACACACACACACACACACACACACACACACACACACAGACCAAAGTATGCAAATACAACCTACTGGGTTCATTTTTGTTATTTATTTGTACATGTTTTCAGGAGATACCATGTTGTATTGAGTAAACAATATAGAAGCCCTTCCCTAGGCAAAGCTAACTTTTCTTCTCCAAGGGGTCTTTAGTTGTCTATAGTACTTTATCTATAGATTGGACACTAGGAAACATCTCAAAATCTGATAGGCAAAGCCCAAGACAAAATCATTTTAGGAAATACTTGCAATTAATATGCTTTTCCTGCTATTACTACATGTATAAAAATTATCACTAGAGATTATCCCACTCCTTTGAACAGATCTCTATAAAACTATGAAGATATACTGTCTTGTAGTTATGCTATATAAACAAATAGATGACATCTTAATTCTTAATAATTATCCTATAATAATTCCTCAATTATATCAGTATTTATTAAGTTCTTTTACCATGGGACTGCTTTTAGGTCCTTTTCTGATAGTTAGAACTGAAATGAGAACTCATTTCAGTTTCCCATGTGTCACCAGTTTATTGCTTCTAGATAGTAATCAGACTTTCTACTACTCAGAGCACAGTCCAAGAGGTTGTAAAACCAGTAAACAAACGTCATAAAAAGGTAACTTAAGGTTTGTAATAGGTTCTAGGACAGAAGATCAAATATTGACTGGGTTAGTCTATATAACCTTTCAATAATAACTCAGTTATGGTTTTTAACTCTCATTGAACCCATGGATCTGTTACAGGTGATGAATGTTTGGTTAGAAAATTACTCCTAAATAATATGCATATAAGCAGTCACTGTTTCAAACTTCTGATTCAGTTTATGATTTGAATTTATGCATAAACTTGTGATGAATTTTCTTACCTTATGATTATGTATTCTGAAAGATGTATAAGTGCTAAGAACAACGAAAAGAGAGTGGACATTTTTCCTTATACCTGTTTTTCATTCATTCTGTCTTTCCTCTTTTTCTTAGAGAATTTTCATAGGAAACATTTCACAATTTAGAAATAAATGCTAAAATCACTTTTCAAAGTGTCTTTTTTTCTTCCTGTGACTTCCTTCTAGTAGGCTGAAAGTTGGAGCTGTGCAGTTACATCTGAGATAAAACAAAGTCTACTTTAATCCCTTGCTGTTTTAGGCTGAAGTGTAAGTGTCAGAAACTGCAGTTGCTGGTCTCAAAGGAACACAGAAGGCATGCCATCTACAGTAGCAAAGGAAATTGGACTTAGATAAGTAAACTTTTAATCATTATACAACAACATGAATTATTTTATAAGACAGAAATCTTCTTTTCCACCGATGCTCTTCCCCCTACTCTGCATCAAGGAGAACTGACAAGAAAAAAAAACCCTGCTGGGGCTGGCCCCCATCAAACTGTCATAAATATATTACCAAAATTTGTATGAGTCATTGAAGGAAGAATCAGCAAAACAGTAAAATTTTTTAATTGTATGTCATATTCCAATATGTAGAATTAGATGTATTACCACAAATCTGGTTACAGTTTTATTTTATTTTTTTTTGGAAAATATATTTTCCTTTTAGTTATTGAGCTATTCATCTTTATAGTAACCAAAGCTTTCTAAAATAATTATCAAAAAAGTTTTATTCACATATTTATTAAGTTAAAGTTGCTTTTGTCTACCCTAGCAGTACCCTACCTACTCTAAATTCCTTTAGGGTGTGGATTCTATCATTAACTCTGTGTCTTAAATGCCTTCCTTGTGGTATACAAATAATGAAAGGCTGCTCAATTTAGCCTAATAAAGATGCATCACAGTGAAATCTAAAGAGTTTCAACTAATATTGAAAAAGTGTTCAGATTTTAGTATTACAACTGAAATGGCCTCTCTCTCTCCCCCTCTCTCTGTCCCTATCTATCTATCTATCTATCTATCTATCTATCTATCTATCTATCTACACACACACACACACACACACACACACACACACACACACACACATATATGTGTGTATGTGTGTGAATTTACTATTTAAACACTAATTCATTAAACTCCACAAAATTAAGTCAAATTAGAATGATGGAGTGGCTTCTTGAGAAATTAAAAAGGAAAAAATGCATCACATAAAATTGTATTATATTTTCCTAAAATTATTGTTACCCACAGAATTTAGAAGAATTGAAATTAATAATACTCTTTATCACAATATTTTTTTTCTTCAATAGCATTGTAGAGTTGTATCCTTGAGTATAAACCCTAGAAGTTAAAGAGAACAGATACCAAGTTTACCAAGATTTTTGGGCATATAGTGGGATAATTATAGACACAAAATATATGGCAAGTTTTCTATGAGGTTATAAAGAAATACAAAGACCAAAAGTTGGTAACAATCTAAGCAGAATAAGCTGCCCTAGTATAATTTATAAATAAAATTCTGTGTATAGGAAATGAATAAATATTATATGAGGGCTATAACTTATTTTATATTTGCCGATGTTGTTATATAAGATGATCTAGGTAGAAAATTTGATGGTTCATTTGCCCTTAACAAAATGACTTAGATAAAGTTATATGACAGATAAGAAATACCATATAATTCAGAAGTCATGCCTTCTACCTAATAACTTCAGGTGTAGAGATATATAAGTCTTCTGATTAGAGATTTATCATCAAACTTACAGATAAAATGATGACTGGAAACAGATATGAGGTGATAAGTTCTAGTTCTATTCCTTGGTGTCATGGGAAATGACTTTATATGAATGTGTTTAATTTACAAATATTCATAACCAGTCCTATTTCCCTCTGAATGTTACACTTTTACCAACTTATAGATATTATTTTATTGATCTTTTTCCCAGAACTCTCTTTGAAACACCTACTTATTCTCAGTAAAATCCTAAACTTAGAGTGACCTGCAAGGTCCTGTCTGATCTACATACTTTTTCTGTTTCATTTCCAGGTATGATGATTCCTCCCTGGTCTTTAAAAATCCAGGGCACAGTTTGTATTAGAAATTTCTTTTCTCCTGAATGATATTTATTGCTCCAAAGATTATTCTTCAGATGAATGTACACCCTCATTTCCTTGGTCTTTGCTTCAATTTCTGTTTCCTATTTAGGTCTACACTAGTCAGTCAAGTTGATGTTGAAATGTGCTTTCTCTAATAATACTAATGCCCCTCAGAATTCAAGATGTCTATTAACCAAACATGTATGAATGATGATGAAGTTGGAAGTCATTCATAAGCAGTTAATAAATATAAGGAGGAGGTTAAAGTGGTAAACTCAGCATCTATGCCCAAGGCAGTGTCAAGGAGACCCCCAGAGAGATAAAAAAGAGAGAAAGCAAGTCAGCAAAACTGAAATTGGCCAAGGACTGTTGCCATGGAAACCAAAGTACCTAATTTGCAGTGAGGCAAGGTATGTAAGATGAGCAGCCCTGAAATGGAGACTCAAAAAGGATTAAATGCATCATCAAATTGTAAAAAGTACTGTGAGTATGTTAACTGAGAATAAAGCTTTGAGGTATGAGAAAAATAGAAATTTTCTCTTGTGGAAAGAATAGAACTATTGTATTACATGTTGACACATACCAATTTTTTTTATAAAGTCCTGAAATATGACATATTAATGTTTCCCAGACACGCAGTTAGTAGAAACATTGAATGAACCATCAGAACTGAAAGAACCAAGGATTCTACTCATGAGGCTGTGATTGAACAACACTAGAATAATTAGATCATATATCACACTATCAGTATTTCTCTTTCTATATATATATATATATATGTAATATATATATATATCAAATATGTTTTCTAATTTTTAATATCTTAAATGCAAGGGAAAATACCCTTTGAAGATGAAATATGTAACAATAAATTAGAAGAGAATATTTTGTACATTTTGTAGATAAATTGATGAAAAAAATAATTCTACTATTTTCTTAAAATCTTTTAAGATGGAACTAGAGGGTGGATAAGAATTCACAATCACTGACTATTTTTTTCAAAGAACCTAGGTTCAGTTACCAATACCACCAAGTTGCTCAAAACTGTTTGAAAATCCAGGTCCAGAAGAACCCACTTCTAGTTACTGAGGACACTTGAGTGAACACTTAATGCACAGACAAAAATTCAACACCTCATATATATCAGATAAAAATAACAATAACTATAATATTTTATATTTATATAATAATAATAACATTTCAAATAAAAGACAAACTTTTCTTTATTAAAACAAATCTCTCCATAAAAATAAACACAAAACAATATAATGATTATTTATATCTAAAGCCCTGATGAGAGTCCTGTGAAGGCCTGATGCCCCAGCATAGGGGAATGTTAGGTTGGTGAGGCAGAGTGAGTAGGTGAGTAGGGGAGCACCCTCATAGAAGCAGGGCAGAGGGGATGCAAAAGGGATTTTCTTTGGGGAAACCAGGAAGGGAATAACATTAAAAATGTAAATAAATAAAATAACTAATAAAAATTTTAAAAATTAAAAAAACATCCTAATGACAATCTTGAATAATAAAAGAACTTCTGAAAGTATTACTATTCCTGATCTCAAGTTGTACTATAAAGCAATAGTGATTTTAAAAAAAATAACTGTACGATATTTGTATAGAAATAGACTGGTTAGTCAATGGAATTGAATAGAAGACAAAGAAATAAACACACACCTATGGTCACTTGATTTTTGACAAAGAAGCTAAAACCAAACAAAGGGAAAAAATAGTGCTGGTCTAACTGACTGTTGACTCAAAATTTGTCCTGTCTAAAATCAATTCCGGGACAAAGATGAAGCAGAGACTGAAGGAATGGCCAACAAATAACTGGCCCAAATTGAGACCCATCCCATTCTTGAGCTCCAATCCCTGACACTCTTATTGAAACTCCGTTATGCCTGCAGACAGGAGTCTAACAGAAATATCCTCTAAGAGGCTCTACCCAGCAGCCAGCAGCTGACTGAAACTGATGCAGATACCCACAGCCAAACATTGGATAAAGGTCGAGGAGGACTCTTATGGAAGAAATGGGGGTAATGCCTGAAGGCCCTGAAGGGGATAGAAATTGCACAGGAAGACAAACAGTCAACTAATCTGGACCCTTGGAGCTTTCAGAGGCTTTACCACCGACCAAAGAGTATACAGGAGCTCTACTGGGGCACATAGGGCTGCCAAGTCTGGCTATAGTAGAAGACGATGCACCAGTCCCTCTAAAGTGTTGATGACCTGGGGTAGGGGAATATCCGTGGGCTCCACCCTTTCAGAGGAGAAAGGAATGGGAGTTGTGGGATGAGGAAGGGACTCTGGGAACCAGGAACTGGGAGGGAAACAGTATTTGAAATGTAAACAAATAAATAATAAATTAATAAAGAAATAAAACTCTGTTGAGTTTCACATCCATATTTTCCTTCATTTATAAGCAATTTGAATTCTAAATAGAAAATGCTCTTAACCACTGAATTATCTGTCCAGTGCCTCATAAAACATCTTTTAATTTAAATTTTAATAAACATGTCAAATAACTCCTATTAATTAAGAGACAGTTATGTGTGACATAATTGCTTTATTATATCAATATATACACATATTGTATATATGTATATATATTTCAAATATAATATATAATATACATACATATATACACATATACATATATATATATATATATATATATATATATATATATATATAATACATAATAAAGCCTATTCAGTTTGTGTAAAGTAATTTTCACATTCAGAAACTGAGAGTGAAAAGGCAAGGCTGATTACATGACAGGCTTAAAATTGGCAGTTTAGGAGACTATGCCTAAGAGTCCAGGAAAGCTCAGGCAAGGCAGTTACTAGAATTAAAAAAAAAAAAAACCTAGGCTTTAGGCAGCTAGTCAGTATCTGTCCTGCCATCAGAACCTTCCCTGCCACCTGGCCTCAGACAAGGACAATGGGCGAGCATCAGTTTCCAGACTTCTCCGGCAAGTTTCCAGATCATGGCAATGGTTCTAGAATGTGCCTAGAGATGGACTCAACAGATGAAGATGGAGGCCACGGACCCCAGCATCCCCCTTATGTACTTTAAGTCAGACCTGCTAGCTCACTTTGGGGTCTCCATCTTGGAATGAGAAACCCTAGCATGCTGGACTTCTGCAGAATAAAACTCTGCTTTTGCATACTATTTGAGTCCAGGGTATCATTATTCATCAAATCATGGAACCTTACAGGAGCAAGAGGTATGAGCTCACAGCAGACTGAGTTATACATGTTGAGACTTTATCTCAAGACAAATAAGGATTTTTCAACGGAATATGGTTAAAATAACAAATAAAATAAAGAAAAATAACATCAGTAATCTAATGGAGTGAGTCCCAAATTGTCTAATTTTGGCTTTTCTTCAACATATTTGATGCCTGTGTTAAGAGGCGAAGTCCGTTCCGGTCACTGTAATAACTCTGGTTTGTGGCTTAAAAAAGAAAACAAAACACAACAACAACAACAACAACATCAGCAACAACACCCAAACCAACAACAACTAAACAGGTATAACGTTTGCTTCTATACCTCCCATGACATGACTGGCAGCTGCCCTTGAGGATGAGCACGTATTTCTTCCTTTGGTGTCTTTTTTTTTTTTTTAAATGAAACTACCACATGATTATAATACAATTTAATCAGAAAGGGGCTATCTGTGTTGACTTCATTATACATTCACACATTCAATCACACCAGCACCACTTTTCAAATACCATCTCTTCCAAATGTATGCTGTTAACTTTCTCAACAGGGAGGGCAAGCATGTGATTTCCACCCATCAGCAGAGACTTAATAAATCACCCCGCATATTACAGTTTCACACCAAGTTAGCACCTTCCATCAAGGAATGAAATTAGCAGAGCAAACCCCCGGCTAATTGTGAAAGATGCTAATTACTCACTCACCCTACAAAATAAGGCATGAGTGATGTGTGGCAAGCCCTGCATAAAGTCATGAGCACTTGGAAATAAGACACTTAAATAAAGCCTAAAACTGCTTATGCAGAGACACGCAAAGACCAGACAGTGAGCAAAATCATACAGCCTGTAAAGAGGGAAAAAATGAGGATTAAAAAAAATCTCATTTTAAGACCATTGCAAGACTAGTGGAGACTTGGATGACTAAAAGGATTTATTACACCCTTCTCTTCTAGGTTTGAAACAGTCTCACTGGATTGATGCTGGAAACAAGTCCTTACTGGTTAATGGCTGTTCACAGCAGGGCAGAGAATTGTTGTAAAGGATGTGATCCTGATGCAACTATTCTTGGGGGAAGGGAGGCCCAAGTTACAACTAACTGTAATTAGCTCCCCTGCTGGTGGTCTCTGCAGAGAGGCAGAAGCCAAACAGGTCAGAGAATATGAATCCTGAGCAGACATCAGAGGCTGCCAGCTCCTTGTGATCTTGGCTGAGATGAACTGGTGGAGGTGTGATAGGAGGATTTATCCCTGTCACCATCAATCTGGTATCCAGTCTCTGGATGCAGGACTCTTTTTCCCTGAAGTTGCCAATTTGTCACCTTTCAGCAGCATGGAGCACTCATTCGGAATGGAAGCATGGTCGTTCTTAATGCTGTGTTAAGTGTGTGACTTAAAAAGAGGAAATGAGACAAGAAAGAGATGCCCCAGCATCTACTGTCCTCTAGTCTTTCTGTTTCCTCCAAATGTTGAAGCAACAACTTAAGATTTCAGTGCTACCTCAATCCAGCTAAATAACCCGAACTAACACTCTTTCAGTTTGTCTCTTAGCTTTCACACTCCCAATTGGCTAGTGAAAGGCAATTATCACCTTACATTTAATTAAAATGTCTCTGATTAATAGCTTGTACAGGCCTCCAAAGCAATTATATTATTTAAAATTACAAAGGTAACCCAGGGAGAGAGTTTGTGTTGGTGTTAATTTGTGTAATGAAGCAAAGGTGGTAAATCATTAAATCCCTAGAGAGGGGTTGTAGAGATGAGGTTTGTGACACAATTACATAATTACAACATCTGGGGGGAAGGAAATGCAAACCTAATACCTTACAACTTACACATCACATCTTTCAGCAACCGTGACTGTGCAGTGACTATGTGTTTACAGCAGCATTACAGGAGTTCTCTAACATCAGATTCCCCTTATATAAAATACAGTAGACATCTTCTGGGTTTGGGTGTTTTACTTTCTCACCATGAATAACAGATTCTTAACATGTTGAGCGTCTCTTCCTTCTGAAATGACCATTTTTTTTTTCAGAAAGATCTCTTTGTTTTAAACTGTTGCATAAGAGTCGATTGTTTAAAAACAAATTTCAAGCTGCTTTAGCACCCTCTCTCTAACAGGAATGGACAGGTCACATAGAAACGGTTAAAAATATAGAGCAGAGGACCATACTTACTGTTATTTTATTATGATCCACAAAATGTAATAACCAATGAGCCTCTCTATTATGCATCTGTAGCTCTATTGGCACTCTGCTTTTCTATAAGTAAATGCTTAAAATATTAACCCATTTAAATTTATTAAAAAATGTGAATTTTTAACTTAACATTTAGGATCTGATCAACACAAGCTGTGTACCACATGTAAACTGAGCTTTCTTCATAAAGTATCCAATGTTTGCAAACTATATTATTACGTTAATGTTTTACTTTGTTTACATCATTTTCTCCCACAAATGTCCATTTGTTGAAATTCTTCTTTTATATTGTCTCCACAGCATGGAATCTATTGACTCTACCGTTATAGCCCAAAGCTCTTGATAAAGATTATTTCGAATCTCTCTGAATTTTCAGAAAACTTACCACTTGTATTGTTATGACAGGCCCATGCCAAGGTATGCCCCTGAATAATTATGCCATGTAATAGATCCTGTATAATGGGCATTTATTTGGGAAAAGGGAGGGGGAGTGAGGACCACAGTCTACACCTGAAGCACCAGGAGGTAGCAGATGATGATATAAACTGTTGCTAGTTCTGCTGGAGGAGCTTAGTGGAATCTACTGCAAGCTAACATTACTCCTTTTTTGTTTAAAAATGAGGAACTAGGAAGGGGTGATTATGGGACAGGAGTGAAGGTGTTTTGTTCTTTAGACTACTTCTTGCTGACTGATGGCAATGCTGTCTTCAGGGTCTCTAAGAAAATTGGGATTGTGGCCAAGTCTTGGGAAAACTGGCTGTTTCACTATTGCCTAGGATCTGTGCGGCCATCTTTGGCAAGGAAAGTTCAAGCCCAGCTGAATCACCTGTGAAGTTAGACTGGAGAAACCACACTTAACTACTTTGGAGCTGTCTGGGATGTAGGATGCTGTAATGGACCTCTCTATCTCTCTCTTTCTCTATCTCTCTCTCTCTCACTCTCTGTTTACACACACACACACACACACACACACACACACCCATACCCCATACACATACTCACACCCATACACATACACACATATTATAAGGGTCCATGATTTGCTGAATAATGATATCCCAGACTCAAATAGTATATAAAAACAAAGAATATTTTATTCGGCAGTTGTCCAGCATTCTGGAGTCTCCCATTACCAGAATAGAGAGACATCTCAGTGAGCTTGCATGCCTGATTTAAAGCACATTAGGGAATTTAGAGGTAGGAGACCTCTATAGTAATCTGTTGAGTCCATCTCTATGGACATTCCATCACCAAGGTATTGGAACTGGAAATTTTCTGGGGAAGTCTGGAAACTGTTGCTGAAAAAGTCTGAAAACTGCTACTGACCCATTGTCCTTGCCTCAGTCCAGGGAGCAGGGCAGCTTCTGAGACTTGGACTTGCTTGGAATTGCCCAGTTCTTGGAAACAGAGATTTAGGCCTAGTGCTCTTAACTGCCAATTTAAAGCCTGTCATGGAGTCAACCTAGCCTTTTCTATTTATCTATTTATCTATCTATTTAGCTATTTATCTATCTATCTATCTTCCTATCTATCTAATCTATCTCTATCTATCTATCTATCTATCTATCTATCTATCTATCTATCATCTATCTATCTATAAGATTCAGGAAATAAACAAATTCTACAAGGCTCAGGAGGCTTCTGAAACATTCAAAATTCCCAAAGCCTCTTCCTTGGGTTATATAAGCAGTAACAACTGATGCTGAACAGGTAATGCAGAGCTCTTGAGTTGTAAGCAAATTATTCAGAGAGAAACCGGAATGGAGCTTTTATAAATAATCACCCATGTCGAGGTGGGCTTTTTAATGATGCAGATGATTTAGATTCATACTTGTTCCTGTAAGCAACCTCTAAGTTTTGCCATTGCAATTAATAGCAATAAACTTACAAGTTCATTAAGATAGATGTAGCTAAAATAGTTCCTTGTATCTATCACTAAATCCTTATATAGGGTGAATAGACATTTGGTAATATCTCCCCAGGAATAGTCACAAAAGAGATGAGACATCTCACCAGACAACAGTGATGCTATTTCCCTAGGAACTGCTGCTTTGTATAACAGTGCAGTCATACTCAGGACCCTTAGTTCTATATGGCAGCGGTGCATCTAGGGTCATCTCTAAATTCAACACCCCTCCTGAGCACATATTTTTATAGTATTTCTTCATTTTAAATTGCTCACCTATCCTTTAAGTAGAAATTTGGATGTTGCTTATAATTAATCAATATTGTTATATAAAGAGCATATAATGATGATGTATATCGATGGTAATTTTATTCATGCAGTTAAGAAGACCTAAAAAGGTAATCTGCATAATCAAGAACCAACCATTAAAGCCAAGAGCTGGTGGGGCAAGCCTTTAATCCCAGTACTTATGTGGCAAAGACAAGAAGATCACTGCATTTGAGGCCAGCCTGGTCCACAGAGAGAGTTCCAGGACAGGTAGTGCTACAAAAAGAAACCATGTCTTTAAAAAAAAAAAAAAAAAAAAGCAAACAAGCAAGAAATGAAACAACCATTAGAGAGTGTAACTTAAACACAAAAATACAATGAAATTGTGTTGTTTTCAGATACAAGTGCTTCAAGGTAGAGATCATAAAGTAAGTAGAAGAGGCTAGTCCCTTATTACCATTTTTCCCATATGTGGAAACTTAGAAGAGCAATAACTACAGGGCAACAACAACAACGAGAACAACAATAAAATCCCATGCAGACATGACATTGAATGGGACTAACCTGGAAATTGAAGGTGAAGTGGAATGTGGGGAGTGACAGAGAAGGGAAATATGATTAAAGTATATTAATATAGTTATAGAAGTGCCAAAGTCTACCTCCTGCATATAACATGTTTTCTAAATGATAAATCACCCCACAATGAAAGAATTCACCAGCAAATGTAACAACTAAAGGATTAATGGGGGAGTGGAGATAAAGTGATTTCTCAGTGGCTAGTGGCTGAGTGCTCGTCTAGAGAACTCAGGTTTAATTCCTAGAACCCATAGAATCATTCACAACTGAGAGTGGCTACAGTTCCAGAAGATGCAATATCTACTTCTCGTATCTTCAGGTACCCAGAGAAAATCTGATGCATACGTACATGCGAGCAAAACGCCACACAAAGAAAATACAGTGATTAAAATATGTCTTATTAAAAGACTTCATGGGGCTTAGACACAAAAAAGAAGAAAATGGATACATAATTCAAGAATAAGTAGTGTGTCTAAAAACAAATTTGAAAATAGTAATGAATCACAAAATATTTTCTACATATAATTTTCATTAAACACTCTATCAGATGTGGACTGAGTTGAAATTTAGAGAAGCAGAAACTGGGACAATGTGTCATAAGTAAAGTGTGTGTGCTTTGACATATTTAACCATAGCAACAGTGAAGTAATTTTTCATACATACCATGTTCATAATAAACATCTGTTGATTATGGATCTGGAGACATTGATGTGTGCTGACAACCACATGCCAGTCTAGTTTAAGGGCAAAGTGACAGACACCTCAGGCCTCCTCCTCCAATGGTACCTCTACACAGGTGAACACACCTATCCCCACCCACATATCATTTAAAATAAAATAAATATTTAAAAATCATCCATTAATCAAGTTGGAATTTAGAACACTTAAGAAAAAAGCTTGTTTGGTACATCAAAATCCCTTTACAACACATTCAGTTTTCAAAAAAAAAAAAAACAAAAAACAACAAAAAAAAAAAAACAAAAAAAAACACTCTTTGTATGTGTTTAAAGTCACTAGAATGTCAGACAGTTACAAATATTGCTTCCAAGCCTTTCTCTTATTTGTTATTATTTTAGTAATTTGTAAATGTCTTTAAGGTCCCTTTCAGTGACTGAAGAAATGTGGCACCATGGGTGAGTGGCACTCATTGCCCTGTGGCTCTTGTCAGTATGCCTTTAATAAGTCTGGAGTTCAGACATGAATACATCTATGAAATCTTAATATTGACAATCCTGGGCCATACAGATTCTGTTTTTCCATTCTGCTATGTTTGGGGTCTCACAGTTATTATAGCAGCATATAAATTGCATTGATGTTGCACATTTTGTTATGTTTTATTCAGTATCATGAGTTCCTTGCCATCCAAAAGGTTTTGTTGACATGCACACAGAGTTAAATAAATGTACTTTGCACTGAAAAATCTGCCCATTTAGTACCAGACAAAAGACTTAAAATTAAAATTAAGCATTACAGAATGTTAATTTTATAATTGATTACATTGTTTCTCACAATCTTTTCTTTTCTCTTCAAGCAAAAGACTCTAATAAATGCCAAAGCTACCTGACCTTATATTTGTCTGTGTAGTTACAGAAATAACTTAGTGGTAGAACTAAAAATACAAATTGGAAGGGATTATAAAGAGTCTGAAATCTCTTTTCAACCTCCAGTTATCACATTAGCTTAGAGAAGAGACTATAACTGTTCAAGACAAAGCATGGCATGTACCATTCATAGCACAGATGTCAGCCTGCCTCCGATGTCCCTCTCCCTAACACAAAACAGTAATGTTTTGTATTTGGTTCCTAGAAGTTACTGAAATGGCTATTTGTAGAACTGCTTTTGATTTCTTGTTCTGACAAGGACCAGAACAGCAGTAGTGTGTCCCTACCATCAGCATCACTGTCAAGCAGAGAGGCATGCCAGCAGTGAGCAGTCTGCTCAGGCCTCTCTTGGCACCAGCTATTGCTGTGCTGACAGCTTCTTGGCTCACTGATCGTGTTTAACACTCCATACAGTCCAGACCCTGAGGGCCTAAATGGGCTGCATCTACATTTTGATCTGTTTTAGCATTAAGTAAAGTCCTGAATGCACAAAGCTATTTAGGAAAGGTTCTATAACTCTTGGTCTGAAAGATAGTATAGTGTTTAATGTAAAAACAGTATCCCAGTGGTACTGACTAAATCACACTTCTATAGATATGGTTCCTCAGTAAAGGAGCAAAACTGTAAAGGATGCTATATGTGATTGAATGCACCTGCAGATCATGTCTCAGGCAGACCCATTTCCACTTCAAATAACTGTAGATACTTAAAAAATTAGAGAATCAAGTAGACAGCAAGCTGTTTGAGTAAATGATCAAGAAACAGTAGTTCACTTTCCTCCCAGCTTTATTCCTTCTTAGGCAGGTGATAACATAATAGATTCTACAAAGCATTGGCAGGTCAAGGGATGCTAACCTTGAATCAAAAAGGATTCACATTGATGGAGTGAACTTGGATGCCTATTCTTTATATGTTGTTTCTTCACTGCCAGGAGTCGCAGGCTTTTTTGATAGAGAGACAAATGTGAGCTTGTTTGTTGGACAATATTCCAAGCTTTTACACAACAGAATCAGTATCAACTCTTCAATCCTGAAGGAACTAAGACTCCTCAAAGTGAGGGGTATACACTTGGGTAACTTCTTGTTTGTTTGTTTCTGAGATTAATATTGTGCTTTTGTCTACATGCAACAGTCCTTGATACATATCCAACTGATTTCATTTCATAGCCTTCTGTTTACTTTTGAAGTGTTGCTTTATTTTTTTTTAAAGATTATTCAAGCTTAATTTGAATTCTCATTTAGATGACTCTTTTATTTCTCTTTTCTCAGAAATGGTCTCATATTGGTATCCTTCCATGAAATCAGTGTTTCTTATGGCACCATATTTTAGCAACAAATTTCTTGGCTGGCTGATTGTTTTCTCTTCACACTTTCCTCTCCATGTTGGGTCCTTGCTTGCTTTTCGTATCATCTCACATACTTCAGGTGAGAACCCGTTCACATGTTTCTGATTATCTATTGACTTTTAAATATACATGTAAGAAATGCACTTTAAGAGCATTTGCCTAGTTTGTGGTTGAGAAGCCTGGAGAACAAGCTAGGAAGCAAAGCAGCATAACACAAGCATTCATCTCAAAGTCAAAAGAGCTTGCCATTACATTCAAGTCTCTGATTTCCAAATGATCTGTTGTCATGAATTTGAAGTAGGTGTTGATCATAGACCAAGATTATGGAGACACAATTACACTGAAATGTAGCATCTTCCCTATAGCCCATACATATTACTAAGTGTTAGAAACACATTGTACTTGCAACCTTCATGGACCACACCTACCAAGATGCCAGAAGAATTTCCTACCATTGTGACACAGTCACCACACCCTCCTAAAAACAAGAGAAAAAGCAACTGAAATCAAAAACCAAAAAAATCACCAACAAAAACAAGATATATAATCTTCACAAATACAGATGCTTAGACTCCAGCAGAAAAGCACAATAACTACCATGGCAATATGTCTGTGCTAAATCCAAGCAAACTTACTTCAGTAGTTCATGTAAAATGTAATATAGTTAAAGCACAATATAAGGACCTTAAAGTATTCTTTATGAATATGATAAAGGTTTTTAAAAATGAAATGAATAAATCGAATAAATCCCTTAAAGCAATCTATGAAATCATATGTAAACAGTAGAAGAAAATTGATTTAAACAAAAACAGTTCAAGAACTGAAAGTAGGAATAGAATCCATAAAAATGTCAAATCTCATAGGAATCTGGAAATGAAAAATTTAGAAATTCAAACAAAAAACCTCAGCAGTAAACCGTACCAACAAAATACAAGAGATGGAAGAGAGAATCTCAGGTATTGAATATACCATAGAAGAAATGGTTACCTTGACCAAAGAAATAATAAATGTAAAAGTATCCTGCTAAAAATATGCAGGAAATCTGGGACAATGTAAAAAGGCAAAATGCAAGGTTTATAAGAATTAGAGGAAGGAGAAGAAACCCAGGAAGAATGCAAAGAAAATGTTTTCAGCAAAACCAAAGAAAAAATTTTCCCTAATTTAAAATAGGACATTCCTATCAAGGTGCAAAAAGCATATAGAACACCAAATACAGGAGACCAGAAATGAAAGTCCCATTATCTCATAATAATCAAACCAAGTTCATAAACTACTACAGCTTTGTGTATTGACCCTCACATACTAACAGTGTGTGACTTCAATACCCTACACTCTCATCAACAGACAGTTCATCTAGACAAAAACTAAACAAGAAATAATATAATATTCAAAAACTAAATGGATTTCAAAGATATTTACAAACATTTTACCAAAATACAAAACAATATACCTTTCCAGCACCTCATGGCACTTTCTACAAAACTGACTAGTTACACACAAAGCAAATCTCAACAAATACAAGAAACTGCAATAACACCCTGCATCGTATCTGATCACTATAGAATAAAACTGGCTATGAACTGAAGAAACAACAGAAAGCTTACAAACTCATGGAACCTGAACAACTCACTACTTAATGAAAAAAAATGGGTCAAACAGAAATTACTAAAGAAATTACTTTCTAGAACTGAATGAAAATGAATAGCAACATAAACAACCATATAGGACACAATGAAGGTGATCTTAATAGCAAATTTATAGCACTAAGTGCTTACATAAAATATTAGAAAAATCTCATACTAGTAACTTAACAACACCGTAAAGCTCCAGAATACAAAGAAATAATACCCAAAGGAATAGATGGCAAGAAACAATCAAACTCGGGGCTTAAATTAATAAGTTAGAAACAAACAAACAAAATTACAATGAATTCAATGGGACATAAAATTGGTTCTTTGTGAAAATCAGCAAAATTGGCGAAACACATCCAAATTAACTAAAAGGAAAGAAGAAACGTTGTAAATTAACAAAATTAGAGATAAAAGTGGGAACAAGACAAATGAAAGCAAGGAAATCCAAAGAATGATATTGACACATCTTGAATATATTACACCAAATTAGAAGATCTAAAAAAAATGAATAATTTTATCAATATACACCACTTACCAATGTTAAATAAGGATCAGATAGAAAATTTAGACAGACCTATTTTACCTGATAAAAAATAAAAGCACAATTAAAAGTCTACCAATCAAGGGTGAAAAGGCCAGATGGTTTACCTCAAAATTCTACCAGACTTTCAAAGATGAGTTAATACCAATACTCCCCAAATTATTCTACAAGATAATATAAAAAGAAACAAGGACCAGTGTTTTGATGAGGACACAATTACCCTGATACCGAAGTCCCACAGAGAGAATTATAGAAGTAATTTTCTTTACTAACTTTGAAATTTCATCTCACATTTCTTACTCCTTTCAAAAATGGCCAAGATCAATAAAGCAAATGACAGTGTAAGCTGGGGAGAAGGTGGAGTAAGGGAAACATTTTCATTTCATTGCTTGTGGGACTATAAACATGTACAGCCACTGTGAAAATCAGTGTGACCATAGCTCAAAAATTTGGGAATAAGTCTACTTCATGATCCAGCTATATCACTCTTGGGTATATACCCAAAGAACATTTCATTCTACTGAAGGACACTTGTTCAACCATTTTCATTGCAGCTTTATTAATAATAGCCAGACATTGGAAACCATCTAGACATTGCTTGTCAGAAGCATGGATAAGGAAACTGTGATATTTTTTCATAGTGAATATTATCCATTCATTATGAAAAAAATGAAACCATGAAACTCACTACCAAACTGATAGAAGTAGATAAAAATCGTACTAAATAAGGTATTCTAGAAAGACACTTTCTTTCACTTATACATGGATATTAGCTGCTAGGTAAGTTATATCCATGCTAAAATCTATAGAACCACAGAGATTAAGTGTAAAATAAAATATTGGGAAGGCAGCTAGATCACTATAGGAAAGGGAAATAATTGTGGAAGGAGGGCTGGAATGGGAGTATCAAGAAGAGAGTTGGAAGGAAGAGTAGTATGAGTGATGGAACACAAGGAAAGAAAAGTAACATTAGAGGGCAATGGAAGACTATTATGAAATCCTAATACAGGAGGAGCTTCCTAAAATGGATACATGTATGCAGGTGACCTAAATGAAATTGCCAAATAATGGTCGAGTCAGAGCCCCAACTAAACATCACTTGTCACCAAATGAAACTTTAATTACTGACATTGGATTATATATAATCGAGTTGTTAGCGAATGAGGTCCCATGGGAACCACAAACAGCCCAGGCTGTTGTCCAGACTATAGGTTGCTCTCCACAAACTGACAGCAAGTCTTCATTGCTAAGAACAATACCTACACAATTCATTGAACATGAAGTGGAGCTGGTGATTATATAGAGCCTTGATCCTTACTCCATAGTGTGCTTGATTCAGGAAGTTACTCTGTATACTACCAAAGGAGAAATGTAAACATTAACCCAGACACAAACCTTTTGATCTACAATGATGAACTGCCTTCCAATACTGCTTGGGTAATGAAGAACCTGAGAAAAGATGTCCAGGGATTTAGGGTAATACCAAAAACTATTGTTCTAAAAAATAAAAAAAAAAAGACAAATAACAAAAAAAGAAACAATAACAAAAAACCATAGCAATAAAGGGACTCTTAATGATATACTGCTATGCTCATAGATCAGTGCTTTCTTCAGTCATAATCTGAGAAACTTGTTCCCACAGCAGATGGAAACAAATACAGAGATCTACACATTATGTAGAGAATGAGTGATGCTGGAACACTTGTCCCTAAATTAGATCAATCCATCAATCCCTTCCCTTAGATCTCAGGAAACCCTTAGGAGACAGAAAGCGTGTAGGTACCAGAGGGAATTTACTTCTTCCAAGTGTTTATAAGAAGGCTAGGGTAATGTCACGACAAACTTGAAATTGGTAGTTAAGGAGACTAGGCCTAAATGTTGGTTTCCAAAACTGGGCAATTCCAGGCAAATTCAGGCCTCAGAAGCTGCCCCTCCACCTGGCATGGGTCAGTAGCAGTTTCCAGACTTCCTCATCAACAATTTCCAGCCTCACTCCACCCTCCAGTAATTGTCCATAGAGATGGACTAAACAGATTAACATAGAGGTCACCTACCATTGGAATTCCCCAATATGCTTTAAATTAGGCCTGCAAGCTCACTTGGTTATCTCTCTATTCTATTAATCGGAAAGCCCAGCATGCTGAACTTCTGCAGAATAAAATACTCTTTGCTTTTACATAATTTTGAGTCCTGGGTGTCATTCTTCAGTGAACCATGAACCCTTATATTTGGGGGCTCATCTGGGATTCACTGGAGACCCCAATTCAAAAAGTGGAATGTTCTTCCAGTCTGCATGTCTGGGTGCCTGGTTGTCTGTTGTCCATATCTCTGTTTCTGATTGGTCTATAATTCTGTTTTGGATTTAATTTGGAGGCCAAGAGGGACAAAGTGGACATGTTTTTTTGTCACCTAGCCATGGGCAATGGCTCTCCACCCCCTACCAGAAGTTGACAAACTTGCTAAATCTCATTTGAATTCTAAAGTGGCTGTGGATTTATGGGCCTCCTATTCACAGGGAGGAAGACCTGAGACAACCTTGAAGTTGGCTTTTGTTTTCCTTGGAATGTCCCTCTGTGTCTGTCTGTGTATTGTTTGTGCATTTTGTCCTCTCATACAAAGTTTTCTTCGATTCCTAGGATGAGAGAGACACAGAGCACCCCACTGGTCTTGGTCCTGAACCATTTTAAGGACTTTTGCTAGTTGTTAGTTCCTACAAACTAACCATCATTTGCAGGAATGAATGGCTCACCTATAATGTAGGATGGCCTAAAAGAAGACTTTCCGTCTTCTTGTCATTACAGCATGAAGGTTTAGTTTATGACACCTGGGGTCCCCTAACCAAAGCTAGGGGAAGCTGCTCCCTTTGGCTTGCTCTCCCTTTCTTTCTTGGTTCTGTCCCGTACCTTATGTTTCTGCTCCTGGTACCATTGCCAGTGCCCCTGCCCAGCTAACACAGAAGGGAGAAGGAGCATACTCTCCTGATTCCACTTGGAGTCCACCTTACACTTTGGCCAGTATAGCCCAGAGGGACAACTCTACTATGGCTTTACCCTCTGGGCTCTGAGACCCCTAGATGCTCAGGGGAGACATCTCCTGACATATGTATCATTTGCCAATAATGATCTTTATAATTTGAAGTTGCAGAACTTCCCATTTTTAGAAAGACCATCAATTCTCACAAGTTTTCTAGATTCAATCATGCTGAGTCCCCTGCCCACCTTGGATGACTGTCAACATCTGATCCTGAAGGAACCTTTTAAATCCCATTTTGTCTCCATCCAGAAATTAAGCCATAAATCATTTGCTCCAGCAGAAGACGCCAGGAATGATACAATGAAATTTTCTCCTAAAGGAACATCTTTAAGATAGCCACATGAATGGGAGATATCTCAGGATAGGCCATCTGTGCTGGGAAACCCATCCAATGGTTAATCATCCAGGATGCAGGAATGCAGCCCTTATGGGGAATCCCAGCACTCATTAATGAGGTCTTAGATTACCTAATTCTAACCATATAATAATAAACTGTCTACCCATCATAAATGTAAGGTCCTTTCTTTTCTGTACCTGATCTGCCTCTCAGAGTTGCTCTGTGGCTAGAAGTTGCAGCCTCCTGTTTAGCACCTCATAGTAAAATAGTGAGATGCTAGCCTTTGTTCTATCTCTGTAAGAAATGCACTGCTCTAAGTTAAAGTCTAGGTAAGAAAAGGGGAGGAAGGCCTGTCACTGCTCTTTGTTTACAGCACTTGCATGACTTTCAGAGTACAAGATCATATGGTAAAAAGTTTACTACAAGTTTGCACATAAATTTAGGTTAAAATTGAATAAAAGTTTTATAACAGAGAATATCAACATGCAATCCACTAGAAGTAATTACCTGTCTGAATAGTCATCAGTTTTTACTAGCTTACATGTTTATGGAGAGTTAAAAAACATAACTAAGTTGTCCTTGAGTGTTGTATAAATAAACCCAATCAATATTTTCTCCTTTAGGCTTTAGATATCTGTTATCTCAGAAGCAATTAGATTTAATAAGCAAGTTCTATTATAAAAGGGGCTTAAATGTCTTTGTCCTTCATTGCCATTCTGAAGTGGTGGTGACTCTGGCATGCTGGTTGCTTCTGCAGAATAAGTGCTCTTTGTTCTTGCATACTGCTTGAGTTTGGCGTTTTATTTCAGTGGTTCTTGATTCCTAACACTCCAGGTCCTTTTCACTACAAAGCAGAGAGATAGGATCATGAGAGAATCCTGGAAATTGGTTCTGGTAGCAAAGTCACTTTAGGCTGATATTGATACAGCCTTTTCTTTGACTGCACTCGACTGGGATTTTAATACTGCAAAAGGTACGGAAGGCTTCATGTCTACCACCAGATTCTGATGGGGTCCTCTGAGAGGACAGCAGACAGCTCAAAACTTATCAAAGGTGAGCCAGGGGATGGAGGGAAAAAATGAGCACTCCAGGGAACATCTAGAAAGACTTTTTGAAGCATAAAGGACCTATACTGCTTTTGACCCAGAAGCCAGGGTGCACCAGTCAACTGTGAGCATAGCTTTTGTTTACCAAACTGCCCTTGATTTCCATTTGAAGCTTTATCCACTTAATGGCTTTGTGGCCTGCCTCTGTCACCCAAAAGACAGCCTCTATTTGCCTAAGAATGGCAAGACTTGGAGAGAGGCTTCAAGGGACATCTGACTTGTACATGCTTGTCTCAAGGATTTCAGAACTTGACTAACACTTTTGACAGGCACTGAATGAGACCTTGGGTGAGTACCAGTGGGCCCACCATCAACTGTGCTCCAGTATACATTTTGGGTCATGACTTGGAGACATACCAGCAAGCCACATGAAAGCTGCTATAGAAGCTGAGTCAACTTGGCTACCAAGGATCTGCTAAAAAGGCGCAGCTTTGTTAATTTGAGACCACCTATCTGGAGTACATATTCAAAGGTATCAGTCAACTCATGCTGCCAAAAGGCAGGAATCAAATCATTCTTAGCATTGCAGTCCCATCAATCCAAAGGCAAGTTCAGGAATTTCTGAGCTCTGTTGGGATCTGTAGACCTTTGGTGCTAGGAATCACTGACTTAGCCAAACCATGATATGTGGCCACCAGGGGCCAAGAAGACAAAATAGAATGGACCCCTGAGACAGGCATGGCGTTTAAGACTCTGAGAAGAGCCTTATTGGAGGTGCTAGCCTCGGCTCTCCCAGACATTTACAAACATTTTGACCTGTATGTGAATCTGGAAAGAAGATAATGTAGGGGGTACTCACCCAAACTTTGGGACCCTGGAAAAGATCTATGGCTTATTTATTTAAGAAGCTGGACCCAGTGGCCCAAGAATATTCAGCCTGCCTTCAGATCATAGCTGCCGCTGCCCTGAGGTCAAGGATGCTGACAAAATAACCATGTGGCAGGAAACCAAGCTATTGAGAGGATCTTCAATAATCAATCCAGGCAGTGACTTTACAACACAAGACTGGTGCACTTTCAGGCTCTACTTTTGAATCCTCCCTAGCATAAGATATAACTCAATAAGCATAAGATATAACTGCTACATGACTTGTCTTCAGATGTGCAGCATGGTTGCTCCAAAGTTCTGGGGCACATGCAAAACATCTGGCTGGACTTGACTGACATACATTGGCCAGATGCTGAATGTATTTACTTCAATGATGGGAGAAGTTTCATCTAGAATAGAATCAGGTATGCATGAGTGGTGCTAATGGACTTGAACTTTGCTATTTCGGCAACTGCTTTGCCACTGGGAACTTCTACCCAGAAAGCTGAACCCAGAAGGCTCTAACCCAGGCTTTCAAACTAGGACAATGGAGCCCTAACATTTACACTGATAGCAGATGAGATTATTGACTGCTGAAGGAAAAATCATCAAACATAAGGAAGGAATACTTGTTTTATTGAAGGCATTATGGCTTCCCTTCAAATTGGCCATAATTCATTTACCCTGGCATCAGAAGGGGACATCAGAAATAGCCCAAGGGAACAGGCTATCTGATAAAGCCTAAAGGGAGGCATCCCAAGCTTCTACCGCCAA
Source organism: Rhabdomys pumilio (assembly GCA_030674055.1). Taxonomy (NCBI): domain Eukaryota; kingdom Metazoa; phylum Chordata; class Mammalia; order Rodentia; family Muridae; genus Rhabdomys; species Rhabdomys pumilio. The sequence goes on from JANHMN010000017.1 coordinate 45,160,396, forward strand.
CATCCTGATAGCTTTACCACTTATCCTTGAATTGAATATACTGCTAAAGACAAACAACATTAGGTGAAATGCCCAAGGAGTTTATGGAAGAGATGGATGTTTGTAAAACTCTGAAGGCTGTTCCATCCTACCTAAGGAGTTTGCTAAGCAACTCATCCATTAGATTCATAAAAATTCACACCTGGTCACTGAAAACTGAAGGAATTTATATATATATATAAGAAATCTATGTTTACATTTTGGTATGTAGCATCTCATTCTCTGAAGAATTTTCAACATTATAAAATGTGTCACCTTTTAATAGGAGAAAATTTTCCAAATAAAACAATTTCCTTATCTGTAAACTAGCAGTGGTACTTTGCTTGGTCTTGAGTAAGAGTTTGTGAAATTCAAGTAACATTAGTATGTCATATTCAACTTTGGCAACTCCCACCATTCTACCTTAGTACCTGTTGGGGACCTGGCAAGCCTGATTGTCTGAGGGAAACAATCCATGTAAGGTAAAGAATGAAAATGGAGTCAGTATCACCTTTGCATGCACTCAGTCAAAACTTACAGAGTTCCTGGTTTATTCTTCTTACACATTTAAGCACAATAAAACTTTGGAGAATGGTTTTCATGTGACGATCAACGCAACTAAGCTTCAGATAAAGCTACATAGAAACTCTATAGTTAAGTAGCAGTGCAACTATATAAATACAACCTGCTGGTTCGTTTTATTGTTTGTATGTATATAGTTTCAATGATGACCACTCTGTATTGGATGAATAATTAGAAGGATCATCATTGTGTGAAGCTGACTGCCTTCAGGAGTTATCAGTTATTCCTAGTTCCTTGTCCAAAAGTGGTACTCAGATACAAACAGACAAATGTCAAATGCTCTCTTTTCTGTGGTTTTAACTCTAAATCTTCAGATGTGCGTGTACAAATGGAGTAATCACAGAAACTGGAAAAGCATAATTAGACCACAGTGGGGGAAGGGGCATAAGAGGATAATAGCAGGATGCAGATGGTATGAAGCAAGAGACTGCAAAACGGAGAAGGGACCTCCAAATGCAGAGAAGTGTTTTAGATAAAAGGAGTACATGGGAAGAGGAGCAAATAACACCATGTCTGTTTAATAACCTCAAAGAATCATGTTACACATACCAAGAATCATGCACAATACATATGAGTGTATGTACACACACACACACACACACACACACACACACACACACACACACACGGTAAAGGTAGTCCAAGTGGCCAAGTGACTTCTAAAACAAAACTATGTCAGTTGCCCTTGGTTTCCACTGAGAGTTTGAAAGTAAATGCCTATTGCTGAAAAGAACTCACACTTTGTATATAGGATTTCAATAATCCAATCTGAATCTAACCTGAATACCTTCTTACTATGATCAGGCTTGCATGGTACTAAAAATATACTATCAAAGATGATACGGGAGGGAAGCTATTAATAATTCTATCCAGCTATGACTCCTATGAACCACAACAATGACCAGTGTGGCAAGACATCTGAAAAAGTGCAATAATGAAAGGCATTTGCATATTGGTGGTAATCAATAGCTGTCTACTTGGAGTGAGGCCCTCTCAACAACATGTATGATTCTAGAAACCTAGACATCCTCCTAGGACTAATGAAGACAGAGAACTTAAAATAGGTCCTATTACCACCATTTTGGTAGACTAACATAAATTCCTACACTCTAAACTTTTTCTGTATACCTATAGAGAAGTGTACATACCATTGCTCCTGAAAGAAGCTTGTTTATAGCAAATAGAGACAAATCACCAAAAATCTACAAGTATACTTGATGCAAAGATCAAGACCTTATGAGGAGACGAGTTCCACGGGACACATCGCCACCACAGTTCCTGCATTTAGTGCTCAGAAAATATCACAAAAGAGAACGTAGAATGATTGCAAGAATAAGATTCCAGGAAGTCTATTGTTGAACAATCTTTTCTGAAAATGATTTCACAAACAAAGTTTGAACAATGGCAGCATCACAAACTTCTTGAGGCCAAATGGGAAAAAAATCTCATGGGGATCGTATTTCTCAATTCTTGCTATTATGTTGTGAGCTATTAAGAAACCTTTTTAAAAAGCCATTAACTATCGTTTGTTGTGAAAGTTTTTTCTGTTTTTCCCTAGTAGTTTTAAATCTTACATAAAGGTCATTGAATCATGTAAATTGACTTTATACAATATAAGAAATAATATGTCTGAGAGTTCCTTGTGTTTGATTTTCTTCCTTCCTTCCTTCCTTCCTTCCTTCCTTCCTTCCTTCCTTCCTTCCTTCCTTTCTTTTTCTTTGTTTATTTGGTTAGTTTTTATTTGTTTATTTTGTTAGTTTTTATTTGTTTATCTCATTTGTTTGTCTGTTTCTAAAGAGAGAGAATCAAAGAAAGGACCTACCATTGGGTGGGGAAGTAAGCAAGATCTAGAAGGACTTAGAGGAGAGTGAAAGCCTGAATACAATACGTTGTATTAATTTCTTTTTAAAAAATGTGATCTAGCTTTATTTTATTTGTGAATATCCAATTTTCCTAGAATTATTAGTTGAAATATGTTGTCCCCACTCAACATCATGGTTTTGATATCTGTGTCAAAAGTCATGTGACCATTGTGTGGATTTTTCTGAAATCAGATATTGTGTTAACTTAAGTATTCCTGTTTTATATGGGCTTGCTTTTTTTTGGTTTTTGTTTGTCTGTTTGTTTTTTGGCTGTTCAGTGTTATTTGAATTACTGTATAAACTAAAATGGGATGTTTTCAAATGCTAAATCAAGCTCATTTCTAATTGTCAGGATAATGCTATATCTAAAAAAAAATAAATTTTAGAATTACATTTTTAAAAATAATCAGTCTTCCTGAAAGTAGGTCTAAAAGATGAAACAAATTATAACAACTTGTAGTTTAAGTAGCCAGAATAATTGCCTAGATCTTCATGGGGAGCAGTTAACAAAATCACACATTTAGTACCTTACTGCTTGGAGTGAGATTCTTTCTGACTACAAAGCTATCGAAATTCAGGTTATGCTCAAAGATTTGTACTAGCCAACACTCCTGAATATTTACCATTAAAATTGGCTAATTAGCATAAGTAGAGAATTGAAGACTTGCTTGCTTATGTGTTAATGAGGACTAAAGATTTTAGAGGGGTTTTCTAGCCCAAGTCAAGGTTAACATGCCTTGTTGCCAATTCTAGTTGGGAATATGACCTGCTGCAATGTCATCACCTCACATCTGCTCAATGCTGACAATAACTCATTTTGGGGCTAAGCATCCTGACAAACAGCACTTTCTTGTGATTTATTTTTGGCATATTTTCAAGTATTCGTGAATACTGCCAGAAAAAAATATGATTTGTTCCTACAGGAATTTGTAGAATAGAAATCAATTATTTCCTTAGTTATGGTTATTATGTATGAATGTAAAGTAATGGAAAAATTTCAGGAAAATATAAGCATATTAACTAAATAGTGTTATAACACACTATTTATAAATTCATAGTATCCTGTTCAAATCAGCTGACAATAAAAGATCAGATTAAAAAAGACAAGAGGACAAATTATTGTGTATGACTGTATAACAAAAAAAGTTATAATAACTATTATAAGCCAACAGTGATTACCTCATTATACTTCATTTAACCTTGTTTACAAAGGAGATTCAGGTTCTATGTTGTTAGTTATGACAATTGTGAACTTTAAATTTGGCTCTTTTTTTCTTTGATTATTTTTGTTGTTAATGAAAAGTTTCCATGAAAATTTCTCACATATAGACAGTGCATGCTAACCCCCTCTCCCTCTCTTATACAGCTTCCCATTTCCCACCAACCCTGTTTACTCCCACACTTCCCTATTGCTCTCCAAATCTCTACATTTTTACCCATTTATAAAAGCTACTCTCACACCTAATCAGAATACTGGTGTTTAAAAAGAACAGGCAGAAAGATTAAATTAGTCAATTCAGTTGTTGGTTTATTTTTAAGTCAGGAGTGTCACATCTCAATACATTATACATTTGCATTTGCCTATAAGAAGAAAAAATAATTTACACTTTGCTGTATAAAATATGAATGTATATATGTCTGCTTTCTTTCTTTAAAAGTCTGGAAATGAGTACTATTAGAAAGTTGCAAACCCTTTAAAAACTGAAGCTCACTGAAGAATTCAATCAGATAGCATAAAGTTTCTTAAGAGTTGGATTGAATTATTCACCCCAACAAAAATCCTCCATAATTATAAATACCTGTGACTAGACTTTTGGAATTATTCTATGGACATTGTTTCTCTTTTGTTCATTATTTTATTGTTTTCTTATGTGTACATGTCCACATATGTACATCTGCCCATGCATTTTGGCATCCATTGATACCAAAAGTGGGAATCAGATCACCTACAACAGGAGTTATAAGTGGGTATGAGATACCTGAAATTGATACTGGAATGATACTCTTGCAAAGAACCATGGCTCCTGGGAGCCAAAGCCAGGTCCCTTATACGAGCAGTAAGTGCTTTTAACTTCTAAATCATATCTCCAGCTCCCAAATACGTGTCTAAATATTTTTCTATTTATGTGTATGTGTCTGTCTGTGTTAGATATACATATGTGGGTACCTGTGGAAGCCCCAGAGGGTGGATCTCCTAGAACTGGAGTTAGAAGTGGTAGTGAGCCAGTAGGTATGAGTACTGGGAACAGAAGATGGGTCCTTTGCAAGTGAGGCAAATGTCCTAAATGCTGGAGCCATTTCTTCAGTTCCTGCAAAAATATTTAAATTAAAAAACATTATTCTAAAGTCTGACACAATGTAAATGATATGCAAATCACTGTCAAACTGAATTGCTTGCAGATAATGGTAGGAAAAGAATGTCTGGACTTCTTCAGACAGCTGAGCTGTGTTTGTTGGGAGTATCTTCTCCCTTCAGTTAGCTGAATCTACAGATGTGGTAAGTTTAGTCTGAAATTCCAACTGTACACACAAATTCACGCCCTAAATAGACACAAATACAAACACACACACACACACACACACACACACACACACACACACACACACAAGCAGACACCATTTCACAGACAAAGGAGCTCCCCTGAATGTCTAACTAAAGCCCCTCCAGAAAACAGTATGATGTAGTTTTAGTTGGTGGTTTAAGTAGCTGCACCGTGACCTATTTCAAATGAGCAGCATTGTACTTCAGAAGGTAGAACCAAAACGTGCTGTGCAACATAATTCCATCAATCATAGGCTCTTCTACTTACAGCAAAGTCATAATTCTTAAGATGGAAAAGTTATAGTATACAGTGGAGTGGGGTCGAGAGAGAAACTCAAGATTGATTTATGAAAGAAGCCAGTTGACAGAAAGACTGAAGGACCTTCCCCACTAGGACTACATGTAAGGAACAAGTCATTTTGTATTAAAAAGACCTGGATCTTCAATAATGGAGAAGATATAAATGACTCCTTGAAGAATTTGGGAACTTACAACTTTTCTCAGCTCTCTGGCCAACACCAACATTTGGCAGCATTTTCTTAATGAACTGTCTCTATTTTTACAACTGTCCGTGAATCTTTGGCCCAATCCTTTCTTTCAAAGTGAAGGTACATAGAAGTCTGTGAAGGTGCCCATCAGATTCTCATGATACACATTTAAGAATGAGTTAGAAATAAATACAGATGATCTACTGAGGTATCTCCCTCAGCAGCACAGGACACACCACACATCATGTGCTTATCCTCAACTAGAACCCTTGTTCACTGCAGGTACCAGAATCCACAAAGAGTATCATGGGATTGTATACTGATAGCCCAGGTAAACATTAAAATTCAAAACTGGAATTAAAACTTTACCCTCCTAAAGCTGAAGAACAGAAAACATATAGTTAAACCATAGCAAATCAAGAACCATCTCTACTGAGATTCTACCACACAGATGTGCTATACACAGAAATAACTTTAAGAGTTAATAATAAAATATCATGCAAATAATTGAAAGCCATAAATTTTCACTTCATATAACATTTTATTTTAAAACAAAACTGAAGCAGAACGTGGTGTAAGCTCATAGTTTAATACTAGCAGGGATAGGCAGACTAGTGAGTTCAAGGCGAGACTGGGCTAGTGATGAAAATCTTGTCTCAAAACCAATAGCCTCAGTAGTAGTGCCCTTGCCTGGTATTTGTAGCCCTTATTTCTCTTGTCAGTCCCACAAATCAAAGAATAAGGATTATAATAAAAGTAAACTAAACTAAACTAAAAATTACAATAGTTTTTTATATAAACTTAATAGGTTTTAAGGGGGTGAGTTTCTTTTCTTGTTTTAGAATTTCATACTTGCGCATAACGCAATTTGATCAAATTCACTGGGTTGCCTCCCCTCTGAATCCTTCACTATCATCCTACCACTTGTCCCCAACTTCAAATGTGCTTTCAACAAACACACCAGTTCCATATTTCACTGTCTGTACACACAGAGTTGTGTAGATGTCTTCTGGAGTATGGAGAAAGTCAAACAGGGTCCGGGTCCCTGATGAAAACAGAGGCTCCCACATCCTGCCCACAGCATCCACAATCTATGCTAGGATCTTGGGTAATCTGACCTTTTGCATGTCATGCATGTATGGTCAGAGCTGTACTTATGTGTGCAATGACCTTGTTGTGTTCAGAACAAAGTGTTTCACTGCTGTTGTCTATATCTCCTGGTTCTTGTAATCTTTCTCTCCTAAGAAATACCTTGTAGACATCCTAAAACATAAACACTCAGTTTACTATGCAGATTCAACAGAATCTAGGATACTAAAATTGCAAGGGCCCATGATGCGCTAACGAATGATACCATGGTCTCAAATAGCATGTAAACACACAAGAGTTTTATTCTGCAGAAGTTCATCATGTTGGGGTCTTCTATTACCAGAATAGAGAGACACCCAAGTGAGCTTGCAGGTCTGATTTAAAGCACATTAAGAAATTTTAGGGTAGGTGACATTTATGTTAATCTGTTGAGTCCATCTCTATGGACATTCCATTATCTGGGATTAGGGTCTGGAAACTTGCTGGGGAAGTCTAGAAAATGGTACTGAGGAAGTCTGAAAACTGCTGTTGACATTGTGCTTGCCTCAGGCCAGGTGACAGGGGATAAGCTGAGGCTTGTCCTTGCCTGGAATTGCCCAGTTCTTGGAAACAAAGATTTCAGCCTAGTCTCATTAACTGCCAATTTGAAGCTTGTCATGAAATCAGCCTAGTCTTCTCACAATCAGTCAATCAATCAATCAATCAATCAATCGATCAATCTATCAATCAAATGAAGGTAATGACAAATACTTACAGTCCCAGAGTTTTTAACTCCAGGGTAAGAGGTTCACCACAAAGCCAAGGCTAATCTAGGCTGCATAGTGAGTTCTAGGCCAACCAGGACTACATAGCAAAACTCTATTTCAAACAGATATTTTAATTCCACATGTCAATCATTATGATGGAAATATCCAACATGCTGTGGTCTGTGGAGACCACAAAAAGGAAGGGGCCTATGAATATAAAAATTTAATAAAGGAAATATTTTTAAACATTTTAAAAATAAAATCTTACATTCCAAAGTTGTATATACTTCTCATTCCCATAGCAAATACTGGGTAGATGTGAGGGTTGTATTAACTGTCAAGCTGACTGCATTGCTAGAATCTAACCACGTGGGAGATGGGCTTCTATACATGCCTATGGAGGAATATCTTAGTCAGTTATAGAGACTTGTCTACTATAAAAGGAACCATTCTCTGGCTAGGAGATACTGAGCTTTATAACACAGGGAGGAGAGATGAGTACTAGTTTGTGCTCATCCCCCTCTGTCTCCTGATTGTGGATGTGATGTGACTAATTGCTTCAAGTTCCTACTACCTAAACTTTATCTCCATAAAGAACTACTCTTTGAACTGTGAGCTATAATTTTTCTGCAACAATAAGTTTAATATTCATTGCATATAAATGTCTTATTGTTCAAGCCCATTCCATCATGTTCTTATTTTGCTATATAAAGGCATGATCTATTTCCTACATTGCAATGCTTACTTACCTCTTCATACATTGCATTTGCTTCTTTATAAGGATCCTCTCCATTGTAGACCTGTGGATTCCCATTTCCCGAGAACAGCCAGGTAAGAATAGGGTTGCTTTCAGAGATCACTTAAGATTTGCTTATAGAATAAGGGTCTCTAGAGAGAGGTGAAGAAGATAGAAGCACTGAGAGGTCGTAAAGTGAGCCTGCCAGAACCTGAACCCTGCTATAGATAAAGCCATCTGACTTCTCATAAACAAAAGCAAAAATTATCAAAACAAAAAAAAAAAGCAAACAAAAAAACATTTTCCATGATAATTAAAATTATTCATATGGACATTTTCTAAAATTTCTATTAATTATCAATTGGTGAGCACTCTAGTCTAGTGTTGTGGATCCATAAAAACAATTTTTAGTAACATATTTGTGAATAAAGGATTTAGAGAATAACATAAGAATTTATAATTCTTAGAAAACATTCAATAATACTGTGATATATCTGACTTTTAACATAGCATAATAAAAAATGGACAAAAAGGGTTAAGATATTATATATTTTGGTAAAGCATGACAATATCAATGTTACTGCATAGTGTACAAATTAGGTTTGCTTATATTCTCTGCTACCCATTAGTATATACACATTGAATAATACCTTACTATCCCCAATTGCAGAAATTATAAAAATAATTGTCTATTTTTACAAGATATTTTCCTGCTTTCTCAATAGCTATTGGTTGGCTTTGACTAACACTGAACACCAGTGCACACTAACAAATGATCATTGCAATTAATGACCTCCTATTGTACTAGCTTCAGGACAGCTGTTCCAGAATCTTCTACCGTGAACTTATTATACTTCTTGCTGTGGAGGCTGACGTGGCCTGTGCCATTGCACCATCTGCTCAGCTCTCACTCGGCAGCATCTGCTATTCTTGCCTTGGCACCATCTGCTGGCCGTCTCCATCCCCATCTGCACTGCTCAGTTGTACTGCTGAAATAACAACACATTTCACCTATTCCTAAATAAAGGTATTCCTGTGTCCTCAGTCATTTCTCCTTTTAGATTCAGGAAAGATCTTTGTGGAATATCTGTAAGTCTTACTTTAAGAAACCCTTTATTCTTATGAACACACATTTCATGCGAAGTGTGATTTTTAGAAACTAGAAGGGTCTCTGTGTGGTTGGCTATAGTAATATACATGAAATTTCATGATTATCATTCTAAATTACTTGATATTCAGACAACTTCTTGCCTTTAAAAATATATTATATACAGAAAAATTAGAATAAATGTATGTATATTTCAGAAATATTAGATGTATAAAAATATATGGTGTTTGTTAGTTTGTCATATAAGAAACATAATGTGGGAAATATTAAATTCAAAACCCAATATTTTATTTTTTACATAGTGAAAAATATTCTATTTTTTACATTTAGCAACAAATTTAAATTTGTTACTATACAGGTATATAAATGATTGGAATAAAAGATTTATAATTGTTTGTTAAAAGTCTACAATCTTTATTTATTACCTATGCCAATGAATGCTTCTCTTGCTGAAGAATTCATCTGAAACATGGCAGAAGTTAAACAAGGATAGGGTTTGAGTTAAACAAAATAAAGCATAGGATTTAAAAAAGTTGGCAAGGAAACAGCAACAACAACAGCAACAACAACAACAAAATTGAGACTGAATTGTGTACAATTACTACACACCAGATCTGTATACTCAGATTCTACTTTCCATCCTTCTAGAAGACCATGCTAAGACTCATCTCTTCTCTAACATTTTTTTGGCAGTCAGAAAGAGGGGATACTTTCAAAAATTTCCACTTGAAGTATTTGAAATGTTTAAGGCAAAATCCATGAATTTTGTACAGATTTAATATAAACTCATACCACATAATTCATGTAAATAAGCAAGTAGATTTAGTAGAAAGTAGAAAGAACTATTATAATAAGAAATATGTATATGTATATGTATATGTATATGTATATGTATATGTATATG